>JANAVB010007397.1:8388448-8598448 GCA_029216955.1 Iris pallida | reverse complement strand
CATGCCCCAGAACCAGAATACTGAAGAGCGGGGGACAGACACAACCAACTTCGTACATTGAAGTATAATCTACCCCGTTATACGGTTACGGCTGTCTAGATGCATGAGGGTTTATCTACAAGCCAACAGTCTCTTATGGTCATGAACAAGCCTAGTATCACAATCACAAGCAAGTAAGTAAATGTTACAAGTTGTTAGATCATCAGACATACAAAGAAAGACGTCCCAAACATTACATATTCAGATGATCATGAAGCTAGTCATACAAAATATGAAGACTAGCAAGAGTTTCAGTCATACATGATCAATCCTAGGATATGTCAATCATGTTACAGCCCGTAGGCAGACAGTAAGTAAAGTTGCAAACGAGCTAACACTTGCTCGGCGGCTAAACGCCTTAATAGAATTTTTTACAAGGGAGTGGGAGAGCAAAATAAGAACCCACTCGTTGCCAGGGTTACGCCTAGTGGTCACCATCTGGCTGAAAGTCAGGGAGATCCTCGGGAGCTACTCCAAAATCTGGCCATACAAAACCAACCGGGTCAGACCCCAGAAAGAGCAAGTGCCACAAGGGAGGCTTCACTTAAGAACTAAAACCAGCACATTAGCATATGGGAACATAAATGGTAATAAAGACAGGAGTTAGGAAAAACAAGGTGATAAACGATAAGTCAACTAAGGGACTATTCCGGTAGCCAAGTTACAACCCGTAAACCAAACAAGGACCGGGGTTGTAACCCTTCACATGAACAAAGCTTAGTCTCCAACCAATTATCGACAAGAGTAAAGCATAAGCAAGTATGTGCTAAAGTAATCATAGACTGGTATTGCTTAGATAAGACTAGACTGGACACCATTCATCATTCACGGCCAAATAATGAGTACGGCTTGATACTTTAACTAGCTAGGGTTATCATAAGCCTAGTTACTAGCAAGATGCAATGAGATGTTCCAGCAGCCACAAGCCCTGAAGTCTTAATCCAGGTTATCTGGTCACAAGTTGAAGAGTTGCATTAGGTGACATAGAGGTGCAACACATGACAGTGTGCTGGAAATGTGCCCAACTCGACGGCAGGCTACAAGTCCAATTAAAGCATCCAGATAACGGGACTGCCTGTAGCTAGAAAATCTCTTCATGAACTACTTGATCACTCTAGTCAGTATCCTAGTCAGATTCAGTATGAATTCCTGACCATGGGAATCAGGAATTTATATCCTAGACATGATGCAAGACGAGACATGTAGCCTATACAAGCACAAACACCCACGGTGTCAAGACAAGAGTTACTTAGCAAGACATATCGAGATTATCATGTTAGGTTACTTCATCAAATCAAGAGTGCATCACAACGGACCACCATCAAGAATTATCATGTCAGATTATTTGTTACTTGTCAAGATTACTTGTCAGGAGTGTGCCTCGACGGGCCACTATCATGATTTTATATGTCTTATCAAGTTACTTATCATGTCGTGTCAGATTATCATGTCAATATTGCTTGTCAAGCTCACATCGTGTTCATATCGAGTTCATATCAAAAAGGCGTAAGGATATAAAATGGGTGTAAAAATCATAAAAAAAGAAACTGGGGACATCATGCGTCCAAGGGGGGGGCAAGGGGTACCATGGTCGACAAGTGGCATTAGCCAAGTTACGCTAGGGTAATAGGTTGCGCCAGGCACTAGGGGTGCCAAGGTCGGGTCAAGTTACGCCAAAGGCAAGTCGGGTCAAGGCAGGCTGGGTTGCACTAGAACAAGTCGGGCCAAGTCGGGTTGCGCCAGGCACTAGGCTGTACGAGGTCAGGTTGCGCCAGACTGGGGTACGCCAGGTCAGGTTGCACCTGACTGGGTACGCCAGGTCAGGTTGCGCCAGACTGTGGTACGCCAGTTCAGGTTATGCCAGACTGGGGTACGCCAGGTCATGTTGCACCTGACTGGGGTGCGCCAGGTCAGGTTGCGCCTGACTAGGGTTGCGCCAGGTCAGGTTGTGCCAAACTGGGGTTGCGCCGTGCTAAGGAGCACGCGCTGGGTCAGTATGCGCTACGCTAAGAAGCACGTGTGGGGCAGGTTGCGCCGCGCTAAGAAGCACGCACAGGGCAGGTTGCTCCAGGCACTGTTCTTCTTCCCCAAAACAGCAAAGAAGAACCCATGGAACCTGAAAACTTCAAAATGCCATAACTTGCTCAAAATAAGTCCGAATTTAGACTTCCAAGGGTCTATACTGCATAGAATGAGATTTCCTATAGCCAGGGATGACTGGTTTTAGGAAATACCAAACTTAAATAGATCAAAACTAAGAAAAATAGAAAAGATCAAAACTTAGATCTACAAAAATCTATCCATCAAAACCAAAAATGCCAAGCTCTAAAGAGGCTTAGAATCAAGTGGAGAAGAGATGGAAAAATAAAAGGGAGATCTATCATGAAGCAAGTTGCACTTGCCTAGGGCTTGGGTGTAGGTGGGAGGAGTAAATGAAGAAGATGAAGAAGTAAATGAAAGTTATGGAGGAGAGAGAGTGTAGTTGACTTATATCAACCCTCTCCATCTCAAACCAAACCAAGCCAAGCCAACCAAACCAAGTCATGGTGAACCAAGTTGAACCAATCAAGTCAAGATTAAACCAAGGATAAGTAAAGCAAGATAAGTCAAAATACGGACCACCTGACAATTGTCAAAAATTCGTATACGTATCCTGAAAAATACGTATAACGGGAAATGGGAGTGACAATTCTATCCACCTTAAAAGAATTTTATCCTCGGAATTTAATCAAGAGGCTAGAGATGTCAGGGTAAGCTACACTAATACTGGCAATCTACGACTAGCAGTCAACCAAGCAATCATTCATGCAAGCAAGAAAGTAGAAGCATAAGGCATAAGAAAGATATTATACCTTATGAGTCAAACACGTGTGGATATCGTGAGCGGATATCATCCTCACGCTCCCACGTTGACTCACCTAAAGAGTGATGACCCCAAGCAACACGGACTAACTTAATAGTCTTGTTCTTGAGTATCTTCTGTAATACCTGTAGTTCGTATTACGTATCTTGGAATACGTGTATATTTATCTTATATTACATATCTCTTGGCTTGGCTCGGTTTAGTTTGGGTTGGCTTAGTTTGGGTTGGTTGCTTGGTTCATCATGAACCAAGGGAAGAACCCCTACCTACCACCCCCATCCTTTATTAACCCCTTTCTTCATTCTCTCTCTTCATTACTCTTCTTCTTCTCCACATTTACTTCTACACCTACCAGGAAGAGAGAGAGCTTAGGCAAGTGTAAACTTGCTTCATGATGGATCTTAAGTTTTATTGTTCCATTCTCTTCCTTACTTGATTCTAAGATACTTTAGAACTTGGCATTTTCTATTTTGATGGTTATATTTTTGTAGATCTAAGTTTTAAGTTCCTTCTTGTTTAGTTTTCTTGGTTTTGATCTCTTAAAACTTGGTATTTCTAAAAACCAATGGTTCTATGTTGTAGAGAATTTAATTTCCTTCAGTTTTGGCTTTTGTTTTGCTTGATTTCGACTCCGGATGAGTAAGTTATGGCCATTACAAGTATTCGGAACATTCATGGCTGAACTTGCTGTTTGGGGACGATGAACCCCATGCGCCGGGAACCCCATACGCCCGGGAGGCTATGCGCCGGGAGGCCATGCGCCGTAAAGTCCCGGCAACGCATTATTTGACTCCGAGCGTATCATGCGCTAGGTTCCCTACGCGCATGTACGGAAGATGCAACGTGAGTTTTCCATGCACCGATTTGTGCAGGAATCCCATGCGCCGATTTGTACAGGAATTCCATGCACCAATTTGTGCAGGAATCCCATGCGCCGATTTGTGTAGGAATCCCATGCGCCGATTTGTGCAGGAATCCCAGGCGTCGATTTGTGCAGGAATCCCATGCGCCGATTGTGCAGGAATTCCATGCGCCGGAATTGCTCTATTTCGCTGTTTTTGCCTGTTTAAGTTGTTTTGTAGCTAGAATCTTGAAAAACTCAAAACATAAAAGTTGTAGATCTTTTCCTTGGCTTCAAGAATATGTCACTAGTTATTTTATGCAAGTTTCTCTCATTCAAGGTGAGGTAAGAATAGAATACGATAGTGGCCTGCTGTGGCGCACTCTTGACAAGTAAACTGACATGATATACCTCGACATGCTGTTATGACAGGTAGCCTGACATGACAAGTACGAAGGACCTGGACACCGTAGACGATGTGTTTGTACAAATAAACTGGTACTGTCTTGTATCATGTCTAGGATGGGGGTCCCTGAGTACCATGGTCAGGGATACCTACTAAAATTGACTAAGGCTAATTAACTAGAATGATTCAGTAGTCATGAAGAGATTCCCAGCTACAGGCAATCCCATTATCTGGGCGCATTCAGTGGACATGTAGCCTACCGACGAGTAGGGAACATTTCCAGCACATAGTCACGTGTTGCATTCTCCATAAACGGACATTCGACCTGGATAACGGAGGGTCTGCAGGGCTTGTGGCAGTTGGATAATCTCATTGCATCTTGCTAGTAACTAGGCCCATGATAACCCTAGTTAGTTAAAGTATCAAGCCGTACTTATTGTTTGGCCGTGATTGATTGGGTGAAGTTTATTTATCCTGATCCCGTACAAGCTTGTATCATGACATAATTTCTTGTATCGGTAAATAATGGGATACCAAGTTCTGTTCAGATGAAGGGTTACAACCCCGGTCCTTGTTTGGTTTAAGGGTTGTAACTTGGCTATCTGAATAGTTCTATGGTTATCGCATCATATATCGTCCTGCTTATTGTACCTGCCTTAACAATAAAGATCAGGGGTCCAGTTCTGTTCAGGCGAAGGGTTACAATCCCGGTCCTTGTTTGGTTTAAGGGTTGTAACCTAGCTCCCGAGCAGTTCTGTGTCCTCTCTTCGTTTATTGTCCTATTATAATCCCCTGTCATGCTCGTTATGTTTTACCTTACTTCAATACCATGATTATTTATACTATCCTTAACAATAAAGATCAGGGGTCCAGTTCTGTTCAGGCGAAGGGTTACAACCTCGGTCCTTATTTGGTTTAAGGGTTGTAACCTGGATCCCGAAATAGTTCTGTGTCCTCTCTTCGTTTATTGTCTTCACTGTACCAATGGTATTTGAGACGGGTTTCTATTTATGTGAAGGGCTGCAACCCCGGTCCTTGTTTGGTTTAAGGGTTGCAGTCTGGCTACTTGAATGGTTTTTCCGTGCTCAATATATTATTGTTGTCTCAGTTATTATCAGTATCTTTTAATTACCTTTACTATTTATTTGTGATATGCTGGTTTTAGTTCCTAAGTGAAGCCTCCTTTGTGGCACTTGCTCTTTCTGGGGTCTGACCCAGCTGGTTTTGTATGGCCAGATATCGGAGCAGCACCAGAGGATCTACCTACCTTCCAGCCAGATGGTGAACACCAGGCGTAACCCTGGCAACGAGTGGGTTTCTTTTTGTTCTCCCACTTTATTATGAAATTATTCTTTTGAGGCGTTTAGCCGGCGAGCACGTGTTAGCTTGTATTGCATCCTCATTTACTGTCTGCCTACGGGCTGTAACATGATTGACAGATCCTAGGGTTGATCATGTATGACTGAACTCTTGCTAGTCCTGACATTTTGTACGACTAGCTTCATGATCATCTAATATGTAATATATGGGACGCCTTGCTATTATATTTGGTACTCTGGCATCTTGTAACTATTATTGCTTGCTTGAGATTGAGACAATAGGCTTGTTCATAACCTTAGGAGACTGTTGGCTTATAGTTAAACCCTCATGTATCTAGACAGCCGTGACCGTATAGCGAGGTGGGTTGTACTTCAATATACGTAGATGGCTATGTACGCCCCGCTCTCCAGTATTCTGGTTCTGGGATGTGACATGGTTTTAGTGGTGGCCCATGCAGGTCTTGTAAATCAAGATATGTAGGGTTTGCCGAATAGATGTCTCAATCAGTACTCGCCCTTGATCTCTACTCGTACCTTCTGAATCCCTGTAATCTTGACCTGATCATATGTTTGTATCATTGATCTGTCCTGGTCCTTCCTTATTGTTTCCTATGTCGTCTTCTTCAGCGGTATTATTCCTGGACCTGCCGATCAGCAAGGCGGATCACCTCCCGCGGACCAGCAGCAACCTGGAGATCAAGCCCAGCATTCAGGAGTAGCCTCTAGAGTCATGCCTACTGAAGGAGAGCCACCAGTTCAGCCCGTCCAGCCAGCAGAGCCTGATGATGGAACTTTGGTGGGTCTCATCAGGTCACTATTAGCCTTCCAGGATAGTCGAGGCGATGCCTTGCACCAGGCGGTAGCAGACGCTTTGACCAGAGGAGGTCATCAGGGTAATAGCGCAGCCAACAGCTTCAAGCGCTTGAACCCTCCTTTCTTCGACGGCAGTGAAGATGTGATCGCTGCAGATGCATGGCTTCAGGACACAGAGGTGATTCTAGAAGTAGCCAGGACTCCAGAGAATGAGAAGGTGGCCGTAGTGCGCCTGCAGTTACTAGATCTTGCCCGCAGCTGGTGGGCAGTGCAGGTCGATGGATTAGTGGCCCCTATTTCATGGGCAGTATTCTGGAAAAGATTTCAGGCCAAATATTTCGATGCTATAGCTCGGTATGATCTGCAGACGAGGTTCACCAATCTTAAGCAGATGGGCAGGACGGTCGACGGATATGCGGCCGAGTTTTCGAGACTTAGTCGGTTTGCTCCCACCTTGGTAGCGACAGAGTTTGATAGGGCCTAGCGGTTCCAGCAGGGGCTTCATCTGAAGATTCTATTGGCAGTGGAGCAGTTTGAGCATCAGACTTTTGATGCTGTATTGGGAGCAGCTCGGAGGCATGAATATACCTTCCAGAGGATCGTGGATAGGACCGGAGGTCGGAAGCGATCTCACGGCCAGATGAATCAGTCATCAGCACCAGCCCCGGCAGCCAGGGCTTTGACCATTGGAGCTCCGAGGCAGGCGGCCTCAGTGACGTCAGTTCATCATTCCGCCCCGACACACCCTCAGCTGCAGAAGCAGAAGCAGTCTTCCACAGTGGGATGTTCACACTGCAGGAAGCCAGGACATGTGGTATCAGAGTGTCACAGAGCACAGGGTTTGTGCTTAGTTTGTGGTACCCCGGACCACAGGATTGGAAACTGCCCGAACAGGGGGAGTTCATCGGCCTTCTCTAGTCCTTCAGTTAGAGGACCAGCACCAGTCCAGCAGCAGCAGCAGCTGCAGTACCCGTTTCCGAGGCTATTGCCGACGCAGGCCCAAGCATTCCAGTAGCAGAGATCGCAGCAGTATACCCAAGCCCAAGCCCTGATCCAGAGCAGGCAGAGGAATTTTCAGCCGAGGGGACCCGCACCCAGAGGACATGGTCAAATGCTGGCTTTGACCATGGAAGAAGAAGGAATAGCACCAGGTGAGGTAGTTGTAGGTAGTATTCTCATCAACACCTTTCCAGCTTCAGTATTATTTGATTCTGGTACCTCGCATTCATTTTTGTCTGCACGATTCGCGACACGAGTAGGACTGGAGCCCGAGTCATTATCAGTAAGGCTCAATATACTTACTGGTAACGGACTTGTGGGAGTAGATAGAGTATTTTCCTCGTGTCGGATCGTAGTTAGCGGTAGAGAATTCCCCGCTAGATTGATAGAGTTCCCATGGCCGATTATGATATGGTCTTAGGGATGGATTGGTTGAGGGACCAGTATGCTAGGATAGACTGCCACATTGGCAGGGTTATTTTTAGCATTCCAGACGAGCCGGAGTTTTTCCTTCTCCGAGGCGAAGTTGAACCTTCTCCTCCAGTGTTGCGGATGGTAGTAGTAGTAGTGCAGTTACCTCGGTTAGTCGAAGAGTTTCCAGATATTTTCCCCGAAGATCTTCAAGGGATGCCGCCAGAGCGGGAGATCGAGTTCACCATCGACTTGATTCCCAGAACAGCCCCAGTGTCAGAGAGAGTCTACAGGATGGCGCCATCAGAGCTGGAGATATTGTACAAGATGATTGAAGAACTCAGAACCAAGGGATTCATTCGTGCTAGTAGATCGTCTTGGGGAGCCCCGATGGTTCTTGTAAAAAAGAAGGATGGTACGTCCAGATTATGTGTAGACTATCGTACCTTGAACTCAGTGACAATCAAGAACAGATACCCTCTCCGAGGATAGATGACTTGTTTGATCAACTCAAGGGAGCGGCCGTATTCTCGAAGATTGACTTACGGTCAGGATACCATCAGATCAGAGTCAGAGAGCAGGACATCTCGAAGACGGCTTTACGATCTAGATATGGGCATTGGGAGTTCCTTGTTATGCCCTTTGGAGCAACCAATGCGCCGGCTGTATTCATGGACCTCATGAATCGTATCTTCATGCCTTATTTGGATCAGTTCATGATTGTGTTCCTAGACGAGATCCTGGTCTACAGCAAGAATGAGGCAGAGCATGAGCAGCATCTTCGAGTTGTCCTCCAGATTCTCCGAGAGCACCAGTTGTATGCCAAGTTTAGTAAATGCGAGTTTTGGCTCGATCGTATTTCGTACTTGGGCCATATCATCACCCGAGGAGGAGTGGAGGTAGATCCCTAGAAGATCATGGCCATTGTAACATGGCCAGTGCCCAGCAAGGTTGCAGAAGTCCGTAGTTTTCTTGGATTGGCCGGCTACTACCGGCAATTTATTTCGGACTTTGCTCGGATCTCTGCGCCATTAACCCAGTTGACCCGCAAGGATGTGCAGTTTGCTTGAACAGTAGAGTGCCAGGATTCCTTTGAGAAGTTGAAGCGAGGCTTGATGACGGCTCCCATTCTCACACTTCCAGATGAAACCAGAGGATTCTCAGTGTATTGTGATGCTTCAGGCAGAGGTTTAGGATGTGTTCTGATGCAGCATGGGAAGGTAATAGCTTATGCATCACGACAACTTCGTGGTCATGAAAGGAATTACCTAACCCATGACTTGGAATTGGCAGCAGTAGTGTTTGTACTTAAGTTATGGAGGCACTATTTGTACGGAGATAGGATGGAGGTTTTCACCGACCACAAGAGCCTGAAGTATGTTTTCACTCAGAAGGATCTTAACATGCGTCAAAGAAGGTGGCTAGAGCTACTTGTAGATTATGATGTCAACCTACAATATCATCCTGGGAAGGCCAACGTTGTTGCAGATGCATTGAGCAGGAGAGCCGAAGTTTATTTCCTAACAGCGCAACCAGAGCTGTTAGCTGATCTTCAGAAGATGGGTATAGAAGTTGTTCTCCCTTCCAGTATGGCATTGATGGCCAGCATGCAAGTTCAGTCCACTATAGTCGAGAGGATCGGATGACGCAATCGGCAGATTCCAAGCTTCAGCGACTCAGAGCAGAATGTGAGGCAGGACGAAGACCAGAGTTATGTATCCATAAAGACGGTACACTTTGACATGGGAAGCGTCTTTGTGTACCCAGTGGAGATATCAGATAGGAGATCATGAGGGAGGCTCACAGTTCGCAGTATTCTATTCATCCCGGCGGTACGAAGATGTACCATGATATTCATCAGCACTTTTGGTGGAATGGCATGAAGAGGGAGATAGCCCGGTTTGTCTCTCGATATTTGGTTTGCCAACAAGTTAAGGCTGAACATCAGAGGCCAGCTGGACTACTTCAGCCATTGCCAATTCCAGGGAAGTGGGAGCATATAACCATGGATTTTGTGACTGGATTACCTAGATCCTCGGGTAGCAGAGATGCTATTTGGGTTATTATAGACAGGCTCACGAAGGTGGCTCACTTTCTCCCGTTCAGAGTTGGTCAGTCGACGGCTCAGCTAGCTGAGATGTATCTCCGACAGATTGTCAGATTATACAGTATACCAGTCAGTATCACCTCGGACAGAGATTATAGATTTACGTCGTACTTTTGGCGTAGCCTGCAAGAGAGTTTGGGGACTCGCCTCCAGTTCAGCTCAGTTTATCACCAGCAGACAGATGGCCAGTCAGAACGCACGATCCAGACTCTCGAAGACATGTTGAGATCTTGTACACTCGACTTCGGTGGTTCGTGGGAAGATCACCTGTACCTGGTAGAGTTCTCGTACAACAACAGTTTCCAGGCCAGTATCCAGATGGCACCGTTCGAGGTACTGTATGGTAGGAAGTACCGATCCCCGCTAGCATGGGACGATGTCGGAGAGAGACAGATGCTTGGTCCGAAAATGATTGCTCAGACCGTTGAAGTGGTCAGGAGAGTCAAAGATCATCTTCGAGTTGCCCAAGATCGCCAGCGTCATTGGGCCGATTCTCATCGACGACCCCTTGAATTCTCGGTCGGCGACCATATATTCCTGAGGATTTCGCCTAACCGTGGCGTCATTCGTTTTGGCGTATAGGAAAAGCTTAGTCTTAGATATATAGGGTCGTTCGATATTCTGGAACGAGTAGGTGATGTATCCTATCGTCTCGCTCTTCCGTCGTCACTAAGAGAGGTGCATGACGTGTTCCATGTATCCCAACTGCGACGGTATATCCCAGACCCGAGCCACATCCTGGATCATTCAAAATTGGTTGTTGGTACCAACCTTTCGTATGAGGAGAGGCCCGTGTCTATATTGGACCGAAGAGAGAAGATACTCAAGCAAGACTATTAGTTTAGTCCGAGTTGCTTGGGGTCATCACTCTTTAGATGAGTCAACGTAGGAGCGTGAGGATGAAATCCGATCGCGATATCCCGACCTGTTTGACTCGTAAGGTATAATGTCTTCCTAATGCCTTATGCTTTCAATTCCTTGCTTGAAAAAATGACTGCATGATAACTGTTTGTTACAGATTATGATTATTGTAGCTTGTCCTTGCAATTCTAGCCTCTTGATTAATTCTGAGGACGAAATTCTTTTAAGGAGGGTAGAGTTGTAACGCCTGTAGTTCGTATTACGTATCTTGGAATACGTGTATGTATTTCATCTTGTATTACATATCTCTTGGCTTGGCTCGGTTTAGTTTGGGTTGGCTTGGTTCGGGTTGGGTTGCTTGGTTCATCATCAACCAAGGGGAGAACCCCTACCTACCACCCCCATCCTGTATTAACCCCTTTCTTCATTCTCTCTCTTCATTTCTTCTCTTCTCCACATTTACTTCTACACCTACCAGGAAGAGAGAGAGCTTAGGCAAGTATAAACTTGCTTCATGATGGATCTCAAGTTTTATTGTTCCATTCTCTTCCTTACTTGATTCTAAGATACTTTAGAACTTGGCATTTTCCATTTTGATGGTTATATTTTGTAGATCTAAGTTTTAAGTCCCTTCTTGTTTAGTTTTCTTGGTTTTGATCTCTAAAAACTTGGTATTTCCAAAAACCAATCGTTTTATGTTGTAGAGAATTCAATTTCCTTCAGTTTTGGCTTTTGTTTCGCTTGATTTCGACTCCGGATGAGTAAGTTATGGCCATTACAAGTTTTTAAAACTTTCATGGCTGAACTTGCTATTTGGGGACGATGAACCCCATGCACCGGGAACCCCATGCGCCAGGGAGGCCATGCGCCGGGAGGCCATGCGCCGTGAAGTCCCGACAACGCATTCTTTGACTCCGAGCGTATCATGCTCGTAGGTTCCCAACGCACATGTACTGAAGACGCAACGTGAGCTTTCCATGCGCCGATTTGTGCAGGAATCCCATACGTCGATTTGTGCAGGAATCTCATACGCCGATTTGTGCAGGAATCCCATACGCCGATTACGCAAGAATCCCATGCGCCGATTTGTGCAGGAATCCCATACGCCGATTGCGCAGGAATCCCATGCGCCGATTTGTGCAGGAATCCCATGCGCCGATTTGTGCTCGAATCCCATGCATCAATTTGTGTAGGAATCCCATACGCCGATTTGCGCAGGAATCCCATGCGCCGATTTGTGCAGGAATCGCATGCGCCGATTGTGCAAGAATCCCATGCGCTGAAATTGCTCTTTTGCTGTTTTTGTCTGTTTAAGTTATTTTGTAGCTAGAATCTTAAAAAACTCAAAACATGAAGGTTGTAGATCATTTCTTTGGCTTCAAGAATATGTCACTAGTTGTTTTATGCAAGTTTCTCTCATTCATGGTGAGGTAATAATAGAACACGATAGTGGCCCGCTGTGGCGCACTCTTGACAAGTAAACTAACATGATATACCTCGACATGCTGTTTGACAGGTAGCCTGATATGACAAGTATGAAGGACCTGGACACCGTGGACGATTGTGTTTGTACAAATAAACTGGTACTGTCTTGCATCATGTCTAGGATGGGGGTCCCTGAGTACCACGGTCAGGGATACCTTCTGAAATTGACTAAGGCTAATTAACTAGAATGATTCAGTAGTCATGAAGAGATTCCCAGCTACAGGTAATTCCGTTATCTGGGCGCATTCAGTGGACTTGTAGCATACCGACGAGTATGGCACATTTCCAGTACACAGTCACGTGTTGCATTTTCCATAAACGGACATTCGACCTGGATAACCGGAGGGTCTGCAGGGCTTGTGGCTGTTGGGATAATCTCATTGCATCTTGCTAGTGACTAGGCCTGTGATAACCCTAGTTAGTTAAAGTATCAAGCCGTACTTTTTGTTTGGCCGTGATTGATTGGGTGAAGTTTATTCTAGCTTAGTCTTATCCTGATCCCATACAAACTTGTATCATGACATGATTTCTTGTATCGATAAATGATGGGATACCAAGTTCTGTTCAGATGAAGGGTTACAACCCCGGTCCTTGTTTGGTTTAAGGGTTGTAACTTGGCTATCTGAATAGTTCCATGGTTATCTTATCATATATCGTCCTGCTTATTGTACCTGCCTTAACAATAAAGGTCAGGGGTCCAGTTATGTTCAGGCGAAGGGTTACAACCCCGGTCCTTGTTTGGTTTAAGGGTTGTAACCTGGCTCCCGAGAAGTTCTGTGTCCTCTCTTCGTTTATTGTCCTATTATAATCCCCTGTCATGCTCGTTATATTTTACCTTACTTCAATACCATGATTATTTATACTAGCCTTAACAATAAAGATCAGGGGTCAAGTTCTGTTCAGGCGAAGGGTTACAACCCCGGTCCTTGTTTGGTTTAAGGGTTGTAATCTGGCTCCCGGAGCAGTTCTGTGTCCTCTCTTCGTTTATTGTCTTCACTGTACCAATGGTATTTGAGACGGGTTTCTATTCAGGTGAAGGGCTGCAACCCCGGTCCTTGTTTGGTTTAAGCGTTGCAGTCTGGCTACTTGAATGGTTTCTCCGTGCTCAATATATTATTGTTATCTCAGTTATTATCAGTATCTTTTAATGACCTTTACTATTTATTTGTGATATGCTGGTTTTAGTTCCTAAGTGAAGCCTCCTTTGTGGCACTTGCTCTTTCTGGGGTCTGACCCAGCTGGTTTTGTATGGCCAGATATCGGAGCAGCACCAGAGGATCTTCCTATCTTCCAGCCAGATGGTGAACACCAGGCGTAACCCTGACAACGAGTAGATTTCTTTTTGTTCTCCCACTTTATTGTAAAATTATTCTTTTGAGGCGTTTAGCCGACGAGCACATGTTAGCTCATATTGCATCCTCATTTACTGTCTGCCTATGGGCTGTAACATGATTGACAGATCCTAGGGTTGATCATGTATGACTGAACTCTTGCTAGTCCTGACATTTTGTATGACTAGCTTCATGATTATCCAATATATAATGTATGGGACGCCTTGCTATTATATTTGGTGCTCTGGCATCTTGTAACTATTATTGCTTGCTTGAGATTGAGACAATAGGCTTGTTCATGACCTTAGGAGACTGTTGGCTTGTAGTTAAAAACCCTCATGTATATAGACAGCCGTGACCGTATAGCGAGGTGGGTTGCACTTCAATATACGTAGCTGGCTATGTACGGCCCCACTCTCCAGTATTTTGGTTCTGGGGCGTGACATCTTCTCCCTTCGGTCCAATATGGATACGGGCCTTTCCTCATACGAAAGGTTGGTACCAACAACCAATTCTGAATGAACAAGGATATGGCTCGGATCCGGGATGTACCGTCGCAATTGGGATACATAGAATACGTCATGTACCTCACGTAACGATGGTACAAGAGCGAGACGATAGGACACATCACCTACTCGCTCGAAAATATCAAACGGTCCTATATACCTAGGACTAAGATTTCCCCGTACGCCGAATCGAATGATGCCACGGGTAGGCGAGATCCTAAGGAATACATGGTCGCCGATAGAAAACTCAAGAAGGCGCCGATGAGAATCGACCCAATGGCGTTGACAATCTTGTGCAACTCGAAGATGATCTCTGACTTGTCTGACCACCTCGATTGTCTGTGTAATCATCTCTGGACCAAGCATCTGTCTTTTGCCGACATTATCCCATTCTAACGGGGATCTGCACTTCCTGCCATACAGTACTTCAAAGGGTGCCATCTGGATACTGGCCTGGAAACTGTTGTTATAGGAGAATTCTACGAGATGCAGGTGATCTTCCCATGAATCACCGAAGTCGAGTATATATGACAGCAACATATCTTCCAGAGTCTGAATTGTGCATTGTGACTGACCATCTGTCTGCGGATGATAAGCTGAACTGAACTTGAGATGAGTCCCCAAGCTCTCTTGAAGACTCCGCCAAAAGGGCAATATAAATCGTAAATCTCTGTCTGATATGATACTAACTGGTAGTCCATACAATCTGACAATCTGCCTGAGGTACATCTCTGTAAGCTGATCCGTCGACTGACCAATCTTGAAAGGGAAAAAATGAGCTACCTTGGTGAGTCTGTCAACTATGACCCATATACCATCTCTCCAAGCTGGGGATTTAGGTAACCCAGTTACAAAATCTATGGTGATGTATGTAACGCCTGTAGTTCGTATTACGTATTTTGTTATACATGTACGTAATCTTGACCCGTAATTAGACTTGTTTTGCTTAGCTTAATCCTGGTTTAATCTTGCCTTGGTTTATTTTGGGTTCATCATAGATCGACTTGTCTTGACTGGCTAGCCTTGGGTTCTGCATTGGCATAAGTTAGTTAGCATTTTATGGTTCTGGCATGCAACGGGTTCGGTTGGGTTTGGCTTGGGTGGTTCGGTTTGGGTTGGAATGCAAACCCCTACCTACCACTCTCCATCGTTTATTAATCCCACCAACCCATTCTCTCTCTTCATTCACTTCTTCATTTATTCTTCTCCTTCCTCCATTAACTCTCTACCGACCAGAGAGAGGCATAGGTAAGTGCAACTTGCTTCATGGAGGAACTCAGATTTCGTTGTTCCATTGTCTTCCTCATGAGATTTTAAGTCACTTTAGTATTTAGCATTTTTGAATTCCATAGCTCATTTCTTGTAGATCTAAGTTTTAGCATTTTGATCTTCATGGTTTGATCTTCTAAAACTTGGTTGTTTCCCAAAATGGAGAGTTCCATGTAGTAGGAATTTCGATTTTATGCATGTTTGGCTCTTGAATGGTTGGATTTCATCGAGATTTGATCGAGATGGGGCTTACTTGAGTTCGTGGGCTTTTACGCCTGTTTGTATTGGCCATGGGGAGAAGATGAAGTTTTACGCACACGTTCTAACATGTTAGCGTAGTGTTTAGCCTTTACGCCCATGTTTTACGTGACAGCGTATTATTCAGCCTTTTACGCACACGTATTTGCGTGCCAGCGTACTCCGTTCTACGCCGAGTTCATTTGAATTTTACGCTTGGGGCCCTCCCGCTCGCGTAAAATCGTGCTCGCGTAGAACCTGGCTCGAGCAGACTCTCGCGTGCAAAAAGTCTTGCTCGAGTGTTTCCTCGCATAGAGCTTGCTCGCGTAGAGTTTCACTCGCGTAGAGCCTCGTTTGCCTACGGCTTGCTAGCGTAAAGCCCTGGCTCGCGTAAAACCCACCCGCATGCACCCTTGCTCGCATAGAGCTATCTCACCTTGTTCTTGCTAGCGTAAGCCACTTTACGCTTGAGGCCCCTTGGCCTAGCGTAGAGGTACGCGCGTAGAGACCTTGAGTCCCTATGGCGTACACCATTACCCTTTTATCCTTACGCCTTTTGTCATAAACTTGATAATCACGAATTTACTTAATATGTTTGAAATGATAATTGTACACGGCATGGTATGAAGTTAACATGACATAACATGACTCGACAAGCAAAAAATGATAGGAACTATTGAACGCTGTTACGACGGCTAGCATGACATGACAAGAATGAATGGCCCGGACATCATGGACGATTGTATTTGTACAAGTGAACTAGTATGGTCTTGCATCATGTCTAGGGCAGGGACCCCTGAGTACAACGGTCAGGGGTTCCTACTTAAACTGATTAAGGCTAATAACTAGAATAATCAGTAGCCATACAGAGAATTTCTAGCTACAGGCAATCACGTTATCTGGGCGCCCCATCATGGGATTTGTAGCCTGCCGTTGAGTAGGGCACATTTTCATCATACTGTCATGTGTTGCACCCTTCAAGCTATTTAAGGGTACATGTGTTCTTTGGAAGATGTACCCATATGAATTCAATCCCCAAATTGCGTCTGGATAACATGGATGGTCTATAGTGCTTGTGGCTGTTGGAATAATCTTATTGCATCTTGCTAGTAACTAGGCCTGTGATAACCCTAGTTAGTTAAAGTATCATGTCGTACTTGTTTGCTTGGCCGTTAATGTTGAATGGAGTCTAAGTCTTGCCCTGGTCTGGTACCTGATTACTTCAATAACATGATTATTTATGCTTACCTTAACGATAATGATCAGGGGCCAAGTTCTGTTCAGGCGAAGGATTACAACCCCGGTCCTTGTTTGGTTTAAGGGTTGTAACTGGCTCCCGGAGCAGTTCTGTGTCCTCTTCTCGTTTATTATCTTATTGCACTCCACGTCATGCTCGTCATGTTTTACCTTACCAACAAGAATTTGAGACGGATTTCTATTCAGGTGAAGGGTGACAACTACGGTCCTTGTTGGTTTAAGGGTTGCGACCTGGCTACCTGAATGGTTTTTTCGTGCTCAATTCTCTGTTGTTGTCAATGTTATTATCAGATTCTTATATAATTATCTTTAATATCCATTTATTATATGCTGGTTTTAGTTCCTAAGTGAAGCCTCCTTTGTGGCACTTGCTCTTTCTGGGTCTGACCCAGCTGATTTTTTATGGCCAGATATCAGAGCAGCTCCAGAGGATCTACCTACCTTCCAGCCAGATGGTGACCACCAGGCGTAACCCTGGCAACGGGTGGGTTCCTTTTGTTCTCCCACTTTACTGTATAAATATTCTTTTGAGGCATTTAACCGAGCGAGTACGTGTTAGCTCGTATTGCACCTTTATTTACTGTCTGCCTACGGGCTGTAACATGATTGACAAATCCTAGGGTTGATCATGTATGACTGAAACTCTTGCTAGTCTTGACATTTTGTACGACTAGCTTCATGATCATCCAAATATGTAATGTATGGGACGCCTTACTATTGTATTTTTGGGGCTCCGATATCTTGTAACTGTTATTACTTGCTTGAGATTGGGACAATAGGCTTGTTCATGACCTTAAGAGATTGTTGGCTCGCAATTAAACCTTCATGTATCTAGACAGTCGTGACCGTATAGCGAGGTAGGTTGCACTTCAATATACGTAGCTGGCTATGTTCGCCCCCGCTCTCCAGTATTCTGGTTCTGGGGCATTACAATATGCTCCCATTTCTATTCTGGGATCGGTAAAGGTTGAAGAAGTCTAGCTGGTCTCTGATGTTCAGCTTTAACTTGTTGGCAAACTAAACAACGAAAGACAAACCGGGCTATCTCCCTCTTCATGCCATTCTACCATAAATGCTGACGAATGTCTCGGTACATCTTCGTACCACCGGGATGAATTGAATACTATGAACTGTGAGCTTCTACCATGATCTCATGTCTGATATCACCACTAGGTACACAAAGATGCCTTCTATGTCAGAGAGTGCCATCTTCGTGAATACATAACTCTGGTCTTCGTCCTGCTTCACACTCTGCTCTAAGCCATTGAAGCTTAGAATCTGTTGATTGTGCCATCTTGATCCTCTCAACTATGCTGGACTGAACTTGCATGCTGGCCATCAATGCCACATTGGTAGGAAGAACTACTTCTATTCCCATCTTCTGAAGATCTGCTAATAACTTTGGCTGTGCTATTAAAAATTAAGCTCTTGCTCTTCTGCTCAATACATTGGCCTTCCCAGGATGATACTGCAGGTTGATGTCATAATCCACCAGTAACTCTAGCCATCTTCTCTGACGCATATTGAGATCCTTCTGGGTAAACACATACTTAAGACTCTTGTGGTCGGTAAAAATCTCCACCCGATCTCCATACAAATAATGCCTCCACAACTTGAGTACGAAACCACTGCTGCTAATTCCAAGTCATGGGTTGGGTAATTCCTCTCATGATCACGAAGCTGACGTGACCCATAAGCTACTACCTTACCATGTTGCATCAAGACGCATCCCAATCCTCTACCGGAAGCATCACAATAAACTAAAAATCCTCCAGTCCCATCTGGAAGCGTGAGAATGGGAGCCAGTCATCAATCTTCGCTTCAACTTCTCGAAGGAACTCTGACACTCTGCTGTCCAAGAAAACTGCACGTCCTTACGGGTCAATTGCGTCAATGGTGCTAAAATTCGAGCAAAGTGTGAAATAAATCGTCGGTAATAGCTGGCCAATCCCAGGAAACTCTGAACTTCTACGACGGTGCTAGGTACTGGCCATGTCTCTATAGCCACTATCTTCTGGGAGTCAACATCTACACCACCTCTGGTGATAATATGACCTATGTACGAAATGCGATCAAGCAAAAATTTGTACTTACTGAACTTTCGCGTACAACTGGTGCTCTTTGAGAATCTGAAGATTACACGAAGATGCTGCTCATGATCTGCCTTATTCTTGTTATAGACTAAGATGTCGTCTATGAACACTATCACGAACTGGTCCAAATAGGACATGAAGATACGATTTATGAGATCCATGAATACGGCCGGCGCATTGGTCGCTCCAAATGGCATAACAAGGAACTTCCAATGTCCATATCTTGATCTGAACGCTATCTACGAGATGTCATGCTCTCTGACTCTGATATGATGGTACCCTGATCGCAAGTCAATCTTTGAAAATATTGTTTCCCCGCTGAGTTGATCAAATAAATCATCTATCCTTGGTAAAGGATATCTGTTCTTGATTGTCACAGAGTTTAAGGTACGATAATCAATACATAATCTTGACGTACCATCCTTCTTTTTTATAAGAAGCATCGGGGTTCCCCAAGGTGATCCACTAGCACGAATGAATCCCTTGTTTCTGAGTTCTTCAATCATCTTGTATAAGATCTCTAATTCTGAAGGTGCCATCCTGTAGACTCTCTCTGACACTGGTGCCGTCCCTGGAATCAAGTCGATAGTGAACTTTATCTCTCTCTCTCTCTGGTGGCATACCTGGAAGCTCTTCGGGAAATACATCAGAAAACTCTTCTACTACTCTGGGAAATTGAACTGCTTCTGCTACTGCCATCCGCAATACTGATAAAGAAGGTTCTATTTTGCCTCTGGAAAATAAAAACTCTGGTTCGTCTGGAATACCAAAAATAATCCTGCCAATATGGCAGTCTATTCTTGCATATTGATCATTCAACCAATCCATTCCTAGGACCACATCATAGTCGGCCATCGGAAATTCTATCAATCTAGCAGGAAACTCTCTACCGTTAACTACGAATATACTATATCTACCCCCACAAGACCGTTACCAGTAAGTATATTCAGTCTTACTGATAATGACTCGGGCTCCAGTCCTATCCGTGTTGCGAATCGTGCAGACATAAATGAATATGATGCACCCGAATCAAATAATACTGATGCTGGAAAAGAGTTGACGAGAATGGTACCTGCCACCACCTCTCCTGATGCCAATTCTTCTGCTACGGTCAGAGCCATAGCCTGACCTTGTCCTCTTGGTGCTGGTCCCCTCTGCTGGTGACCTCTCTGCCTGCTCTAAATCTGAACCTGGGCAAAATGCTGAGCCTGAGGTGGCAATGGCCTCGGAGGCTGGTACTGTTCTGCACTGGTGCTGGACCCCTAACTGATGGACTGGTTAGGTTTGACGACGATGAACTGGCTCTATTCGGACAGGAGCCTATCTTGTGATCCGGTGTCCCATAAGCCAAGTACAACCCTGTGCTCTACGACACTCTGATACTACGTGCCCTGGCATTCCACAATGAGTGCAGCCCATTGCGGAAGACTGCTTCTGCTTCTGCTACTGAGGATACGTCGGTGTCGAATGTTGAACCGACGAAACTGTGGTCGCCCTCCTAGGAGCTCCAATTGTTAAAGCCCTAGCTGTCGGGGCTGGTGCTGATGACTGGGACAACTGCCTATGAGACCTCTTCCGTCCTCCGCTTCTATCTACAATCCTTTAAGAAGTATACTCATGCCTCTTCGTTGCTCGCAAGACGGCATCAAACGTCTGGTGCTCAAACGGCTCCACTGATATGATAATCTCTAGATGGAGCCCCTGCTGGAATCGCTGGGCTCGATCCAATTCGGTTGCAACAAAGGTAGGAGCAAACCGACTGAGTCTAGAAACTCGACCGCATATCCATCGACCGTCCTACCCATCTGCTTGAGATTTGTGAACCCCGTCTGTAGATCATACCGAGCTACTACGTCGAAGTACTTCGTCTGGAACTTGTTGTTGAACACCTCCCATGAGACAGGCATCGGTAATCCAACTGCTAACATCACACAGCTGCGGGCTAAGTCTAATAACCGCATACGCACAACGGCTACCTTCTCATTCTAAGGAATCCTAGCTGCTTCCAGGATAACTTCTGTGTCCTGAAGCCATGCATCAGCAGGAATAGCATCTTCAGTGCCGTCAAAGAAAGGAGGGTTCAGACGCTTGAAGCTGTTGGCCGCGTTGTTCCCTTGGTAACCAACTCTGCCCATGGCATCTTGTACTGTCTGGTGCAGGGCATCGCCCCTGACAATTTTGAGATGCAAGCAATTCCATGATGAGACCCACCAGGGTTCCATTATCAGACTCTGTAGGCTGGACTGGCTGAACTGGGGGCTCTGGATCCCCGGAATGCATGACTCGGGAGGCCGCTCCAGAGTGCTGGGCTTGGTCTCTAGGTTGCTGCTGTGTAAAACCCCTAAATTTATACTATTTTTTATTAAATTTGGTACTGATTTAAAATTTTTGTATTGTACGTTGCGTAGTCGTATTGTACGTCGTGCGCGAAATTTCATTTTTTTTGAATTTGCTCGACTAGTGCGATTATGTACGAGCGTACATAATTTAGAAAAACATTTTTCTATTTTCAAAATAATATATATAATAATTATTTTTAGTTATCATATTGAAATTTCAATGATTGTTATTTTATTTATAAAGCCTTTCATTTACACAGTTATAATAATAAATATTTTTCCTATAAAATGGTATATTAGAAAAGTATATTTATGTGAATATTATTTGGACATACATATATAATTAGTAATTATTTATTTGTTTATTTTTAAATAATAATGAATTTTCAAAATTATTATTATTGGTATTTTTAGAAAATATATTTTGAAGTTTTGTGGCAATTTAAATCTTTGATTGGATTTGATTTTTAGTAGTTTAAAATTTAGGATAGCATTTATATTTAATTTGAGTTGATTACCTAGATTTAAATAAATTTAGATTGGATTTAAATTTATTAAATTGATTTAAGATATTAGATTGAATATTCTAATTGGGTTTGAATATTCCTAAACTTTATCCAATTGGGAATTCCCACATCCTATAAATAGGCAGGTACTCCTCCAATTTTATCATTCATTATTTCTCCATAAATTTCCTCCATAAAGCTACATGCATTGTGTCTGTGTTAACCTCAGCCCATATCTTATTCCAATTTTACATATACATTATTCCTTTCGGTGTCGACAACTCTGACACGATAAATCCTTGCTATCCCCAGTCCTGACCCTAACCCCGTCCACCGACACCACGTCTAACTACCACGACAACAATAACCACGACCTTGCCACCATGGCCAGCCACCACCCAAACTCGTCGCAACTACCCCAACCGCAACCAACGCCACCACTTCCTCGACTCCTACAGCTAACACCACCACCACCACTGTGGCGGAACCCGTCTCCGCCATAAACGACCCTAAACTACAGCCGCTACATCCCAAATTACCACCACCACATGCAGAGGAAAGAGAAAAGAAAAACTCTAGAAAATCACCTGAGCTCCGCCATTGTCGCCATCTCTTCTGTCGAGCTCGCCACCACGCCCGGCCATGTCCCACGCCGCCAACCTTTCCTGGCTCCTCCACGTACGACCGGTGACCCATCGGCAGCCCCCACGAACTGTTCCGTAGCCGGACCGCGCCCTCCGTGCACTGGCCGAGCGGAACCTCTTCTGGTGGCCGCTGGAACCCCGCCACCGCTCTCTGCTTCCCCGGCCGAATCCCTTTCTCCGACTAGGCCAACCCTCTCCGCCGGCGTTTTCACCAAACGCCGCGTCGACCTCCGCCCAGCCGAGCCCCGACGAAACCCTCGCTCGTCCATCACGGCCCGATGACCGCCGCCTCCGCCGCTTTAGTCGAACCCGCTCCCCCGCCGTAGCCCTACGGCCGGCCGCCCGACCGTCTCCACCCAGCGCCCTCACCCGAACTCCGCCGGACGACCGAAAACCCCCTCCGACTTCTTCTCCTTCTCCATATCCTCACCACCGCCACGCCTAGCCGTGGCCACCCGCGCGAGCCGCTCCCCGCTCGCCATCCGCCCGATCAAAACCACCGCCGCCATCTTCCCTTTCCCTCTCCAGCCTCCGCCCTCATTTCTGCCGCACCATCGCACCTCTCCGCACCCTCCGCCCATCCTCTTTCATTCTTTCCTCCGACGCCGCGCCGCTTCCCGACCCCTCACCGAAGCCGCGCCGCCCCGAGCTCGTCTCCCCTCCGCTCTCCTCTTCTTCTGATCCTTCTTTTATTTTATTTTTTTGTGAAGAACAGTAGCCTTTTTTAATTATTATTATTATTATTATTAATATTATTATTATTTTTCTTTCTTTCTTTTTATCTGTTATATATTATTATTATTATTATTATTATTATTATTATTACTATTATTATTATTATTATTAATGTGATACTGTTATTATTATCATTATTTGACAGTATATAGGATTAATAATATTATTATTAGATGTTCTATTAACAAATTGCTTATTATGGTTATTATTATGTAAATAGTTATACAATATTTTTTTGTACTTAGACCTTACATGTAATTTCAAAAGGAGTTCAAAGGCCCTCAAATATTATTATATCATTTGTCTAATTTTAAAATATAGTCTTAACCAAAAAAATTATGTTGACAAAATTAGTTTTTAGCACTAAAAGGTTATTATATTTTTTTTGTAATTATCTAAAATATATAGTTTGTCCTTAAATATTTTTTTGAATTCCAATGTATTTTCACTAATAAAGATATAGGTTCCTATCTACAAATTTATTTTGACTTAAAGTTTTTGCAAAGTAATTTTATGTTTTTAAATTATTTATCAAAAAACTATTTTAACTAGTATAATTATTTTCTTTCTTGAGCGTTATAAATAATTCTCTAAAAACCATATATATATTATTCTTGATTTTTATCCTTTCCATGACCAATCCCATTCTTCCTATACCCTAGCCAACTCCGTACCTTCATTATGTCCACCCTAACTAAATTGACCGTCCTGGACCCGATGGAACTGTCCGTGCCACCATCAGAGGTCACCTTGTATAGTTGTTACATCGAAGTCGCAGATCGTGCCACCTTGATCATCGCAGCACACCAGGAGCCTTACCAGGCAAGATACCTTGCCATTTGCTGTTTATTCATTTTAGCTCATATTTCATGCATTATTTATTTTTTATGCAAAATAAACTGTGATACATGACATAACCTGTTAGAACATACTGTTCATTTATATTACTGCTATATATTATTTTTCTTACACATTAAACCTAGAATTAAGGGACCACCTTTGTGTGTTGCATTCATGGCTTTGACACGTTGTATCACGAAGTTGTGTGTCGCATGTAAAACACGAAAGTGCATGATTGGCTGGCCACCAGTACGTATAAGCCATGCGATAGGAATAACCGCTAATAGAATTGCATGCTAGTTTAACTTAGCGGTTATAGAGGTTAATGTTGTGGATACAACATAGTAGGCATTGGGCGGGGAGGACAACTCCTTAGCGTATGGGCTTCGATGCACTTCCCTTGTGACCCGAACTCTCCGCTGGAGATACGGGGTTGATGACCCATGATTATTGACGGCCACTGACGATTCTGCGGAACGTCATGCTCTTACTGATGGGGCCTCTCGTGCCCAAGGGGGGACCATGCCGATCCTATTCAGCCAGGGCCCATCCGTTGGAAGGATTGGTCTTAACTGCATTTCAATTAGAACGGTAGGCTACCTTATCCGTTAGGTACGAGTACTTTTGGTTTGGGTACTTGTATCTGACCGTGGCTTGGAACAATAACTTGTCGCGGATTAGTTTCTCACATCTTGTCCTTGTTTGGTTGTAGGTGTGACTTACTACTTTGATGAGAAGGTATTGAACCTTGTTGGGGTCCGGATACCATATTGGATTCTTAGCATGGAAAGATACGTCACCGTGAATTAGTTTACCATCTTCTGTCCTTGTTTGGTTGGGGGGATGGTACGCTCGTTCAGTAGGTGCGTATTGGACCATGTTATAATTTGATTGACTTATTTATTTGAGCAATATTTATTCAGTTTATATGGCATGATATTATGTGTCTTGTTACGTCCCTCTGAGGACCTGGTTATCTCTCCAGGTGTGTGTTATTTGTCTTTCGCAGGTGCTTTAGCTCTAGCCGTGACCATCTCCATTTCTTCGAGGATGATTGCACTTGGATCATCTTCGCTTCGCTCGCCAAAAATCATTTCTTTTCTTATGTATTTTTACTTTACTTGTTGGTAGTGGATTTGTCTCCTCCCAACATATTGTATAAAGACAATTCTTTCTCATTATATGACATCATTATTTTATTTATTTTTGTGTGGATGAGATTATTTATGGTTCTACTGTATTTTACAGTTTACGTATATTTATTATATGGCTGGCATGTCTACGTTCCTAGTCCTACGTATTTTGGGACTGGGGCATTACATATTTTTGTGGTGGCCCATACAGGTCAAGATAAATTGTTTGGTTACTTTACCATACCAAACAAGCCTGCGAATAGGATTAGAAGTCTAGGATCTCATCCACATACTTGACCTTTTTTTCGATTCCATATTCGATCGTCCCATCGATTGCATCTTGCTTGATTCCTCCTATTACTATTCTTATCTTCCCATCGTACTTGCTAGAGATTGACCCTACTAGTTAGATATTGTCCCAAAACACCCTTAGCTTAATTCTTTAAGTTGGGTAGAATACCCCATGACTTGACACACCCTTGATCATTAAGGGAATACAAATAGTATTAATTAGACCATAGAGACTAGAGGAATTTAACTCATTTGGTCAACCAAGCCTTGGTAAATAAAACCATAGAATGATGATATAGGAATAAACAAGACTTAGATCCTTATGACTCTTAGACTATTCATATTTGTTCTTTATTTCGATCTTAATCTCGTGCCTATATTTTTACTATCTAGACTAATGATGCTAATGTAGCCTAGTTTTTGCAAGCTCAAATCTTTATCAAGCTTGTTCATGACATATGTTATTGGAAGAATTCCTACTAACATATTGTCTAATCAGAACCGGTGCAGGATGGTCTGATCAACCGAGTGTACTTTGGTTCGCTTTTATCTATCGTTCTGCGTGGATAGGGACATAGCTAAACTTGTCCTTTAGAGTCCCATCTACGACTGCCTTGGCAATTCCTTTGAAATTTTCGGTCGTCCTTGAATCACGTACTCGTATTCGATAATATCGTCTTGAAACTCCTTATTGCTTCGCCCTCACCTATTTTAGGAGGACGAAAGCGTCATACTAGAACTTCCTCTAACCTTCCCATCGGCTATGACCATTCTCACTCGATGTTGCTATATTTTTATCCCAAACTACTCGGCCCTATCAAGACCCTCTAATCGCTTAATTAAAGCGAATCTATTTCGTTCTCTTAATCGTGACCCTCATTTATTACCCGTGACCATACCGTGTTGTTTTTTTCTACGATCTAGATCGCGATTTCTTACGACATGATTTTATGAAAACATTATCATCGTTGAATCCCCATTGATACCCCCTTGTGTCCTCTCATTCCCCTACTAATTCTTAATTTCGAGGACGAAATTCTTTTAAGTTGGGTAGGATGTAAAACCCCTAAATTTCTACTATTTTTTATTAAATTTGGTACTGATTTAAAAATTTTGTATTGTATGTCGCGTAGTCGTGTTATACGTCGTGCGCGAAATTTCATTTTTTTTGAATTTGCTCGACGAGTGCGATTATGTGCGAGCGTACATAATTTAGAAAAACATTTTTCTATTTTCAAAATAATATATATATAATAATTATTTTTAGTTATCATATTGAAATTACAAAGATTGTTATTTTATTTATAAAGCCTTTCATTTACACAGTTATAATAATAAATATTTTTCCTATAAAATGGTATATTGGAAAAGTATATTTATGTGAATATTATTTGGACATACATATATAATTAGTAATTATTTATTTGTTTATTTTTAAATAATAATGAATTTTCGAAATTATTATTATTGGTATTTTTAGAAAATATATTTTGAAGTTTTGTGGCAATTTAAATCTTTGATTGGATTTGATTTTTAATAGTTTAAAATTTAGGATAGCATTTATATTTAATTTGAGTTGATTACCTAGATTTAAATAAATTTAGATTGGATTTAAATTTATTGAATTGATTTAAGATATTAGATTGAATGTTCTAATTGGGTTTGAATATTCCTAAACTTTATCCAATTGGGAATTTCCACATCCTATAAATAGGCAGGTACTCCTCCAATTTTTATCATTCATTATTTCTCCACAAATTTCCTCCACAAAGCTACGTGCATTGTGTCTGTGTTACCCTCAGCCCATATCTTATTCCAATTTTACATATACATTATTCCTTTCGGTGTCGACAACTCCGACACGACAAATCCTAGCTATCCCCAGTCCTGACCCTAACCACGTCCACCGACACCGCGTCTGACTACCACGACAGCAATAACCACGACCTTGCCACCAAGGCCAGCCACCACCCAAACTCGTCGCAACCACCCCAACCGCAACCAACGCCACCACTTCCTCGACTCCTACAGCTAACACCACCACCACCACCACCGTGGGGGAACCCATTTACGCCATAAACGACCCTAAACTACTGCCGCCACATCCCAAATTACCACCACCACATGCAGAGGAAAGAGAAAAGAAAAACTCTAGAAAATCATCTGAGCTGCGCCATCATCGCCATCTCTTCCGTCGAGCTCGCCGTCGCGCCCGGCTATGTCCCACGCTGCCAACCTTTCCTGGCTCCTCCACGCACGACCGGTGACCCATCGGCAGCCCCTACGAACTGTTCCGTAGCCGGACCGCGCCCTCCGTGCACTGGCCGAGCGGAACCTATTCCGGTGGCCGCTGGAACCCCGCCACCGCTCTCTGCTTCTCCGGCAGAATCCCTTTCTCCGACCAAGCCAACCCTCTCCGCTGACGTTTCTACCAAACGCCGCGTCGACCTCCGCCCAGCCGAGCCCCGATGAAACCCTCGCTTGCCCATCCCGGCCCGATGACCGCCGCCTTCGCCGCTTTAGTCGAACCCGCTCCCCCGTCGTAGCCCTATGGCCGGCCGCCCGACCGTCTCCACCCAGCACCCTCACCCGAACTCCGCCGGACGATCGAAAACCCCCTCCGACTTCTTCTCCTTCTCCATCTTCTCACCACCGCCACGCCTAGCCGTCGCCATCCACGCGAGCCGCTCCCCGCTCGCCGTCCGCCCGATCAAAACCACCGCCGCCATCTTCCCTTTCCCTCTCCAGCCTCCGCCCCCATTTCTGCCGCACCACCGCACCTCTCCGCACCCTCCGCCCATCTCTTTCCTTCTTTCCCCCGATGCCGCGCCGCTTCCCGACCCCTCACCGACGCTGTGCCGCCCCGAGCTCGTCTCCCCTCCGCTCTCCTCTTCTTCTGATCCTTCTTTTTTTTGTGAAGAACAGTAGCCTTTATTATTATTATTATTATTATTATTTTTATTATTATTATTCTTTCTTTCTTTTTATCTGTTATATATTATTATTATTATTATTAATGTGATACTGTTATTATTATCATTATTTGACAGTATATAGGATTAATAATATTATTATTAGATGTTCTATTAACAAATTGCTTATTATGGTTATTATTATGTAAATAGTTATACAATATTTTTTTTGTACTTAGACCTTACATGTAATTTCAAAAGGAGTTCAAAGGCCCTCAAATATTATTATATCATTTGTCTAATTTTAAAATATAGTCTTAACCAAAAAAAATTATGTCGACAAAATTAGTTTTTAGCACTAAAAGGTTTTTATATTTTTTTTTGTAATTATCTAAAATATATAGTTTGTCCTTAAATTTTTTTTTGAATTCCAATGTATTTTGACTAATAAAGATATAGGTTCCTATCTACAAATTTATTTTGACTTAAAGTTTTTGCAAAGTAATTTTATGTTTTTAAATTATTTATCAAAAAACTATTTTAACTAGTATAATTATTTTCTTTCTCGAGTGTTATAAATAATTCTCTAAAAACCATATATATATTATTCTTGATTTTTCTCCTTTCCATGACCAATCCCATTCTCCCTATACCCTAGCCAACTATGTACCTTCATTATGTCCACCCTAACTAAATTGACCGTCCTGGACCCGATGGAACTGTCCGTACCACCATCAGAGGTCACCTTGTATAGTTGTTACACCGAAGTCGCAGATCGTGCCACCTTGATCATCGCAGCACACTAGGAGCCTTACCAGGCAAGACACCTTGCCATTTGCTGTTTATTTATTTTAGCTCACATTTCATGCATTATTTTTTTATGCAAAATAAACTGTGATACATGGCATAACCTGTTAGAACTTACTGTTCATTTCTATTCCTGCTATGTATTATTTTTCTTATACATTAAACCTAGAATTAAGGGACCACCTTTGTGTGTTGCATTCATGGCCTTGACACGTTGTACCACGAAGTTGTGTGTCGCATGTAGAACACGAAAGTGCGTGATTGGCTGGCCACCAGTACGTACAAGCCGTGCGATAGGAATAACCGCTAATAGAATTGTATGCTAGTTTGACTTAACGGTTATAGAGGTTAATATTGTGGATACAACATAGTAGGCATTGGGTGGGGAGGACAATTCCTTAGCGTATGGGCTTCGATGCACTTCCCTTGTGACCCGGACTCTCCGCTGGAGATACGGGGTTGATGACCCATGATTACTGACGGCCACTGACGATTCTGCGGAACGTTATGCTCTTACTGATGGAGCCTCTCGTACCCAAGGGGGGACCATGCCGATCCTATTTAGCCAGGGCCCATGCGTAGGAAGGATTGTTCTTAACTATATTTTACTTAGAATGGTAGGCTACCTTATCCGTTAGGTACGAGTACTTTTGGTTTGGGTACTTGTCTCTGACCGTGGCTTGGAACAATAACTTGTCACGGATTAGTTCGTCACATCTTGTCCTTGTTTGGTTGTAGGTGTGACTTACTACTTCGATGAGAAGGTATTGGACCTTGTTGGGGTCCGGATACCATATTGGATTCTTAGTATGGAAAGATACGTCACCGTGAATTAGTTTACCATCTCCTGTCCTTGTTTGGTTGGGGGGATGGTACGCTCGTTCAGTAGGTGCGTATTGGACCATGTTATAATTCGATTGACTTATTTATTTGAGCAACATTTATTCAGTTTATATGGCATGATATTATGTGTCTTGTTACGTCCCTCTGAGGACCTGGTTATCTCTCCAGGTGTGTGCTATTGTCTTTCGCAGGTGCTTTAGCTTTAGCCGTGACCATCTCCATTTCTTCGAGGATGATTGTACTTGGATCGTCTTCGTTTCGCTCGCCAAAAATCATTTCTTTTCACATGTATTTTTACTTTACTTGTTGGTAGCGGATTTGTCTCCTCCCAACATATTGTATCAAGACAATTCTTTCTCGTTATATGACATCCTTATTTCATTTATTTTTGTGTGGATGAGATTAGTTATGGTTCTACTGCATTTTACAGCTTACGTATATTTATTATACGGCTGGCATATCTACGGTCCTAGTCCTACGTATTTTGGGACTGGAGCTTTACATGTTGGTCCACTGGAGGTGCTCCGCCTTGCTGATCAGCAGGACCAAGAACCATGCCACTGAAGAAAAAGATATAAGGAACAATAAGGAAGGACCAAGATAGATCAAGGATAAAACATCTTATCAGGCCAAGATTCAGGAAGATTAGGAAGCACGAGTAGAAATCAAGGGCGAATACTGATTGAGACATCTATTCGGTAAAACCCCCACACATCTTGATTTACAAGACCTGCATGGGCCACCACTTAAATCGTGTCATGTCCCAGAACCAGAATACTGGAGAGCGGGGAACAGACACAGCCAGTTACGTACATTGACGTATAATCTACCCCGATATACGGTCACTGCTGTCTAGATGCATGAGGGTTTATCTACAAGCCAACAGTCACTTACGGTCATGAACAAGCCTAGTGTCTCAATCACAAGCAAGTAAATGTTATAAGATGTTAGATTATTAGACATATAAAGTAAGGCATCCGAAACATTATATATTCTGATGATCATGAAGCTAGTCATACAAAATGTGAAGACTAGCAAGAGTTTCAGTCATACATGATCAACCCTAGGATTTGTCAATCATTTTACAGCCCGTAGGCAGATAGTAAGTAAAGTTGCAAACGAGCTAACACTTGCTCGACGGCTAAACGCCTCAAAAGAATATTATTACAAGGGAGTGGGAGAGCAAAATAAGAACCCACTCGTTGCCAGTGTTATGCCTAGTGGTCACCATCTGGCTGGAAGTCAGGGAGATCCTCGGGAGCTACTCCGAAATCTGGCCATACAAAACTAGCCGGGTTAGACCCCAGAAAGAGCAAGTGCCACAAGGGAGGCTTCACTTAAGAACTAAAACCAGCACATTAGCACATGGGAACATAAATGGTAATAAAAGACAGAAGTTAGGGAAAACAAGGTGATAAATGATAAGACAACTAAGGGACTATTCCGGTAGCCAAGTTACAACCCGTACACCAAACAAGGACCGGAGTTGTAACCCTTCACCTGAACAGAGCTTAGTCTCCAACCAATTATCGACAAGAGTAAAGCATAAGCAAGTATGTGCTAAAGTAATCATAGACTGGCATTGCTTAGATAAGACTAGACTGGACTCCATTCATCATTCACGGTCAAACAATGAGTACGGCTTGATACTTTAACTAGCTAGGGTTATCATAAGCCTAGTTACTAGCAAGATGCAATGAGATGTTCCAGCAGCCATAAGCCCTGCAGTCTTAATCCAGGTTATTCGGTCACAAGTTGAGAGGGTTGGATTAGGTGACTTAGAGGTGCAACACATGACAGTGTGCTTGAAATGTGCCATACTTGACAGCAGGCTACAAGTCCAATTAAAGCGCCCAGATAACGGGACTACCTATAGCTGGGAAATCTCTTCATGAACTACTTGATCACTCTAGTCAGTATCCTAGTCAGATTCAGTATGAATCCCTGACCGTGGGAATCAGGAATTCATATCCTTGACATGATACAAGATGAGACATGTAGCTTATACAAGCACAAACACCCACGGTGTCAAGACAAGAGTTACTTAGCAAGACATATCGAGATTATCATGTTAGGTTACTTTATCAAATCAAGAGTGCATCACGACGGACCACCATCAAGAATTATCATGTCAAGTTACTTGTTACTTGTCAGGAGTGCGCCTCGACGGGCCACTATCAAGATTTTACATGTCTTATCAAGTTACTTATCATATCGTGTCAGATTATCATGTCAATATTGCTTGTCAAGCTCACATCGTGTTCATATCGAGTTCATAGGCTGTTCCAGGGTAATAGGGAGAGGGGCAAGGGGTACCATGGCCAACAAATGGCATTAGCCAAGTTGCGCCAGGGTAATAGGTTGCGCCAGGCACAAGGGGTGCCAAGGTCGGGTCAAGTTGTGCAAAAGGCAAGTCGGGTCAAGACAGGCTGGGTTGCGCCAGAACAAGTCGGGCCAAGTCGGGTTACGCCAGGCATTAGGCTGCACGAGCCTAGGTTGCGCCTGACTGGGGTGCGCCAGGTCAGGTTGCGCCTTACTGGGGTGCTCCAGGTCAGGTTGCGCCTGACTGGGGGGCACCAGTTCAGGTTGCGCCTAACTGGGGTATGCCAGGTCAGGTTACGCCTGACTGGGGTGCGCCAGGTTAGGTTGCGCCTGACTGGGGATGCACACGCTAAGGAGCGCACGCTGGGTCAGTGTACGCTACGCTAAGAAGCACGCACGGGGCAGGTTGCACCGCACTAAGAAGCGCACGCAGGGCAGGTTGCTCCAGGCACTATTCTTCTTCCCCAAAATAGCAAAGTAGAATCCATGGAACCCGAAAACTTCAAAATGCCATAACTTGCTCAAAACAAGTCCAAATTTGGACTTCCAAGGGTCTAAACTGCATAGAACGAGGATGATTGGTTTTAGGAAATACCAAACTGAAATAGATCAAAACCAAGAAAAACAAGAAAAGATCAAAACTTAGATCTACAAAAATCCATTCATCAAAATCGAAAATGCTAAGCTCTAAAGTGGCTTAGAATCAAGTGGAGAAGAGAATGGAAAAATAAAAGGGGAGATCCATCATGAAGCAAGTTGCACTTGCCTAGGGCTTGGGTATAGGTGAGAGGAGTAAATGAAGAAGATGAATAAGTAAATGAAAGTTATGGAGGAGAGAGAGTGTAGTTGACTTATATATCAACCCTCTCCATCTCAAACCAAACCAAGCCAAGCCAACCAAACCAAGTCATGTTGAACCAAGTTGAACCAATCAAGTTAAGATTAAACCAAGGCTAAGCAAAGCAGAATAAGTCAAAATACGGGCCACCTGACAATTGTCAGAAATCCGTATACGTATCCTAAAAAATACGTATAACGAGAAATGGGATTGACACCCCCCTACGGCGCACATCATTTCCGATGTCGGCATCCTAGTGGGCGGCAATCCCCCTTCCCCCTGTGCACCCCACGAATCCCTCCTCCTCTGCTCCCGGACACCCCTCCACTTCAGGCATTCTCCGTGCTGTGGCCCCACCCGGAGCCACCTCTCACTCGTCCATCCCTAGTGCGATGGACCCCCCTAGAGCCCCATCTTACGCCGAGGCTCTCCGTTCTGATCGAAGGAAGCACCTAACCCCTCCAGCGGCAGAAATTCAGCTTCCAGACATTGTATTCTCGCCTCCTCCCGCTGGATAACCCATCCGGGTCCCTTTCGTCGCCTTGGAAATATCCTCCCTATCCGCCCCCTTCAATAAAATATTTGTCCTTAAATTCGGATCTGGATGCCCGAGAATCCCCTTTGTCACTGAAGCAGTCGCTAGGTGGGGTCTCTCGACAGTCTACCTGGTTGCTCCGCTGGACCCCAAGCAAATGCTCCTCCACCTGTCATCCGAACCAGACTATTCTTTTGTCCAGGCCAAGGGTACTTCCAGAATTGGCACACAAACCGTTAAAATTGTCAAGTGGTCTCCTAACTTCAACCACAAAGTCGACTCGACAATCATATCCATATGGATCACCCTCTCCAACCTGCCTCTGGTCTGCTTCTCCGCAGCTACCCTGAAACGGATAGCCAGCTCCTTTGGGACCCTGGTAGCTATTGACGAAGAAACCCACAACCTCTCCAAATACAACTACGCTAAGATATGCGTGGAGCTAGACCTCACGAAAGATCTTTCTAAACTCATTAATATTGAGCTCGGACACCAAACACACCGCCAAATGTTGGTTTACGATAACAACATCATATTCTACAAACACTGCCAGATGAGCGGCCACTCCGAGCAGCACTGTTACAGGGCCCACCCAGAGCTTAAAAAGCCTAGCACACGCACCCCTCGTGCGCAGGCTGCTCACCGAGACCCTAAATCTGGTAATCTGAACCTGTCACCCAATCCTTCCCTTCTGATGGAAGAGAATGCCCTATTGTCGTCCTTCCTCCAGACCATCAGGACTAACTCCGCCATCATTCCTTTCATACCACCCGCTATCTCCCTGTAACGCCCCAGTCCCAAAATACGTAGGACTAGGAACGTAGACATGCTAGCTGTATTCATACGAAGTACATAGGCCTCGTATGGATACATAAGCTGTAAAATACAGTAGAACCATAACTAATCACATCCACAAGAATAAAAGAATAGAAGATATCATATAATCAACTATGAAATTGTCATTTGGTACATGTAGTTGGACGGAAACAAATCTACTACCAACTATGAAAAGAAATATACAACAGAAGAAAGATTGTGACGAACGAAGCGAAGACGATCCAAGTGCAATCATCCTCGAAGAAATAGCAAAGATCACGGCTAGAGCTAGAACACCTGCGAAAGACAAGAGCACACACCTGGAGAGATAACCAGGTCCTCAGAGGGACGTAACAAGATACAAGAAAACATCATGCCATAATAACTGTGATATATAATATAAAAAAGAATATGTATGCAATCAGGTGCCTAACCAGTCTACAGTGATAATGCAATAAGAACAAACCTTTGATGTATGGACAGGATCAGGGATATCAGGAATCAGGACCGTATCTCCTACTGGAGATAATCGGCAATCAGGACCGTACCTCCCACTGGAGATAACCGGCTAGCAGGACCGTACCTCCCACTGGAGATAATCGGCAATCAGGACAATGCATATATGACCCATACGTTAAGGAACTGTTCTTCCCACCCAATGCCTATTAGAGTCATATCCATGACTCATATGTACCTCTAGTAACCGCCAAGTCTTCTAGCATGCAAATCTATTGGCAGTTACCCCTATCCGTCGTACGCTCCATACGTATCGGTGGCCAGCCGACTACGCAAAAACGTGTCCTACATGTGACTCACATCACGTGATACAATAAGTGTCAAGGCCATATGAGATATACCAATACCTCAACATCGATGGGTGGTCACTAGACTAAGTCAATGTAAGTGAAATAAATAAGACGAGATAAACGACCGATAGAGTCGCTTGCACCCAAGTGTGACTTGGACGCACAGTGTAAATATCAAGAAACAAAATGCTGAAAATAACAACTAAAAATAAGAAGTATAATAATCACAGAGTAAGGTGGCAAGGTATCTTGCCTGCAGTGCGAGAAGGGCAAATCCAAGAGTAGCAAGTGTCAGCACCAAAACTCACAATTCAAAGATGACTCCAAATGCTGAAACAAACATCAAAAATGATCTCGATGAAGAAGATATACCTAGGAAATGCCTGTCCAAAAGTCAAATTCTGGAACAGGGACAAAATCGTAATTTCGAGTCAAAACGATGTCCGCCATTGGACCCGCTTTGCACCAAAACGCGTGCCAAAGTCTATGGTCTCTAAAGTCGTCAAACTATATGTCTACGATTTCAGTTTGAGGAGAGAAACTCAATGGTATGTCCAGTTTTGGATTCCGAGGAGCCGTGCACAAAATCGCCCGTTTGAGTGGGTCGTGGGTCCACCAAAAATGGGTTCCGATTCGACCTTCTCATAATCGAACCAAACTTGGCATGCAGGACCAGAATTTCGATCCGGACCTGTTGGCGTAAGTTTTGTCTCGATTCCACGACTGTACACGAAGTTATGGGTAAGTTTGCAAAATGCCGATACGGGGGTATCTCGACGGATACGCGTTGATCTCGTCGCGCACATGCGACAAAATTGAGTTCCGTCAGTTCCCACACATCCGCAACATCCATACGCGCCTTTCGATGCGTATAGCATGCGACCACGTCGCCCGGTTTGTCGGGGCGTACGTCGTATCGGAGAAAATTCTCAATTTCTAGTTTTGAAAATACAGTTTTTCGCCAAAGTTTGAAAGTAAATTACTAACAGATTTATCAAGTAAAAATAAAAATACAAGTTGGGTTTCCTTATGGTATATGTTGTTATCAAACCTGGCCAAACAAATTTTCAATACAGTCGAGGAGTTGGCAAAATTTCGCCTTCCAAAGGAGGGTATTGCACTGGTTTTTAGGAGTCGTTTCAGTCTGTTTTTCTTCGACTTTATGCCGATTTCTTGGACTGGTCGCGCAATAATATTTGAATCCACTTGATGGAAATTTGAGGTGGTTATGTAGGGTTTCTAGAGGATCGAACGGAATCGAAAACGATTTAGTATGCGAGAAGAAAAGGATTCGAAAAGGTGGGTACCTCGCAGTTGGGTCCGCTGTGCTCTGTCCGACGTGTTCCAGGTGGTCGCGGCGAACTCCGGCACCTCGTGCGGCGTCGGGGTGGCGCGCACGCACGTCGAGGTTGGTCGGGGGTGGCGCTGCGTACATGGTCGAGATATTGCTAGGGTTTGGGAGTTCGCGTGCATTAGTTTTTTTTTTTATATGGGCGCTGGATTACTTATGCCCGCTCGGATTGGGGCCTCCCTGGCTCGGGTTATTCTGTTCCCCCTTGTGGGGAATAGTGGTTTCTTTTTCTTTTTCTTTTTTTTTGTAAAACGCATACAAACTCTTGCATTAGCCTGGCCCGCCCCCTTTGCTGGGGTGTGGGGGCCGGGACACTTTATTATTTTTTTTCTCTTTTTTTTTACTCAATATATATCAATATAAATGTATATATATACAATTATTAATATAACCAAAAAAATCCTAAATAAGTGCAACAAAAAATACTTGTTAATAAAATAATTTCTTAACCTATTTAAAAATATATTTTAATGCACCTATTTACTCATATATTTGATCTAATATTTATTAAAATCATCTACTAATTACTAATGACCGAAAATAACATTAATAAAAAAATGGAAATAATAACAACAATAATTAATAATAATATTTTTTATTATAATTATAACAACAAGAATAAGAATAATAATAATAGCTCAATGTAAGTTGATAAACATGACTAATTATAACTTATTTATGTAACACTCTCATTTACTAAGCCACGTACAAATATTTGATATCTATCATAATTTGTTTTAAATCTAAATATATACACTTATATGGATACATGCATAGCTTACAAAAAAATAAATATGTATATAACAATTATTCAACACAAAATATAAAATAATTATAAATACTAAAATAATCCTCCAAAAATTTTGGGGGATTACATCCTACCCAACTTATAAAAATTTCGTCCTCGAATTTTAAAATAAAACTTACTATAACATAAAAAATATAATGTGGCTGAATACGAAGGGAGAGTAAGTACTCCACATCGTAAATCGATTCCAGAAAAGATGGAGGTGGTAGTTATAGAAGGAATCCACACTGTCAACATATTCTGCTAGATATGGTATTCTTAGTCCTACATTGATCCTGGGTGTTCAGTTCATTTGAAGGAATGGTCAAGATTGCTTGGTAAAATCAAAATGGGACGAAAATAGGAATTTGTGGTTCATTCTTCGGGAACATGTGCCATACACGTGGTATATTTGGAATAGTGTACAAGATGGTGTGTTTGTATGGGACATATAGATCATGTGTGTAGAGTGGCTTGTCTAGTTCATGAGGGTGAGTTGGTTGGAAGAAAGTGGCTAGTATTGTGCTCCCAATAACAAAGTCACGGTGAGGTATCAAGATGATACGGATAAAATGAATGCCACAAACTAATGATGTATTAGTCCCTTTGGAACCAATCCTTGATTACTTAAATTCTAGGTTTTAGCCTCTGTTAGCTGGGCAAGATTTTCTAAAATCAATATGAACCATTCCTACTGGGGGAGGGTAGCCTAGAATAGGTTATAACTCAAATGGTTGGCCAATTTGTCAGTCGAGTTGGTTAGGAAGGCTCTGTAAGTCTTGAGGTACGCCTTCTATGACCTTTGTGTTTAAGTAGCACAAGGGGCCGCTATTGAGTGGCATACTAGTGGAATGTGGGTAGGGGGTTTCGAGTAGATCACAACCATATATTGGCCGAAAGAATTGAGTCAAGGTTGGATCTCTAATTGAAGTCAGAAAGGACAATGGTATTATGGTAGGGGTTATAACTAGCCATTTTGACCTGAAAGTCGTATCATAAATATAGAGTACAAGGAACGTGTTTAGTGGGACATGATATGTATACATGAAGGTGAACTCGTCTAGGTCTTGTATATAAAATTTGTTGGAAGGTAACAGTCGGTCTCGTGCTCTGAATATAAAATTCGCGGTCGGGACACCAAATGATCTAAATGGAAAGTGGGAGTTCATGGGGCATTAGTTTATTATCCGAACAGAAACCAACTTTCCTTACTCAATTAATAATTCTAGCAAATTCTAAAATTCTGAAGGGCTCCCTAATCTATACTCCATATGACTTAAGATATGGACCAGGGTAAATGAGGTTTAGGGAATTTCAAAGTCATGATGTAGCATCTTGACTCTTGATTATAAAGGAATACTAGATGACGTAGTAGAAATCATGATATAGTAGATATGAATCAAGTTTGGGGTTAGTCCTCCGATTTCAAATAAATGGAAACATTTGTGTATACAACCTTCATGGCCATTGAAGAATACTTCATGTCTTCGAGCGTTGTTCTTCAAAGTAGGTGACGAAAAACAATATGAGTTTGAGGGAGATGGAACGGAATTACAAATATGGGTTTCAAGGGCGATTGAACAGTTCAAAAAGGAAATTCGTCAAGACCGTAGCGGATGAGACCCTAAAGGACAAGTTTAACTATATCTCAATCCATGTAAAACAATCGTAGGGCGAACCAAAGTGCACTAGGTTGATCAGACCATCATGCACCGGTTCTGACTAGACAATATGTTAGTGGACATGCCCAAATAACATATGTCTTGAAACAAGCTTGATAAAAGGGTATGCTTGCAAAACTAGACTATAATAGCAGTATTGGTCAAGATGGTGAAGTATGAGTACGCAAAATGATAATGAAAAGAAATACAGATAATTCAAGTTCCTTGAGAATCTAAGTCTTGTCCAGGGTTTGTGCCTATGTAGTCGTCCTACTATCATTTTGTCTAAGGCCTTGGTCAATCAAATGGGGTATGGTCCTCTAGGGGTTTATAGTCTAAGTAATTCAAGTAGTACACTATACCATGGGTTATATGAACAACGAAAATACTAGGTCGTAAGAAAGTCTACCCAACTTATAAGAATTTAAACTAATGGTTTTATTTGAACCAAGGAGGCCTACAAGTCATTCTTCTAATATCCCGATTAAGCACGAAGGAAAGATGAGATTTACGATAAAAGGATCAAGGAAGATGCAATCAATGAGTCAAGTGTGAGTTCAAAGATGGAATCGAGATAGGAGGTCAAGTATGTGGATGAGATTCTAGACTTCCAATCATATTCGCAGGCTTGCTTGGCACGGTAAAGTAACCAAACAATTTATCTTGACCTGCATGGGCCACCACAAAAATATGTAACGCCCCAGTCCTAAAATACGTAGGACTAGGAACGTAGACATGCCAGCTGTATTCATACGAAGTACATAGGCCTCGTATGGATACATAAGCTGTAAAATGCAGTAGAACCATAACTAATCTCATCCACAAGAAGAAAAGAATAGAAAATATCATATAATCAACTATGAAATTGTCATTTGGTACATGTAGTTGGGCGGAGACAAATCTACTACCAACTATGAAAAGAAATATACAACAGAAGAAAGATTGTGACGAACGAAGCGAAGACGATCCAAGTGCAATCATCCTCGAAGAAATAGCGAAGATCACGGCTAGAGCTAGAACACCTACGAAAGACAAGAGCACACACCTGGAGAGATAACCAGGTCCTCAGAGGGACGTAACAAGATACAAGAAAACATCATGCCATAATAACTGTGATATGTAATATAAAGAAAGAATATGTATGCAATCAGGTGCCTAACCAGTCTACAGTGATAATGCAATAAGAACAAACCTTTGACGCATTGGCAGGATCAGGGATATCAGGAATCAGGACCGTATCTCCCACTGGAGATAACCGGCAATCAGGATCGTACCTCCCACTGGAGATAACCGGCTAGCAGGACCGTACCTCCCACTGGAGATAACCGGCAATCAGGACAATGCATATATGACCCATATGTTAAGGAACTGTTCTTTCCACCCAATGCCTATTAGAGTGACATCCATGACTCATATGTACCTCTAGTAACCGCCAAGTCTTCTAGCATGCAAATCTATTGGCAGTTACCCCTATCCGTCGTACGCTCCATACGTATCGGTGGCCAGCCGACTATGCGGAAACGTGTCCTACATGTGACTCACATCATGTGATACAACAAGTGTCAAGGCCGTATGAGATATACCAATACCTCAACATCGATGGGTGGTCACTAGACTAAGTCAATGTAAGAGAAATAAATAAGACGAGATAAACGACCGATAGAGTCGCTTGCACCCAAGTGTGACTTGGACGCACAGTGTAAATATCAAGAAACAAAATGCTGAAAATAACAACTGAAAATAAGAAGTATAATAATCACAGAGTAAGGTGGCAAGGTATCTTGCCTGCAGTGCGAGAAGGGCAAATCCAAGAGTAGCAAGTGTCAGCACCAAAACTCACAATTCAAAGATGACTCCAAACGCTAAAACAAACATCAAAAATGATCTCGGTGAAGAAGGTATACCTAGGAAACGCCTGTCCAAAAGTTAAATTCTGGAACACGAGCAAAATCGTAATTTCGAGTCAAAACGATGTCCGCCGTTGGACCCGCTTTGTACCGAAATGCGTGCTGAAGTCTATGGTCTCTAAAGTCGTCAAACAACATATCTACGGTTTCAGTTTGAGGCAAGGAACTCAACGGTATGTCCAGTTTTGGATTCCGAGGAGCCGTGCACAAAATCGCCCGTTTGAGTGGGTCGCGGGTCCGCCAAAAATGGGTTCCGATTCGACCTTCTCAGAATCGAACCAAACTTGGCATGCAGGACAAGAATTTCGATCCGGACCTGTTGGCGTAAGTTTCGTCTCGATTCGACGACTGTACACGAAGTTATGGGTAAGTTTGTAAAACGCCGATACGGGGGTATCTCGACGGATACGCGTTGATCTCGTCGCGCACACGCGACGAAACTCAGTTCCGTCAGTTCCCACACGTCCGCAACGTCCATACGTGCCTTTCGATGCGTATAGCGTGCGACTATGTCGCCCGATTTGTCGGGGCGTACGCCGTATCGGAGAAAATTCTCAATTTCTAGTTTTGAAAATACAGTTTTTCGCCAAAGTTTGAAAGTGAATTACTAACAGATTTATCAAGTAAAAATAAAAATACAAGTTGGGTTTCCATATGGTATATGTTGTTATCAAACCTGGCCAAACAAATTTTCAATACAGTCGAGGAGTTGGCGAAATTTCGCCTTCCAAAGGAGGGTATTGCACTGGTTTTTAGGAGTCGTTTCAGTCTGTTTTTCTTCGACTTTATGCCGATTTCTCGGACTGGTCGTGCAATAATATTTGAATCCACTTGATGGGAATTCGAGGTGGTTATGTAGGGTTTCTAGAGGATCGAACGGAATCGAAAATGATTTAGTATGCGAGAAGAAAAGGATTCAGAAATGTGGGTACCTCGCAGTTGGGTCCGCTGTGCTCTGTCCGACGTGTTCCAGGTGGTCGCGGCGAACTTCGGCACCCGTGCGGCGTCGGGGTGGCACGCACGCACGTCGAGGTTGGTCGGGGGTGGCGCTACGTACATGGTCAGATATTGCTAGGGTTTGGGAGTTCGCGTGCATTGGTTTTTTTTTTTATAAGGGCGCTGGATTACTTATGCCCGCTCGGATTGGGGCCTCCCTGGCTCGGGTTATTCTGTTCCCCCTTGTGGGGAACAGTGGTTTCTTTTTCTTTTTTTTTCCTTTATTTTTTTGTAAAATGCATACAAACTCTTGCATTAGCCTGGCCCGCCCCCTTTGCTGGGGTGTGGGGGTCGGGCCACTTTATTATTTTTTTTTTCTCTTTTTTTTTTACTCAATATATATCAATATAAATGTATATATATACAATTATAAATATAACCAAAAAAATCCTAAATAAGTGCAACAAAAAAATACTTGTTAATAAAATAATTTCTTAACCTATTTAAAAATATATTTTAATGCACCTATTTACTCATATATTTGATCTAATATTTATTAAAATCATCTACTAATTACTAATGACCGAAAATAACATTAATAAAAAAATGGAAATAATAACAACAACAATTAATAATAATAATTTTTATTATAATTATAACAACAAGAATAAGAATAATAATAATAGCTCAATGTAAGTTGATAAACATGACTAATTATAACTTATTTATGTAACACTCTCATTTACTAAGCCACGTACAAATATTTGATATCTATCATAATTTGTTTTAAAGCTAAATATATACACTTATATGGATACATGCATAGCTTACAAAAAAATAAATATGTATATAACAATTATTCAACACAAAATATAAAATAATTATAAATACTAAAATAATCGTCCAAAAATTTTGGGGGATTACATCCTACCCAACTTATAAAAATTTCGTCCTCGAATTTTAAAATAAAACTTACTATAACATAAAAAATATAATGTGGCTGAATATGAAGGGAGAGTAAGTACTCCACATCGTAAATCGATTCCAGAAAAGATGGAGGTGGTAGTTATAGAAGGAATCCACACTGTCAACATATTCGGCTAGATATGGTATTCTTAGTCCTACATTGATCCTGGGTGTTCAGTTCATTTGAAGGAATGGTCAAGATTGCTTTGTAAAATCAAAATGGGACGAAAATAGAAATTTGTGGTTCATTCTTCGGGAACATGTGCCATACACGTGGTGTATTTGGAATAGTGTACAAGATGGTGTGTTTGTATGGGACATAGATCATGTGTGTAGAGTGGCTTGTCTAGTTCATGAGGGTGAGTTGGTTGGAAGAAAGTGGCTGGTATTGTGCTCCCAATAACAAAGTCACGGTGAGGTATCAAGATGATACGGATAAAATGAACGCCACAAACTAATGATGTATTAGTCCCTTTGGAACCAATCTTTGATTACTTAAATTCTAGGTTTTAGCCTCTGTTAGCTGGGCAAGATTTCCTAAAATCAATATGAACCATTCCTACTGGGGGAGGGTAGCCTAGAATAGGTTATAACTCAAATGGTTGGCCAATTTGTCAGTCGAGTTGGTTAGGAAGGCTCTGTAAGTCTTGAGGTACGCCTTCTGTGACCTTTGTGTTTAAGTAGCACAAGGGGCCGCTATTGAGTGGCATACTAGTGGAATGTGGGTAGGGGGTTTCGAGTAGATCACAACCATATATTGGCCGAAAGAATTGAGTCAAGGTTGGATCTCTAATTGAAGTCAGAAAGGTCAATGGTATTATGGTAGGGGTTATAACTAGCCATTTTGACCTGAAAGTCGTATCAAAAATATAGAGTACAAGGAACGTGTTTAGTGGGACATGATATGTATACATGAAGGTGAACTCGTCTAGGTCTTGTATATAAAATTTGTTGGAAGATAACAGTCGGTCTCGTGCTCTGAATATAAAATTCGCAGTCGGGACACCAAATGATCTAAATGGAAAGTGGGAGTTCATGGGGCATTAGTTTATTATCCTAACAGAAACCAACTTTCCTTACTCAATTAATAATTCTAGCAAATTCTAAAATTCCGAAGGGCTCCCCAATCTATACTCCATATGACTTAAGTTATGGACCAGGGTAAATGAGGTTTAGGGAATTTCAAAGTCATGATGTAGCATCTTGACTCTTGATTATAAGGGGATACTAGATGACGTAGTAGAAATCATGATATAGTAGATATGAATCAAGTTTGGGGTTAGTCCTCCGATTTCGAATAAATGGAAACATTTGTGTATATACAACCTTCATGGCCATTGAAGAATACTTCATGTCTTCGAGCGTTGTTCTTCAAAGTAGGTGACGAAAAACAATATGAGTTTGAGGGAGATGGAATGGAATTACAAATATGGGTTTCAAGGGCGATTGAACAGTTCAAAAAGGAAATTCGTCAAGACAGTAGCGGATGAGACCCTAAAGGACAAGTTTAACTATATCTCAATCCATGTAAAACAATCGTAGGGCGAACCAAAGTGCACTGGGTTGATCAGACCATCTTGCACCGGTTTTGACTAGACAATATGTTAGTGGACATGCCCAAATAACATATGTCTTGAAACAAGCTTGATAAAAGGGTATGCTTGCAAAACTAGGCTATAATAGCAGTATTGGTCAAGATGGTGAAGTATGAGTACGCGAAATGATAATGAAAAGAAATACAGATAATTCAAGTTCCTTGAGAATCTAAGTCTTGTCCAGGGTTTGTGCCTATGTAGTCGTCCTACTATCATTTTGTCTAAGGCCTTGGTCAATCAAATGGGGTATGGTCCTCTAGGGGTTTATAGTCTAAGTAATTCAAGTAGTACACTATACCATGGGTTATATGAAGAACGAAAATACTAGGTCATAAGAAAGTCTACCCAACTTATAAGAATTTAAACTAATGGTTTTATTTGAACCAAGGAGGCCTACAAGTCATTCTTCTAATATCCCTATTAAGCACGAAGGAAAGATGAGATTTACGATAGAAGGATCAAGGAAGATTCAATCAATGAGTCAAGTGTGAGTTCGAAGATGGAATCGAGATAGGAGGTCAAGTATGTGGATGAGATTCTAGACTTCCAATCCTATTCGCAGGCTTGCTTGGCACGGTAAAGTAACCAAACAATTTATCTTGACCTGCATGGGCCACCACAAAAATATGTAACGCCCAGTCCCAAAATACGTAGGACTAGGAACGTAGACATGCCAGCTGTATTCATACGAAGTACATAGGCCTCGTATGGATACATAAGCTGTAAAATGCAGTAGAACCATAACTAATCTCATCCACAAGAATAAAAGAATAGAAGATATCATATAATCAACTATGAAATTGTCATTTGGTACATGTAGTTGGGCGGAGACAAATCCACTACCAACTATGAAAAGAAATATACAACAGAAGAAAGATTGTGACGAACGAAGCGAAGACGATCCAAGTACAATCATCCTCGAAGAAATAGCAAAGATCACGGCTAGAGCTAGAACACCAGCGAAAGACAAGAGCACATACCTGGAGAGATAACCAGGTCCTCAGAGAGACGTAACAAGATACAAGAAAACATTATGACATAATAACTGTGTTATATAATATAAAGAAAGAATATGTATGCAATCAGGTGCCTAACCAGTCTACAGTGATAATGCAATAAGAACAAACCTTTGACGCATGGACAGGATCAGGGATATCAGGAATCAGGACCGTATCTCCCACTGGAGATAACCGGCAATCAGGACCGTACCTCCCACTGGAGATAACCGGCTAGCAGGACCGTACCTCCCACTGGAGATAACCGGCAATCAGGACAATGCATATATGACCCATACGTTAAGGAACTGTTCTTTCTACCCAATGCCTATTAGAGTCACATCCATGACTCATATGTACCTCAAGTAACCGCCAAGTCTTCTAGCATGCAAATCTATTGGCAGTTACCCCTATCCGTCGCACGCTCCATACGTATCGGTGGCCAGCCGACTACACAGAAACGTGTCCTACATGTGACTCACATCATGTGATACAACAAGTGTCAAGGCCGTATGAGATATACCAATACCTCAACATCGATGGGTGGTCACTAGACTAAGTCAATGTAAGAGAAATAAATAAGACGAGATAAACGACCGATAGAGTCGCTTGCACCCAAGTGTGACTTGGACGCACAGTGTAAATATCAAGAAAGAAAATGCTGAAAATAACAACTGAAAATAAGAAGTATAATAATCACAGAGTAAGGTGGCAAGGTATCTTGCCTGCAGTGCGAGAAGGGCAAATCCAAGAGTAGCAAGTATCAGCACCAAAACTCATAATTCAAAGATGACTCCAAACGCTGAACCAAACATCAAAAATGATCTCGGTGAAGAAGATATACCTAGGAAATGCCTGTCCATAAGTCAAATTCTGGAACAGGGGCAAAATCATAATTTCGAGTCAAAACGATGTCCGCCGTTGGACCCGCGTTGCACCGAAACGCATGCCGAAGTCTATGGTCTCTAAAGTCATCAAACTACATGTCTACGGTTTCAGTTAGAGGAGAGGAACTCAACGGTATGTCCAGTTTTGCATTTCGAGGGGCCGTGCACAAAATCGCCCGTTTGAGTGGGTCGCGGGTCCGCCAAAAATGGGTTCCGATTCGACCTTCTCAGAATCGAATCAAACTTGGCATGCAGGACCAAAATTTCGATCCGGACCTGTTGGCGTAAGTTTCGTCTCGATTCGACGACTGTACACGAAGTTATGGGTAAGTTTGCAAAACGCCGATACGGGGGTATCTCGACGGATACGCGTTGATCTCGTCGCGCACACGCGACAAAACTGAGTTCCGTCAGTTCCCACACGTCCGCAACGTCCATACGCGCCTTTCGATGCGTATAGCGCGTGACCACGTCGCCCGGTTTGTCGGGGCGTACGCCGTATCGGAGAAAATTCTCAATTTCTAGTTTTGAAAATACAGTTTTTCGCCAAAGTTTAAAAGTGAATTACTAACAGATTTATCAAGTAAAAATAAAAATACAAGTTGGGTTTCCTTATGGTATATGTTGTTATCAAACCTGGCCAAACAAATTTTCAATACAGTCGAGGAGTTGGCAAAATTTTGCCTTCCAAAGGAGGGTATTGCACTGGTTTTTAGGAGTCGTTTCAGTCTGTTTTTCTTCGACTTTATGCCGATTTCTCGGACTGGCCGCGCAATAATATTTGAATCCACTTGATGGGAATTCGAGGTGGTTTTGTAGGGTTTCTAGAGGATCGAACGGAATCGAAAACGATTTAGTATGCGAGAAGAAAAGGATTCGGAAAGGTGGGTACCTCGCAGTTGGGTCCGCTGTGCTCTGTCCGACGTGTTCCAGGTGGTCGCGGCGAACTCCGGCACCTCGTGCGGCGTCGGGGTCGCGCACGCACGTCGAGGTTGGTCGGGGGTGGCGCTGTGTACATGGTCAAGATATTGCTAGGGTTTGGGAGTTCGCGCGCATTGGTTTTTTTTTTTTTTTTATAAGGGCGCTGGATTACTTATGCCCGCTCGGATTGGGGCCTCCCTGGCTCGGGTTATTCTGTTCCCCCTTGTGGGGAACAGTGGTTTCTTTTTCTTTTTTCTTTTTTTTTGTAAAACGCATACAAACTCTTGCATTAGCCTGGCCCGCCCCTTTTGCTGGGGTGTGGGGGCCGGGCCACTTTATTATTTTTTTTCTCTTTTTTTTACTCAATATATATCAATATAAATGTATATATATACAATTATAAATATAACCAAAAAATCCTAAATAAGTGCAACAAAAAAATACTTGTTAATAAAATAATTTCTTAACCTATTTAAAAATATATTTTAATGCACCTATTTACTCATATATTTGATCTAATATTTATTAAAATCATCTACTGATTACTAATGACCGAAAATAACATTAATAAAAAAATGGAAATAATAACAACAACAATTAATAATAATAATTTTTATTATAATTATAACAACAAGAATAAGAATAATAATAATTGCTCAATGTAAGTTGATAAACATGACTAATTATAACTTATTTATGTAACACTCTCATTTACTAAGCCACGTAAAATATTTGATATCTATCATAATTTGTTTTAAATCTAAATATATACACTTATATGGATACATGCATAGCTTACAATATAACAATTATTCAACACAAAATATAAAATAATTATAAATACTAAAATAATCCTCCAAAAATTTTGGGGGATTACACTACCTCAACGACTCTTTTGACCTTCTCACTTGCTCCACTTCTAACAGCACCCCAGATAACCCCAGAGAGCCCGTACCGCCCACCTTCGACGTTGCAGTCCGGCCAGATTCCCACTAAGCCCAGCAGCCCAGCAGTTCAACATACCTCCCCTCACACCCCTCCCCCAGACTTTAAAAGCTTTTCCATCACACCACCCATCACCTCCACCCATAAGCTCTCTGAGTTCATAATCCCCCCTTCTGAGGAATCTCACTCCCCCCTCTCACCATCTGCCAACCGCACCAACCGGGAGAGGCCGAGATAGAGCTCCGCCCCGATCAGGATCCTCACACTCATCTCCATCTCAATATCCCAACCTGCCCCGCCTCCGAGACGATAATCCTCTCGACGGGTGCTGGGCCTCTCAAGTCCCCTCCCCCTCAAAAAGCAAGCGCGCAACCAAGCATCTTCTCCCCTTAACCGGCAGGTTCTGAAAAGCCAAGGAAAGGGATCTTCTAGACTGTGGCCACCCCTTAGGCACCGAGGAAGGTTCTACCGATCCCGCTTTCACCAACAGAATCAAGCAAGCCAAGGAAGCGAGTTTCTTAGATCGTGGCAATCCCCTATGCACTCTGGAAGATCATCTCCAAGAGCCTACTTGGCCAGAAACCAGTAACGGGACCCCCAGTAGCAACGGGAGCAACGGATCCACCACCTCTCCCACCAAAAAACCGCCTCCAAAAAGAACATAAACAAAAACAAACAGAAGCAGCAAACGACCATGAGAACTAGGTCCACCTTGAAGTTAAACCTCCCCCCTCCCACTTCCTCCTCCAATGCTTAACATCATCTCCTGGAACGTTAGAGGGCTTGGGAATAAACCAACACTGAATAGAAACCTCAGCCTCAAGAAAACTAATCGTATCGACCTCTTAATCATTATTGAACCAAGAATCCCCAAAAGAAGAATCAAAGCGACTCAACTCAAGCTAGGATTCCCCCATGCCATCTCGGGATGCAATGACATTTAGATTTTTCTCGCGTAGGAATTCAGATTTGGAATCATAAATGATTCGCCTCAGGCTCTTTCTTGTTGGTTCCTGCATCCGACCCTCAAGTTCCGCTCCATCCTATCCGTCGTCCATGGAAGTTGTGACATTCCAGAACGCCGTCTGCTTTGGGATGACTTGTTGGAAGACACCTTATCTTAACCTTGTAAAAGCATGGAAAAGGACGAGAAAAGCCCATGCGGCTCCAAACAGAAGGAGTCTCATGCGGCTTAGGAATCCTTCAGAACGTTATGCGGCTCGGAACTCCCCAACAGCTCCATGCGGCTCAGGCAAAGACACGTGGCCATACGCTGTCCGCTTCTACAGCTGGCCATAAAGCAGCCGCCCAATTAATTGCTCTGATGACAGCTCTGACGTAATGAATGACAGCTCTGACGCAATGAATGACAGCTCTGACACAATGAATGACAGCTCTGACATAAAGTTAAAATAATGATGGCATGCTTCTTGGGAAAAGAAGAAAAATTTTTATAACTAGCAGGATCCGTCGAGTCCCAAGCACCCATATGCGGCCGCCCTCTTCATGCGGCTACTACCCCCATGCGGCTGCTCGCTTCATGCGGTTGCTTCCTTCATGTGGCTGCTTTCTTCATGCGGCTGCTCGCTTCATGCGGCTGCTTCCTTCTTGCGGCTGCCTTCTTTATGCGGCTGCCTCCTTCATGCGGCTGCTTCCTTCATGCGGCTGCCACTTTCATGCGGCTGCCTCCTTCATACGGCTGCCACATTCATGCGGCTGTCTTCTTCATATTGCTGCCACTTTCATGGGGCTGCTTCCTTCACGAGGCTGCCACCCTCATGCGGCTGCTACCTTCATGCGGCTAGGAGTGTGGGGGCCAACCATATGCAATTCACTTAGAGACCGCACACGAGAGAGAGACACGTGGCGGTCCTCACAAAAGTCGAGACACGTGGCGATCCTCATGACAAGTTGAGACACGTGGCTGTCTTATCCCCTCGAAGTGATGGCTGCTTGCAAATCCTGACAACCAGATTTAGTACAATTACCATTATTACTCAAATCAAATCTAATTTGTTGTGATTAACCAAATTGGACACGTAGCGGGAGATCCGAGCTTGTCATAAAAAATTATAAAGATTCATTGGAATCATCATTAATTGCCCATACAGATTTGGCACAATCAAGAATTAATTGCCCATATGTGATGCAATCAAGATCAATGGTCCAGATTCTTGGCCGCCGACTTTTTAAGGGACAATCATTGCAAACCCTAATGATCACATCCCACTCCTATAAATAGCAAGGTGCCATTCCCTTGTAAAAGGATCCGATCCCGATCCAAAAAAATATAGCAAGGTGCCATTCCCTTGCAACAGAGATTTTCTCCACCCGGCTGGACATACAGAGAGACAAAGGCACACACATAAGTGTCTTTCCACACATCCCGGGAGCATTTCTTCATCGGAGCCAAGGCTACGTCCGATCGTCCAAGGAGTAAGGCAGAGCTGTCGTCGCTTTTCCGAGCCTCTATCGTCACCTCTCAGAATCAAAAATAAACAATCGTACTTAGATTGTTGTACCTAGATTTTCATTCCTAGGCTTTCTTTGTATGAGCGAGTTTGTATTGTGAGTCTAAGTTCAGTCCTCCTATAATATTGTTTTGTACTTTTACAATCAATGGCAAACACAATGGCGACTCTGCTGGGAACTAACTTCTCTACGGCTAAGGAGTTGGTGACGCAAACGAATGCAGCCAAACTTGGCTCCCCTCAATAAATGTTGGTCGCCCGGTTCGACCAGCAGGCGTTTGAAGAAATGCTCTCCAGCGGGAGCGCTGGCCCGGTCCAGCGACGAGCCCACACGAAGAAGGCCTACAAGGAGTGGAGGCCCAAATCATTTGCTCCTCCCCAAGCTCTCGAAGAAGTACTCTCTGTTGCCCGAGACAGCGGAGAAGTCTCGCTTGCGGCCCCACTTCAGACCATAGAGGACTCTGCTGTCCCCAAGTCCGGCAGAAGAAAACACTATGATGCTGGACTTGCAGGGGCCAAGAGAAACTTTATGCAGTCCAAGCCGCATATGGGCGCCAGTCGCATGGAGAAGGCTCATGCGGCCGCAACTGCCAACCGTATGGAGAAAACTCATACGGCCACCAAAGTCAGCCGCATGCAGAAAGCCCATGAGGCCAGAAGTGCCAGCCGCATGCAGGCAGCCTGTACGGCCATGACTTCTAGCCACATACAGAAGGTTCATGCGGACACAAAGGATAGCCGCATGCAGATAGCCTGCACGGCCATGACTTCCAGTCGCATCCCGAAGGTTCATGCGGCCACCGCTTCTAGCCGAATACAGAAGGCTTATGCGGCCACAAAGGATAGTCGCATGCAGACAGCCTGCACGGCCACTGATCCCAGCCGCATACCATATATCCCATGCAACTCACGGTCAGTCTTCGACCGCCTCTCAGGCGATCCTGATCCCAGATGCTCTCATGTGCCAATCTCCATGGACTCTTCCTACTATGCACTCTCAGGTGCTAGAAGGAAGAAGTCTCGGGCAGTACGGGCTCGACGAGCTTAGTCGACTGTCCCAACTTCTGACTATTAGGGCGTCCCGCTAACTATTACGCAGGCCCCTGATGGAAAGTTGTACAGAACTACCCGTGTCCAGCCCCCGGCAGCCAACGAACGGGATAGTTATCAAGAATCTCCCAACAATGATCAGGGGCAAGTACTCGTGCTTCCCTCACATCAGGAAGCAGGCAGAATGCCAACACACTCATGTGCTCAGAACTCCTGGGCCCACAAAACGGGTGACTTGCGCAACGTGATTCTTCACAAACGCAAGGAAAGAGACGAAGATTTGATTTGCAGAGAGTCCTGTCAGGGACATCAATGTACCCAGTTTACTGTCAACTGCTGTTGCAACAAGGCAGCAGAACAAAAAGACCGGCGGTCCGTCTTCCAATGGCTATAACACCTAAGCTCAGAAGACGAGGCGCTTCTCGTCGCCTCCTGCAATTCTGCTCTGAAGATTCCTGGCAGCGGTAGAGGGAAAAAAACAAATATCTCCAGTCCTAAAATCTCAACCGACGTAACCAAGAAACTCTCTCATAAGCGGTTGTCTACCACCGTTACAGGAGGAGTTTACCAAGGTACCCGCTCAAAGATAAAATCTACCATACTTGGAGATTCATCGTCCATATCTCTGGGAGGCACTGGAGCCGAGGGTAGCACTCCCCCTAATATCCATGACAACCCAGTTTTCCAAGAAGACAATCCAGGAGAAACGATTCACCCAACTGATGCAGCAGATTCCGACGTCTCCGAGGACGTCCACGATTCTCAAGACGAGGCAAGCTCTGAAGCTGGAGGTACCACTTTTTCTGAGTCCGAACCAGAGGAGAATATCCCCACATACCCTGACGACTTCTCTATACATGGGTATGACTCAGAGGGCACGTCCTCTACCGTTTCTTCCATCTCTTCTCATGTTAGGACGGTATTCATGACGGACAGCAACCAGGACGGTCCCAGTGATCGCCAACGCATCGACACTCTGGAGGCCATACTGTATGCCTTGGTCAAATCTGTGGACAAGATCAAAGCGGCCCTTCCAACTCTGCAAGGAAGAATGCCTGGCCAAACAAGCTTGGGTCCCGCGGTCAATGCGGATTCGAATTCAGCTGCACCAAACCCGGGTGATAACCCTCCTGAAATATCGGCCCCCACCGCTACAGACGAGGCCAGGAGGGTAAAAAGAGAGGTCCAGGAGCTCTGGGCCATGTTCCATGCCCGAGAAAATTTCCAAGACCTCATGATACGATAACCGTATCCTGCTGCGTGGAGAGATGTCCCCTTCCCACCAAAATATAAACCATTCCACATTAATCCATATGATGGGAAGACATCTGCAAGCAGGTACATCACCTACTTTGAAGTCACAACCGACCATCTGCCTCATGACGATGCCATCCATACGCGGCTGTTCATTGGAGCATTGGAAGGGGTCGCCTTCGACTGGTACCGCAACTTGCCGGACAACTGCATCCATTCCTTCACCGGCTTCAAACGTATATTCCTGGAGAGGTTCTACGAAGTAGGACAAGACGTAACAATGTCCACCCTCATGGACGTTGTTCAGGGAGAGAATGAGCTGACAAGGAACTATATCGAGCAGTTTCGCCAAACCGCGATGAAGTTGCCTTCCGGTAACCCGGATTCTTCCTTAATTGAAATTTGCCAAAAGAGGCTGCTTCCCACGATCATCCTCTGGATGGGCAAAAGTCAGTTTAAGGATTGGAAGACTTTCATTATTAGTGCCACTAGCGCAGAAGACAAATTGAAGAAAGCTCGCCAATTGGGATTGCACGTCTCAGAAGGAGAAGACAAGGGCAAACGCCCTAACACAAACAGCAACAATGGGGGTAATCCCTCCAACAATCGAGACAATAAAGGCAAACAGGCTATGGTTGCCGACACGACGCCGAAGCCTGAACCGAAGCCAGTAGAGAAGCAGTGGCCTCAGATGACCTATTCCTTCGAGGACGGTCATGTCAAGCCCATCTTGGACATGCTCATACAAGAAGGTCGAATTTAGCTCCCTCCTCTAAGACGTGAACCTCGACTTGCAGACTTGGAGAACCCCAAATACTGCCACTACCATCGCTATGTCCACCATGCCACACATGACTGCTATCAACTGAAGCGATACATCCAACATCTCATCGATTCTAAGGCCCTGGCCATTGATTTCAAAGAGGTGACTGTAGCAGCCAACATAGTGTCAGTATAATTCAGCAACTTCCCTCTGATAAAGACTCAAGACGGAGTAGTACCTGTCCCCAGAGCAAGGATGGAGGTCGCTAACCTTCCACCTCCCCGAGACTAAGCTGGTGGTCTAGTGCCCCTTACCACATCACGAGGGGAGATCATGTGGGTCCATCCGAACTTGGTACCTGAGATGAATTAGTTCGTACCTCCCTCTACCAGTAAGAAGAAGAATGGGAAAGTCAAATCATGTCGCATAATCTCGGCAGAGGTCGAAGAAGCTACTGCTATTGTTACCCGTTCCGGTACACAAACCCAACCTCCACCGAGTAACTCGACTGAAGATCATCAGCCAACAGCTGCCGATGCTCCAGGACCCTCGCAACCTTCGACGACCGACAAGCCTAGGTCGAAGGAGACTCACTTCGACAAACTGTTCCGAAGAGAGACGCCTCATGGGCTGGAGAGGCCCTACAACTTCGACATCTTGGCACAATTAGCTAACACACCAGCCAAGTTATCGCTATACGAGCTTCTGAGACTCTCCAAGGATGTTCGCATCGCACTAAGCGAGGCACTCCAGAATGCCGACGCATATCTGGCTCAATCCAATCTCACTGGGGAAAGCTCGCCTGCAGATCTCCAGGACAGCGCTTGCACGGGTTCAATGCCCAACATTGTCTTTACTCTGCGGGATATGCTTATCAAGACCAACCTACATGATCGCCCTCTGTATTACACTGGGTACATTGGCGATATCAAGGTGGACCGGATGCATATTGACCTCGGTTCCTCTATAAGCATCATCCCGAAGAGCCTACTACATCATTTGTGCATCCCAATGCATCGTTTGACGCCAACAAGCACCGCCATCAGCGGTTTCAATTCAGACAGAAGCTATCCGATCGGAAAGATTCGCTTGAAGTGCCAAATCGACGATCTTCAGTCAGAAGTGACCTGTTATGTCATAGATGCGGATACTTCCAATAATATTCTCCTGGGGCATCCTTGGATACACGATTACATGATCGTGCCTTCCACACTGCACCAGTGCTTCAAGTACGTCGATAAGTACGGCTTCGTGAGGACAAAATTTGCCGACATTGATCCCTTCAAAGGGGTCAAATCCTACTACTCAGACTCATGCTTGTTTGAGAAGTCAAAAAACATCTTGCCAAAGGAGATACTCATGCTCAAACAAAGGCAGCAACTGGATCAGAAGAACCTCTGACGATCCACCTCCAAGCCCACAAACCTGGCATAACTGCGCCCCTTACAGCCACTCTGCGTAAGGACGTAATTAGCCTCTCTGCACAGGAGGAACAGATGATAATCTGACTGCCAAGGTCTGGCCAAGCGCCAAGACTCACGATAGAGCCACTGTCAATCAGGCTGCCTAAAGCTAGCCAGCAGCAAACAAAGAAGATCAATCCCTCTGTCAAGCCAATGACGATTCGTCTTCCCAGAATAAATCGGCAGTCGAGCGCTAAGCCGAGGACTGCTAGCCAGCCAACAACTCCCCGCCCAGCACTGAGCACCAAACTGGGGGTGGCTAGTACGCCAACGACTCCACGTTCTGCTCCACCCATGGAGCCCCTGATGATTAAGCTGCCTAAGTCATCCTCTTAGTCTTCATTTACACAGGGGGTGGCTGAAGAAGAGTCAGAACTGGCCAAGTATGTGGCTGCTTACACTGATGCACCATCCGCAGATGATGTAATCCCTTTGGAAAAGATACCTTACTTCATCAATAAAGGGCTATATTTGAATTATCTCGAACTTAATAAGCTTTGTATAATGTATGCTATGGAATACGGTATAGGCACTCACCTGCACACATAGGTAACAAAGGTCTACACCGCGAACCAACTTACTCCAGTGGAAGACGCTTACCACATAATCGAGGGAGGGGATCATCCAATCATCTTCGGCTGAAAAAATAACCTACAACCCTTTAGGGTAGAAGAAGTTGATCTCGAACCCGACATCGAAAGATTGTCCCTTTATCTGTATAGTTTCCAATCCAAGTACCTCAGGCAAAAACAAGGGTATGATCTGAAAACTACACCAGGCTTAAACTACGACACTGGACGGCGCTTACCCTTGCAATTATCGGTCCAGACTGGTAAACCATGAGACTATTACAACAAAACTAGATGTGGGCTAGGTTATGTTACACCAGCAACGACCCCAGAAATCTCAGACGAGGAATACGACTGGCATTCACACTCAACCGGATCACCCACTTCCGATTCGGATGTCAGCATTGGGGACATGCTCAGGCAAGTCTGGTCCGTCAATATGGCATTTGCCGACGCCTACGAAGAAGATGAAGATATTCCTGAACTTCTTAAGTTAGAACCGTGGGCATAACAACTAGATGCACAGTGGGAGAAGCGGTTCGAACAAAGAGAGCCTTCCACCGAGGATGAGGTTGTACAAGTCGTTCTCGGTGATGAGTCCTCTCCAAAGCCCATTTTCGTCAGCAAAAATCTGACAGACGAGGAGCGAGAATCACTACTTCAACTCATCAGAGAATACATCGATGTGTTCGCCTGGAGCTACGAAGATATGCCAGGATTGAACCCCGAGGTTGCACTTCACAAACTCAACATTCGTTCGGACGTAAAATCGGTCAAGCAACAGCAACGACGGTTCTTCCCCGATATCATGAATGCCATTGAAGTTGAGGTCAATAAACTGATAACCAGTGGTTTCATCCGCGAGGAACGACATCCAGACTGGGTCGCCAACATAGTACCAGTCCTCAAAAAAAGTAGAAAGATTCGAATCTGCTTCGACTTTCACAATCTGAATGAGGCATGTCCTAAGGATGAGTTCCCTCTCCCTATCACAGACATCATGATTGACAATACCTGCGACTTTGAGCGTATGTCATTCGTGGATGGTTTCTCGGGGTACAACCAAATTAAGATGTTCCCTGATGACAAAAAGCATACATCATTCCGAACACCAATTGGCACATACTGCTACACAGTCATGCCTTTCGGTTTAAAGAAAGCTGGCGCCACCTATCAAAGAGCTATGAGCATCATCTTTAGAGACCACCTGCACAAGACAGTGGAATGCTACGTCGACGACATTATCGTCAAAAGCCGCTCTATGGAAGATCATCTGCATGATCTGAGGACAGTGTTCGACCTGATACGAGCGTACAATTTGAAAATAAATCCCATAAAATCCTTCTTAGGCGTATCCAACGGGAAGTTCTTGGGCTTCATCATTACCTCCTAGGGTATCCACGTAGACCCTAAGAAGATAAAGGCAATCATGGAGATGGGTCCCCCCGAGAAATCTCTGTGAACTCCGAGGTCTTCAAGAAAGGCTAGCCTACATCAGAAGGTTTATCTCCAACCTCTCCGGACGATGTCAGCCTTTCACCCACCTCATGAAGAACGGCTTTTCATTCGTATGGGATGAAGAATGCCAGTGCGCCTTCGACAGCATCAAAGAATATCTGACGAACCCTCAAGTCCTGGTAGCCCCGGTTGCTGGAAGACCATTCCTACTCTATGTATGAGCAATAGAACATTCTCTCGGTGCTCTGTTAGCACAAAATAACGAGGCAGGCTATGAGCAAGCTATATATTACCTCAGCCGAATGATGATAGGGCCGGAACACCGATACACTGCCGTAGAAAAAGAATGCCTTTCTCTGGTGTTTGCCATTCAGAAGACGCGACACTATGTCACGGGACAAACCATCTATTTCATATCAAGAGTCAACCCCCTCCGGGTCCTCATGACTAAACTAGGTGCACTCAGCTCTCGCCTCGCTACCTGGGCGATATTACTGTCCCCCTACCACATGATCTTCGTCCCGCAAAAGGCTTTTAAAGGTCAAGCTCTGGAAGACTTTTTAGCAGCTTATCCAGGATCGGAGTCAACCAGAATAGACGAAGAGATTCCAGATGAGGTCGCTAATTCAAATGAGGCCTCTCATGATGCCGTATGGCGAATGTTCTTCGACGACGCTTCTAGAACTGGGCCCAAGGGCAACATCGTCGCTGGAGTCGGAGTGGTGCCGATTTTTCCTACCGGGCTGGTGGTCAATCGAGCTTATTCCCTCACGAGCCCTGTTCAAACAATGTAGCCGAGTACAATGCTATGGTCATAGGCCTCCAACTTACAAAAGAACTGGGGGTAGAGCGCCTTGAAGCATACGGCGATTCACAGTTAATCGTCAATCAGATTCGGGGTTCATACGAGTTTCGCCATGAAGACATGATCCCCTATTACCAAATAGCGATTGACATCATCTCGTCTTTGGGAGGGTTCTTCATAGAGCACGTTCCCAGGCTCCAGAACATTGAAGCCGACGCCCTAGCAGGCCTTGCCGTTTCCTTAGCAGTTCTGAATCATGCTCATCATCTGGTTGACATCATAGATAGGGGGCTGGTCTGCCCCAGGAATAATGTTCAATGTGTTGAGAGTTACTCCGCGCTGACAGTCGACGAAGCACCAGACTGGAGACAACCATTCATTGACTTCGTAGTCTACGACATCCTGCCAGAGAATCCGAAGGAAGCCACTTCTATCAGAAGACGTTCCCTCAGATTCTTCTACGATATAGAGACGAAAATGCTATACCGACGATCATACGATGGATTACTGCTTTGATGTCTGTCAAATATAAAAGCCAAAGAAGCCGTGCGTGAAGCTCATGATGGCATCTGTGGGGCCCATCAGCCTGGCCCAAAACTACAAGATCGCCTTCGCCGAATGGGCTACTACAGGCCCGCGATGGTTGCAGACGCGATAGACTATGCAAGAAAATACAAAGCCTGTCTAGTCCTCGCAGATTTCATCCACCAGCCATCCGAGTTTCTACACCCGACGGTGGCATCCTGGCCATTTGAAGCATGGGAAATGGACATCATTGGTCCGATTATTCTACCTTCGTCTAGAGGACATCGCTTCATACTCGTAATCACAGATTACTTCTCTAAATGGACGGAGGCTGTTCCGCTGGCAGAAGTAAAGACTTCAAACGTAATCAGCTTCCTCAAGCATCACATCATCTATCGCTTTAGACTGCCCCGAACGATCATCCATGATAATGGTCCACAGTTTGCAAGCTACGCTTTCTATCAGTTCTGCGACAAACACCAAATTCAGAATATTACTTCAATACCATACAACCCGGCGGCTAATGGTCTAGCTGAAGCATTCAACAAAACAATCATCAAGCTTCTCAAGAAGTTCGTGTCATCAAACAAACGCGACTGGAATGAAAAGCTCGGCGAATGCTTATGGCCATACCGTACTACAGTGCGGACTACCACCGGGAACACACCATTCTCTCTGGTATATGGGTGTGAGGCAGTTCTCCCACCGGAGACTCAAATCCCTTCGCTCCGTGTCGCTATCACCTACCGATTGACAACAGATGATAATCACCATCGCCGACTGTAAGATTTGGAGGCCCTAGATGAGAAGCGCCTGTTAGCTCAATAGCGAATCGAGCTGTACCAAGCACGTATCTTCTGAGCCTTCAACAAAAGGTTAAAATCAGAACATTCCAAGTGGGCGACCTCGTTCTGGCAGTTCGGAGGCCGATGGTTATGGCTCACAAAACCGTCGGCAAGTTTCAGCCAAAGTGGGAAGGCCGGTTCATCATCGATGTTGTATTCTCCAATGGAGCTTACCGCCTCGCAAAACAAAATGGAGACTTACTCATGTTGCCCATCAACGACAAGTTCATAAGGTAGTATTCTGTCTAAGACGACAAATTTTCAAGATGATGAGTTATGTGCCCTGTGGTACCGCTGAAGTCACATTCTGACTACAAATTCCCCAAATTGTCGAGTTACGTACCCCTTGGTACCGCTGAACTCACATTCCAAATCTAAACATCCCAGATTGTTGGGTTATGTACCCCTTGGTACCGCTGAACTCACACTTTGGTTACTACAGATAAATCTATATCGCATCTTTTAGGTGGTAAGTCATGTATGATTATACCTCTGAACTTTTCTTCTAAAAGAGGTCCCTCCTTATGATCCAATACCCGTACTTTCAGTGTACAAAAAGGGTAACAGATCTGCAAATTTTCCGAAACAACCACGTCGATGTTACCTCTGAGTTGTTTCCCTTCCACCAAAAACAAACCGTCCCTCACATAAGAACTTCCGCGTCCTTATTACCTTTGAGTTGTTCTATGTCCCCTTCATGGAGCCCACTCCTACCATGTCCTCATTACCTCTGAGTGGGAAGGCTCCATCGAAGAAACCCTCATATTTACCATGTCCTCATTACCTCTGAGTAAGTATGTTGGTTCCCTTCCAACTTATTATTTGTATCCAGAACCAGGGTACGCTAAGGATATTAGGTCCACAAAAAGTCTTCCATTGTGGCAACTACTACAAGCAAAGAATAGAGCGAATGCATTCCGGGCATTCAAAATCACATGACTACATCTCATGAGCAAGCCAGAAAAGTTCTCCATAATTTCATTCAGACAAAAAGGAAGAAGATTACATTGATGACCAAAAGAAGCAAAACGCAAACTGCAGCTAAAGACAGACAGAAATATCAAGACAAAAGACAGACATTTATGAGAGCCCACGAATCCTAGTTGCGAGGACGCATATACCAATCCCTCAACCATTTTGCATATGAAGGATCTACTTGAGCAAAATCCTCATCTTGAGTAGGAAGGTCAGAACTTCCAGTACTACCGCCGTCAGACTGGGGCTCCTCATTTACAGCAATGGGCGCCAGTTCTTCTTTCTGTTCTTCCGTTGTTGGTATTACCTCCTCCTTAACAAACGATGACTCTTGTTTGAGAGGAGGCAGCAACTCTTCCTTCACAATGATCTCAGCCTTCGGCAGGGATGCTGCAAGAATCAAAAATAAAAAGAAACAAAGTTAGATGGTCAGAGCCTTATGCGGCCCAGTCCAGACGAACTTATGCGGTCCTGATTGAGGGGGCTTCATGCGGTTTGATTCAGAGGGATTTAAGTGGCTCTGTTCGAAGGGTCATGATGCGGTTCAATTTATGAAGTGTCTATGCAGCCACTAAACAACTCCCATATGGCTCGGACATGGGGTATACCCTCATGCGGCTCGGACATGGAACGTACATACGACCCATACAATTTGAACAGTTTGACGAAAACAAGGAACGCATTAAAGGCTTGTGCATAAAGCATGCAACAGAGCCGTCTTTGGTATGGTTTCAAAATATATGATCCGTCCAAACCCTTACCAGCAACGGGGGGGTGAACGTCGGGGTGGACTTCAGGTGCCGTGGATGATGAAGAAGCCACTCCCTTTCCCTTCGCCGCGGCTGTAGAAGACTTGGGGTCCATCGTTGACTGATGAGCGAATATGGGAGACGAAGACAGCGAGAAGAGTTGAAGACGAGAGAAAGTAAAGAAGTCTACCCTCTCCACAAACCCTCTTATTTATAGGCAGACAAAGGAGGGGGTCATGAACCGACGGAACGCTTCGATCCGCATGCTGCAAAACTGACTCTTCAGTCATCGAGGCAAATCCGGACCGACCCTTGGGATCCTGCCCCAAAAGGCGGCTTTAAATCTAAAGCAAATCAAAGGAAATAAATGAGATGCATACGTGGCAGGGAGACATGGCAGAGAGCCTATGCGGTCAGAAAGTCCATGCGGCCAGACAGTCCATGCAGCCAGAAATGACCCATGCGGCTAGGAAGGCCATGCGGCTAAGAAGTCCATGCGGCCAGAACATCTTACGCGGCTAGGAAGTCCGTGCGGCTAAGAATTCCCTATGCGGCCAGAAGAACTTATATATAGCCATGCTTCTTATTCAAAGTATTTCAATTTTTCAAATTAAAAACTTTGAAGGGGGTCTTGTAGAAGCATGGAAAAGGACGAAAAAAGCCCATGCGGCTCCAAACAGAAGGAGCCTCATGCGGCTCAGGAATCCTTCAGAACGTTATGCCGGTCGAAACTCCCCAACAGCTCTATGCGGCTCAGGCAAAGACACGTGGCCATACGCTGTCCGATTCTACAGCTGGCCATAAAGTAGCCGCCTAATTAATTGCTCTAATGACAGCTCTGACGCAATGAATGACGGCTCTGACGCAATGAATGACAGCTCTGACACAATGAATGACAGGTCTGACATAAAGTTGAAATAATGATGGCATGCTTCTTGAAAAAAAAAGAAAATCTTTTATAACTGGCAGGATCCGTCGAGTCCCAAGTACCCCTATGCGGCCGCCCTCTTCATGCGGCTACTACCCCTATGCGGCTGCTCACTTCATGCGGTTGCTTCCTTCATGCGGCTTCTCGCTTCATGCGGCTGCTTCCTTCATGCGACTGCCTTCTTCATGCGGCTTCCTCCTTCATGCGGCTGCTTCCTTCATGCGGCTACCACTTTTATGCGGCTGCCTCCTTCATGCGGCTGCCACTTTCATACGGCTGCCTCCTTCATGTGGCTGCCACTTTCATGCGGCTGCCTCCTTCATGCGGCTGTCACTTTCATGCGGCTGCTTCCTTCACGAGGCTGCCACCCTCATGCGACTGCTACCTTCATGCGTGTAACGCCCCAGTCCCAGAATATGTAGGACTAGGAACGTAGACATGCCAACTGTATTCATACGAAGTATACTCCAATATATGAAAGCCTCGTATAAATACATAAGCTGTAAAATGCAGTAGAACCATATCTAATCTCATCCACACAGAATAAATAAATAAAAGATCATATAATGAGAATAAATTTGTCTTGATATAATATGTTGGGCGGAGACAAATCTACTACCAACAAAATAAGAAAAAGTACATAGAAAGTGAAATAAATGGCGAGCGAATCGAAGATGATCCAAATGCAATCATCCTCAAAGAAATAGCGAAGATCACGGCTAGAGCTAGAACACCTACAAATGACAATAGCACATACCTGGCAAGACAACCAGGTCCTTAGAGGGACGTAACAAGACACATAATAGCATGCCATATAAACTGAATAAATATCGCTCAAATAAATAAGTAAATCGAATTATAACATGTTCCAACACGCACCTACTGAACGAGCGTACCATCCCCCCAACCAAACAAGTACAGGAGATGGTAAACAAATTCACGACGACATATCTTTCTATGCTAAGAATCCGATATGGTATCCGGACCCCAACAAGGTTCAATACCTTCTCATCGAAGTAGTAAGTCACACCTACAACCAAACAAGGACAAGATGTGACGAACTAATCCGTGACAAGTTATTGTTCCAAGCCACCGTCAGATACAAGTACCCAAACCAAAAGTACTCGTACCTAACGGATAAGGTAGCCTACCATTCTAAGTAAAACGTTATTAAGAACAATCCTTCCTACGCATGGGCCCTGGCTAAATAGGATCGGCGTAGTCCCCCTTGGGCACCAGAGGCCCCAGCAGGAAGAGCATGACGTTTTGCAGAATCGTCAGTGGCCGTCAGTAATCTTGGGTCATCAACCCCGTATCTCCAGCGGAGAGTCCGGGTCACAAGGGAAGTGCATCGAAGCCCATACGCTAAGGAATTGTCCTCCCCGCCCAATGCCTACTGTGTTGTATCCACAACACAAACCACTATAACCGCTAAGTCAAACTAGCATGCAACCTCTATTAGCGGTTATTCCTATCGCACGGCTTGTACGTACTGGTGGCCAGCCAATCACGCACTTCCGTGTACTACATGCGACACATAACTTCGTGTTTACAACGTGTCAAGGCCAATGAATGCAACACACAAGGTGGTCCCTTAAATCTAGGTTTAATTTGTAAAAAAATAATACATAGCAGAAAATATAATGAACAATAAGTTCTAACAGTTATGCCATGTATCACAGTTTATTTTGCATAAAGAAAATAAATAATGCATGAAATATGAGCTAAAATAAATAAACAGCGAATGGTAAGGTGTCTTGCCTGGTAGAGCGCCTGGTGTGCTACGATAATCAATGTGGCACGATCTGCAACTTTGGTGTAACAACTATACAAGGAGACCTCCGATGGTGGCACGGATCGTGTCATTGAGTCCGAAATAGTCAAATTGGTCAGGGTCAGTAGGTGGAAAGAAGGAATTGGCAAAGGAATAGAAAGATTGGGATTAGTCATGGACAAGGATAATCAAAGAAAAGAAATAAATAATATATATGATTTTGAGAAAACTAATTATAGTCATTGAAAACTATATTCCAAAATATTTAATAAGTAGTAAATTGTTTTAGGCCAAAACTGCAACTCACCTTAGTAAAAATATTTTATTTAGTCAAAACTCATTTTGGATAAATACTTGAAATGTGAACATCATTTTAGGCTAAAATACTCTAAGGTTGACAAAAAAAATTTATAGATGGAAAACTATTAGTAAGAATAACTTAGAAAAATATTTGAAAATATTAGGAAACCGAGGAAACTATATTTCTAGGGTCAAAACAAATTCTTGGAAGGACCTTGAAACTTATTGTATAAAAAAGAATTTAGAATAACTAAACCTAGCAAGTAGTTTTAGGGATACCAACTATCCTTTGCCAAATAATAATTTGTAGGACAAAATATATTTCTATGTACCCTAAAATAACCATATAATATATTTTTCACAAATATGTTAATATTAGGCTATATAAATTTATCAAAATTTAGAAATACCTTACTACAATTTGTAGTGCTTAATTAGGTTACCATATATATAAAAAGAAAAACTAAAAGCATAATTGGTAATCAACTGTTTACTAATAAAAGAAAAATAACAGTAAAGAAAACAATGAAAATAATTAAAAAAAGAAAAGAAAAGAAAATAGATAAAGACAAAAAAAATAATAAAAAAATAATAAAAAAATAAAAGTTAATTCGTGTCTTCTCTCCCGAGGAGAGAGAACAAAAAAATTGCTGAGAAAAAGAAGAAAGGGAGCGGAGGAAAGAGAGTGACTGAGGGAGAGAGAGGAGCGGTGGGGAGGAGAAGGGTGAGGGACGGGCGGTCGGCGGAGGCACGGCTAAGGAGGAAAAAGGGGGCGCTACGAGCGGCGGTTAGGGCATGCGCGGGGCTCGCCGGCGGAGGCCCGGGCAGTGGCGCGCTTGGCTCGGCGCTCGCGTGCTCCGGTTCCGGCGGAGGAAGCCTGTGTGCGGCTGCACGGGGGACGTCAGCGGAAGGAGACAGCGGAGGAGGTACGACGGGGTCGCGGCTGACGCTGATGGCCGAGCGGGTGGCGACGGCAAGGTCGGGAGCTAGGCCGCGGCCGGTGAGTTTAGGATTTTAGGGTTTGGTTTTGGTTTTCCTTTCTTTGGTTTGTGGTGGTTCTGGGGGAACGACCGGTGGCGGTGGTGGTGACGGCTGGGCTGGGAGGAGTCGTCTGGGTGATGGGGTCGCCATGGTGTGTCGGGTTGGCCACGGTGGTGGTGTGGTGATGATGACGGTGGTGGTTGTCGGCGGCCGGGGTGGCTGTGACGACGGTGACGGTGGTGGTGGTGGTTAATTGAGGTGGCGATTTTGGTCGGCGTGGAGTCGGGGGTTCTGGCATTTGGCGGCAAGACGATGGCAGCGCCGGGGTGGCGGTGGTTTGGCTAGTTTGTCGAAGGCTATCAGAACGCCGACGATGGCAGGGTGGTGATGGTGATGACGGGGCTTGTGGGCGTTGGTGTTGTGGGCAGAGTCTTGGTCGATGGGGTGGTGTCGGACACAGGTGGTTGTGGTGGTTCCGGGCGGTGGTGGCTGGTGGTTTGGGAAGAGCCAGGGGTAATGGTGGCTGGGACGTCGGGGTGGTCTGTAATCGACGTGGTGACGGGCTGGTGTTGACGGTGATGGCGTGTGGTGGCGGGTTGGCAGAGGAGATGATGGTCGGAGATGGCAGGTGGAGCGGGGAACGGGTGGTACGGCAGGGGAGACAGTAGAATTAGGTTTAGGGATAGGTATTTGACGATGTCGGGGTGTGTCCGACACAAGAAAGATTGTATCTGTAAAAATATTGAATAAGAAATTGGATGGTGGAACACGGACACGATGCACGCACTTTGGTGGAAATTTGGTGGATGAAATAATGTGGAGGAGTACCTGCCTATATTTATAGGATGTGGGAATTCCCACTTCGGATAGGATTAGGAATAGTTTAAACCCAATTTGGATATTTCCAAATTTAATTTAAAAGCAATCAAATCAATATCCAAATCCAAATCCAAATCTCATTTAAATCAAATTAAATCTCTTAGTTTAAAATCAAATCAATTATAGATATTAGTTTAATCTATTTAAAAAAATTCCAAATATTAAATCAAGATTTAATTGGCCAAAATAACTTCCAAAAATATTTTTCAAAATACCAATAATAATAATTTCAAAAATAATAAATATTTTTAAATATCTTTTTGAACAATAAAATATTGCTATTACTAAATTTCGAAAATTATACTTTTATTTAAAATAGGCCAATAAATAAATAACGAAATATTTGTATGCAATAATTAGGCTTTTCTAGTATACAAAATATTATTTATGATTAATAACTTTTTATAGCAAGAATAATAATTATATAATTTTGAAAGTGTATATTAAAATAGAAAAGAAAATTGTTTTTATAAAATATGTACGCTCGTACATATTCGTACTCGTCGAGCAAACAAAATTTTGCATACGACGTACAATACGACTACATGACATACAGTACAAAAATTTTAAATCAGTACCAAAATTGATATAATAAAAATATAGTAGAAATTTAGGGGTTTTACATCCTACCCAACTTAAAAGAATTTCGTCCTCGAAATTAAGAATTAGTAGGGGGGTGAAAGGCTACAAGGAATGATGTTTAGTAAAAACATGCAATAGAGTCGCGATTTCAATCATGGCAAAGATAATCATGGATTAACGTAAGAAGATAAATGGTTAAGAAGAATACGCGCAATAAAGATTAGTATGAGTTCAAGAAAATAAAATAAATTAGAGGCCTTAAAGTTATGGTCTCTTGAGGGCACGATTTTAGAGAACGAATTAGATTTTACTTCTATATTAAGTGAATTGGAAGGTCATGATAGGGCCGAGAAAGGACGAGTAGCAACATAGAGTGATAATGGTCATTATCGATAGAAAGGCTAGAGGAGATCCTAGTAATACGCGTTCGTCCTTCTAGAATAGGTGAAGGCGAAAGCATTAAGGGGTTCAAAATACGATCTTATCGAATACGAGTACGTGATTCAAAAACGACCGAAAAGAATTTCAAAGGAATTGTCAAGGCAGTCGTGGATGGATTGTAAGGGCCACGTTTAATTATGTTTCCATCTACGTAGAGTAATAGACAAAAGCGAACCAAAGTGCACTTGGTTGATCAGACCATTATGCACCGGTTCTGATTAGACAATAGGCTATGAGTACTCAATAGCATATTGTCATGAACAAACTTGATAAAGAATAAGCTTGCAAAAACTAGGCTATATTAGCATCATTTAATCAATGGTAAATACATAGGCACGAGTGATTAAGATTGAAATAAAGAAAATATGAATAGTCTAAGAGTCATAAGAATCTAAGTCTTGCTTATTCCTATACTATCATTCTACGGTTTTATCGACCAAGGCTTGGTTGACTAGATGGGTTAAGGTTTTCTAAATTCTAGAATCTAAGTAGGCTTGCTAAGATAGGTCGCAAGGACAAAGGGGTTGCTAGGTCATAAGGTATTCTACCCAACTTAAAGAATTAAACTAATGGTGTTTTGGGACAACTAACTAGTAGAGTCAATCTCTAGCAAGCACGAAGGAAAGATAAGAATAGAGATGGAAGGAAGCAAGCAAGATGCAGTCGATGAGTCAAACGATAGATCGAAGAAAGTGGTCAAGTATGTGGATGAGATCCTAGACTTCTAATCCTATACGCAGGCTTGCTTGGTACGGTAAAGTAACCAAACAATTTATCTAGACCTGCATGGGCCACCACAAAAATATGTAACGCCCCAGTTCCAGAATACGTAGGACTAGGAACGTAGACATGCCAGCTGTATTCATACGAAGTATACTCCAATATATGGAAGCATCGTATAAATACATAAGCTGTAAAATACAGTAGAACCATATCTAATCTCATCCACACAGAATAAATAAATAAAAGATTATATAATGAGAATAAATTTGTCTTGATACAATATGTTGGACGGAGACAAATCTACTACCAACAAAATAAGGAAAAGTACATAGAAAGTGAAATGAATAGTGAGCGAATCGAAGACGATCCAAATGGAATCATCCTCGAAGAAATAGCGAAGATCACGGCTAGAGCTAGAACACTTGCAAATGACAATAGCACACACCTGGTAAGACAACCACGTCCTCAGAGGGACGTAACAAGACACATAATAGCATGCCATATAAACTGAATAAATATCGCTCAAATAAATAAGTAAATCGAATTATAACATGTTCCAACACGCACCTACTGAACGAGCGTACCAACCCCCCAACCAAACAAGGACAGGAGATGGTAAACTAATTCACGGCGACGTATCTTTCCATGCTAAGAATCCGATATGGTATCCGGACCCCAACAAGGTTCAATACCTTCTCATCGAAGTAGTAAGTCACACCTACAACCAAACAAAGACAAGATGTGACGAACTAATCTGCGACAAGTTATTGTTCCAAGCCCGGTCAGATATAAGTACCCAAACTAAAAGTACTCGTACCTAACAGATAAGGTAGCCTACCATTCTAAGTGAAATGTTGTTAAGAATAATCCTTCCTACGCATGGGCCCTGGCTAAATAGGATCGGCGTAGTCCCCCTTGGGCACCAGAGGCCCCAGCAGGAAGAGCATGACTTTCCGCAGAATCGTCAGTGGCCGTCAGTAATCTTGGGTCATCAACCCCGTATCTCCAGCGGAGAGTCCGGGTCACAAGGGAAGTGCATCGAAGCCCATACGCTAAGGAATTGTCTTCCCCGCCCAATGCCTACTGTGTTGTATCCACAACACAAACCACTATAACCGCTAAGTCAAACTAGCATGCAACCTCTATTAGCGGTTATTCCTATCGCACAGCTTGTACGTACTGGTGGCCAGCCAATCACGTACTTCCGTATTCTACATGTGACACATAACTTCGTGTTTACAACGTGTCAAGGACAATGAATGCAACACACATGGTGGTCCCTTAAATCTAGGTTTAATTTGTAAGAAAAATAATACACAGCAGAAAATATAATGAACAATAAGTTCTAACAGTTATGCCATGTATCACAGTTTATTTTGCATAAAGAAAATAAATAATGCATGAAATATGAGCTAAAATAAATAAACAGCGAATGGCAAGGTGTCTTGCCTGGTAGAGCGCCTGGTGTGCTACGATAATCAATGTGGCACGATCTACAACTTTGGGGTAACAACTATACAAGGAGACCTCCGATGGTGGCACGGATCGTGTCATTGAGTCCAGAATAGTCAAATTGGTCAGGGTCAGTAGGTGGAAAGAAGGAATTGGCAAAGGAATAGGAAGATTGGGATTAGTCATGGGCAAGGATAATCAAAGAAAAGAAATAAATAATATATATGATTTTGAGAAAACTAATTATAGTCATTGAAAACTATATTCCAAAATATTTAATAAGTAGTAAATTGTTTTAGGCCAAAACTGCAACTCACCTTAGTAAATATTTTATTTAGTCAAAACTCATTTTGGATAAATACTTGAAATGTGAACATCATTTTAGGCTAAAATACTCTAAGGTTGACAAGAAAAATTTATAGATGGAAAACTATTAGTAAGAATAACTTAGAAAAATATTTGAAAATAATAGGAAATCGAGGAAACTATATTTCTAGGGTCAAAACAAATTCTTGGAAGGACCTTGAAACTTATTGTATAAAAAAGAATTTAGAATAACTAAACCTAGCAAGTAGTTTTAGGGATACCAACTATCCTTTGCCAAATAATAATTTGTAGGACAAAATATATTTCTAAGTACCCTAAAATAACCAAAAAATATATTTTTCACAAATACGTTAATATTAGGCTATATAAATTTATCAAAATTTAGAAATACCTTACTACAATTTGTAGTGCTTAATTAGGTTACCATATATATAAAAAGAAAAACTAAAAGCACAATTGGTAATCAACTGTTTACTAATAAAAGAAAAATAACAGTAAAGAAAACAATGAAAACAATTAAAAAAAAGAAAAGAAAAGAAAATAGATAAAGACAAAAAAAAAACAAAACAAAAGTTAATTCGTGTCTTCTCTCCCGAGGAGAGAGAACAAAAAAATTGTTGAGAAAAAGAAGAAGGGGAGCGGAGGAAAGAGAGTGACTGAGGGAGAGAGAGGAGCGGTGGGGAGGAGAAGAGTGAGGGACGGGCGGTCGGCGGAGGCACGGCTAAGGGGAAAAAAGGGGGCGCTGCGAGCGGCGGTTAGGGCACGCACGGGGCTCGCCGGCGGAGGCCCGGGCAGTGGCGCGCTTGGCTCGACGCTCGCGTGCGCCGGTTCCGGCGGAGGAAGCCTGTGCGCGACTGCGCAAGGGACATCAGCGGAAGGAGGCAGCGGAGGAGGTACGGTGGGGTCGCGGCTGACGCTGATGGCCGAGCGGGTGGCGACGGCGAGGTCGGGAGCTAGGCGGCGGCCGGTGAGTTTAGGATTTTAGGGTTTGGTTTTGGTTTTCCTTTCTTTGGTTTGTGGTGGTTCTGGAGGGAACGACCGGCGGCGGTGTGGTGACGGCTGGGCTGGGAGGAGTCGTCTGGGTGATGGGGTCGCCATGGTGTGTCGGGTTGGCCACGGTGGTGGTGTGGTGATGATGACGGTGGTGGTTGTCGGTGACCGGGGTGGCTGTGACGACGGTGACGGTGGTGGTGGTGGTTAATTGAGGTGGCAGTTTTGGTCGGCGTGGAGTCAGGGGTTCTAGCGTTTGGCGGCAAGACGATGGCAGCGCCGAGGTGGCGGTGGTTTGGCTGGTTTGTCGAGGGCTGTCGGAACGCCGACGATGGCAGGGTGTTGATGGTGATGACGGGGCTTATGGGCGTTGGTGTTGTGGGCAGAGTCTTGGTCGATGGGGTGGTGTCGGACACAGGTGGTTGTGGTGGTTCCGGGCGGTGGTGGCTGGTGGTTTGGGAAGAGCCAGGGGTGATGGTGGCTGGGACGTCGGGGTGGTCTGTAATCGACGTCGTGACGGGCTGGTGTTGACGGTGATGGCGTGTGGTGGCGGGTTGACAGAGGAGATGATGGTCGGAGATGGCAGGTGGAGCGGGGAACGGGTGGTGCGGCAGGGAAGACAGTAGAATTAGGTTTAGGGATAGGTATTTGACGATGTCAGGGTGTGTCCGACACAAGAAAGATTGTATCTGTAAAAATATGGAATAAGAAATTGGATGGTGGAACACGGACACGATGCACGTACTTTGGTGGAAATTTGGTGGATGAAATAATATGGAGGAGTATCTGCATATATTTATAGGATGTGGGAATTCCCACTTCGGATAGGATTAGGAATAGTTTAAACCCAATTTGGATATTTCCAAATTTAATTTAAAAGCAATCAAATCAATATCCAAATCCAAATCCAAATCTCATTTAAATCAAATTAAATCTCTTAGTTTAAAATCAAATCAATTATAGATATTAGTTTAATCTATTTAAAAAAATTCCAAACATTAAATCAAGATTTAATTGGCCAAAATAACTTCCAAAAATATTTTTCAAAATACCAATAATAATAATTTCAAAAATAATAAATATTTTTAAATATCTTTTTGAACAATAAAATATCTTTTCGAAAATTATACTTTTATTTAAAATAGGCCAATAAATAAATAACGAAATATTTGTATGCAATAATTAGGCTTTTCTAGTATACAAAATATTATTTATGATTAATAACTTTTTATAGCAAGAATAATAATTATATAATTTTGAAAGTGTATATTAAAATAGAAAAGAAAAATGTTTTTATAAAATATGTACGCTCGCACATATTCGTACTCGTCGAGCAAACAAAATTTCGCATACGACGTACAATACGACAACATGACATACAGTACAAAAATTTTAAATCAGTACCAAAATTGATATAATAAAAATATAGTAGAAATTTAGGGGTTTTACAATGCGGCTAGGAGTGTGGAGGCCACCCATATGTGGTTCACTTAGAGACCGCACATGACAGAGAGACACGTGGCGGTCCTCACGATAGTCGAAACACGTGGCGATCCTCATGACAAGTTGAGACACGTAGCTGTCTTATCCCCTCGGAGTTATGGCTGCTCGCAAATCCTGACAACCAGATTTAGTGCAATCACCATTATTGCTCAAATCAAATCTTATTTGTTGTGATTAAGCAAATTGGACACGTGGCGGAAGATCCGAACTTGTCATGACAAATTATGAAGATTCATTATAATCAGCATTAATTGCCCATACAAATTTGGCACAATCAAGAATTAATTGCCCAGATGTGATGCAATCAAGATCAATGGTCCAGATTATTAGCCGCAGACTTTTCAAGGGGCAATTATTGCAAACCCTAATGATCACACCCCACTCCTATAAATAGCAAGGTGCCATTCCCTTACAAAAGGATCCGATCGGGATCCGAAAAAAATATAGCAAGGTGCCATTCCCTTGCAACAGAGATTCTCTCCACCCGGCTGGACACACAGAGAGACAAAGGCATGCACAGAAGAGTCTTTCCACACATCCCGAGAGCATTTCATCATCGGAGCCAAGGCTACGTTCGATCGTCCAAGGAGTAAGGCAGAGTTGTCGTCGCTTTCCCGAGCCTCTATCGTCACCCCCCAGAATCAAAAATAAACAATCGTACTTAGATTGTTGTACCTAGGTTTTCATTCCTAGGCTTTCTTTGTACGGGCGAGTTTGTATTGTGAGTCTAAGTTCAGTCCTCCTGTAATATTGTTCTGTACTTTTACAATCAATGGCAAATAAACCTGGCATCCCGTGGCTCTGCATCGGAGATTTCAACACAGTGTCCTGCAGAGAGGAGAAATCTGGGGGGCGATCGCCCCCCCGGTCGGCGATGGATGATTTCAACAACTTCATCTTCCACGGCAACCTAACCCCCATCCCCTTCCATAGCACTGCATTCACCTGGTGCAACATGCAGGAAGGCCACTGTCGGCAATACTCCCGTCTGGATCGAACGATGGTCAACGACGGTTGGTCTGACATGGGCCTCATCACCCACCTCTCTTATTTAAACTCCACGGAATCAGACCACTCTTCCATGCTCATCAGGATTGGCGGCAACCACAACTGCACTAAAAAAGCCTTCCGCTTCCTCAACTTCTGGCGTCATCATCCACAATTCCAGAACGTCATCAATGACGCTTGGAACTCTGTCTCGATCCTCGATCCTTTGGTATGGATGGCGGCCAAACTGAAAGCCACTCGTAAGACATTAGCGTCCTGGAGCTAACATGCTTTCGGTGACATCTTCCAGGCTATCAAGGTGGCAGAGGACGACATCGCTCGTACCGAACAAGAGTTCGCCACTTACAGCTCTCCGAATGCCCGCGCCGTGCTCAACCTCGCGAGAGCTCTTCCCAAATCCAGGCTTAAAGTGGAAACAGAATTTTGGAGAGAAAAACCCAGATTGACCTAGGACACCGATGGTGACCGGAATACCGGTTTCTTTCACGCTTGTGTCAAAGGCCGCAGAAACAAATTAAAATTACACCGGATATATGATGACAATAGCACCCTTCTAGAGGACCAAGGTGACATTCAGGCGGCTTCAAAACACTTCTACCACAACCTTTTCACTAAAGAGCTGGTCGTTAAAGACGTCGTGCTCCTGTCCGTGATCCCATCCCTCATCAGTGACAGCAAAAACATGATCCTTTTGGTGACTCCTTCGGAGGAGGAGGTCAAGGAGGCCATCTGGTCCATTAATGAACACAGTACTCCGGGGCCTGATGGTTTCAATGGCATATTCTTTAGAAACTGTTGGGATATCTTAAAATCAGACTTATTGGAGGCCACCATAGCCGTTTTTCTAAGGGGCGAGATACCCCAACTCCATCTCTTGCACTAACATCATCCTCATTCCCAAGAAAGACAAGCCGAAAACCTTCAAAGACTTTCGTCCTATCAGCTTATGCACCTTCACCAACAAGATCATATCGAAGATCGTCGCCAACCGGATGTCCGACCTTCTCCCCAAGATCATCTCCGATGAGTAAAGCGAGTTTGTTAAAGGCCGGAACATCACTGACAACTGTTTGCCATGAATTATAAAAGAACAGAACAATTATATCGGAGGACTGGACTTTTACTTTACAATACAAACTCGCTCAAACAAAGAAAGCCTAGGGACGAAAACCTAGGTACAACAATCTAAGTACAATTGTTTAGTTTTTCTGGGGGGTGACGGTAGAGGCTCGGAAAAGCGACGGCAGCTCTGCCTTACTCCTTGGACGATCAGATACAGCCTTAGCTCCGGTGAAAAAATGCTCTTGGACGTGTGGGGAGACTCCCTTGCACCTTCGGTCACTGGATCTCTGGATGTCTCTGTAGTGCTCTCTCTCTCTCTCTCTCTTTTTTTTGCTCTTCTCTGCTGAATTTTCCAGTCCCTTCAGAATCCTCTCCCCTCTTCTTTGTAAGAGAATGGCACCTTGCTATTTATAGAAGTGGGGTGTGATCATTAAGGTTTGCAAATGATTGCCTCCTTGAGAAGTTGACAGTTAAGGATCAATTAATCTGGGCCATTCATCTTGAATATAATAGATTTGAGCAATTAATGTGATTGTATCAAATCTCTGTGGGCAATAAATATTAATTACTATGAATATTCGTGATTTGTGAAAGCCTGCCACGTGTCCAATTTGCTTGATTTGATTTGATCTGGGCCATTATGATGATCGCAACAAATCTAATTTTGTTAGGATTTGTTAACACCCATAATTCCAGAGAAGATAAGACTGCCACGTGTCTCAATTATAGCGAAGAGTGCCACATGTCTCAACTGGACCGTCCTGGTCGAGCCGCATATGGGGGGTCTCTCAGCCGCATGAAACATGCAGCCGCACGTGGATGGGCAGCCGCATGGGGATGGGCAGCCGCATGGAGATAGGCAGGAGCATGCAGATGGGCAGCCGCATGGGGATAGGCAGCTGCATGGGGATAGGCAGCCGTATACAGATGGACAGCCGCATGGGGATAGGCAGCCGCATGCAGATGAGCAGACGCATAGGGATAGGCAGCCGCATGCAGATGGGCAGTCGTATGGGGACACGGACAGGCAACCGCATACAGATGGGCAGCCGCATGGAGTGGCCTCGGGACTTGGTAGATTTTACCAGTCGTAAGGAGATTTTCTCCTCTTTTCCATGAACATGCCATCATGTCAGTCATAATTGCGTCTTTATGTCAGAGCTGTCATGGCTGTTTTTTGTCAGAGCAGCCGTCAGGGTATTAAATGCAGCCGAATTTAGAGAAGAACTATTGAAGGCCACGTGGCTTCTTTCTGAGCCGCATGGATCTATCCGAGCCGTATGGACCCCTGAGCCGCATGGGGATCCTTCTATTGGAGTCGCATAGGTCTTTATTTATTCTTTTCCATGCTTCTACAAGACCCCCTTCAAAGTTTTTAATTTTGCAAAATTGAAATACTTTGAATAAGAAGCATGGCCATGTAAAAATTCTTCGGGCCGTATAGGATGTTCTGGCCGCATGGATGTCTCAGCCGCATGGCCTCCTTAGCCGTATGGGTTTCTGAGCCACATGGCCTCCTCAGCCGCATGGCCATCTGAGCCGTATGGGCTTTCCAACCGCATGGGCTGCTTGACCGCATAGGCTCCTTGCCACGTGTGTAAATCTTTGCATTGATTGCCTTTGATTTGAGCCGTCTTTTGGGGGGAGTCCTAAGTGTCGGCTCATTAAATTTTGGATTTTCTTTGGATGAATCTCCTTCATGAGAAGGGGAAAATTCTAGGAGTCGGTTTTGCCTACAGCACACGACCCGAAGCGCTCCATCGGTCCATGTGCTTCCTCCCACCTATTATCCTCCTATAAATAAGAGTAATTAAGAGAAAAAATCTCTTTACTCTCTCCTTCAACTCAAGCCTTTCCTGCCCTAACTGTCATCATCTTCTTCGATCACCGATGGCTCCCAAGAAGACTGTTGCGACGAAAGGTAAAAAGGTGGCATCTTCGTTGGCTGCGGCGGCGAAGGGCAAGAAAGCTGTTTCTACTTCGACTGCGGCGACGAATGATAATGTGGCAGCTCCTCCGCCAGCCGACGTGCCCGCAGTTCACCCCGACGTCCACCCCCCTATTACTGGTAAGGACGCTGTGTGAGCATGAAACCCTAACTGTTGTGGCTACGTCGTATGCTCTATGCGCGAGCTTTCATCATCATGTGTGCCGTATGTATGTTTCATGTCCGTACCACTTTTTCGGTTCCTGATGTTGAGGCGCCGGTAGAGATTTTGTATATGGCAGCCCTGTACCATGTTATAGCAAACAAGCTCCCCATCGGTTTAACCCGGGTGCCAGTTTTATTGTTGGTACTGGCCTGGACGAGAAGTCCCAGGGGGCCAAGACGAGGAAGAAGAAGAAGAATATGGTCGAGGTGCCAGACTCGGACTCCACCAATACGAAAGATGAGGACGACGAGCGTGATGCCGATAACTCTTCCCTCCCGGTGGAAGATGTTGGGGTAGATCAGCCGCCAGTTTTATCAGATGAGATGGTGGTGGATCAGCCACCCATTGCACCTGGTCCTGTACGGAAGCGTAGCAGACAAATCTCCCCTATTGGCGGTATTCCTCACTACCGAAAATTGGCTGCGACCAGACATCGCAGGCTAACTATAAGGGAGAGAAGCGAGGAGGTCGACCCCACTTCGGAGGTAAAGCGAGTTACTACCATCTTGATTTAGTTCTTCCTTTCTTCTAGTTCTGATCTTAATCATTTTCCTTCCCTCTTGTAGGTGTCAGAAGAAGAGGAATCTCAAGTTGCTGAGGTCGTGACTCGAGACGACGGGGGCTCTGATGAACTTGTGCTCGAAATTGCTGAATTTTATCAAGATGACGCTGATCGAGTCGTACCTCCCTCCGGGGTGGCTGGAACAGAAGAGCCAGCCGAATTCGGTTTGGGGGGTACTGGTGAGGGGACTATGGCAGTTGTGAATGAACCTCAGCCTCCGCGATCGTTCTTTGGTAAGGTAAGCCAAATTTTGACCAATGAGGAGGCCCATTCGCTCTATCATCACATTCTTTGGGTTACACTGATTGATGGTTGCTCTGGACATACAGGTCCTGCCTCTCCAGTGCCGATGATAGACATTGTTGAGATGGGCTCTGCCAAAGGAAAACTAGCGGAGAGGAGCGTACCCCCTCCACTTTCGGCTCGTCTTGAGGGGCCTTCCGTTGGGTCGAGTTTGGGAAGTCAGGTGGCGGTACAGTCGGGGCAGGGGACAATAGTCCTTGCATCCTCTTCTACTCAGGCGGCTCCGAGAGTCGACCTCTCTGTCCTGCCGAGTGACTAGACTCTTCGAGTGGCGGAGGAGGAGTTAGCCGCTATCCGCGCATCTTTTCGCTCAAAATTTGTCTCCATGGTGGCAAGTTCTAGCGTGCCTCCTTCGACGTTGCCGGCCATGCTTCCTTTGACGCCGTCCTCTACAGAGGTTCTGGATGAAGTGTCACAGGACGTGGTTGACAGCTTCTATCGCCACTTGAAGAGAGGGGTAGCGGCTGCTGTGGAACGAGGGACCTCTTTTGCCTTGGCTCGGCAATGCGCCCAGGGTCATATTGATATTCTTAAGACTCTTTCCGGTGGGGCGGGGGTAGCTGCGCTTCTGGAGACAAAATTGCTAGAGTCTACTCTGCTGGTGGCCCAGCTTCAGGTGCTACGGCAAGCTGATCTGTCTGCTGCTATAGATCAGGAGCATGGTTTCCTCAAAGCTGCTGTAGAGAAGATAAGGACTGCTCGGGATAAGACCAAGCCGGTCATACTGAAGGACCTCCGCGATCTGTCTGATCGATATGATCAGTTAAGCCGTGAGAGTGAAGATGTTATGGCTCGGGAAGCGACTGCCTCCCGTGGGATCATTGACACGCGGGAGCAGATCCTTGAGCTTCAGAGGAAGTTAGCTTTCCTGGAGTTTGAGCTTAAGGCTGCCCGCACAGAAAGGGGGCTAATTATCCAGGAGGCTGACAGAGTTAATCGAGCTTCTGCTGGCCTGGAGCTTGCCCTGAAGAAGTTAGAGGACGGCTGGCGGGCACACATGGACTTGGATAATACGGAGCGGTTGTCCCAGGAGGCTGAGCGCCGAGCTAGGCAGCGGCTTGAATGGGGGACTACCTTGGTGAAGAACCGTCTCCTGGAATTATGTACCGCCGAACCATAGACGGCTTTTTTTCATCTTTTTGTTTTCGTTCTTTTCCTTTCTTTAAGTGGGACATTGTCTCTAGAACATGTAGTACTTTCGCCTTCCAAATAAAAGAGTATGCTTTATTCTACCCTTTATTTGTACTGCTTGTTGTGTCTGTGGTGTTATGGTAGTGTTTGCCCCGCTTGGGGGACTGTTTGTGGACCTGTTACCCTTGGCATACCTGGGTTTTAGGTATGGATAACAAGTTTGATGGGGATACCTAGAAAAATTCTACAGTAAGGTGGTCATGGACGTTCCTGGTATCAGGAAAAAGAATGCCATGGAGCAGCTGGACTCCCGGGGCATGATGAAGAAAGGTGTGCATGTACTAGGAAACTTAGTACAATATTTGTAGTCAGCAGAGGACATTTATGGGCCTATTATCCTTGGCGTACCCTGGTTCAGGATACGGATAATAAGACGAGAGAGAAAACCAACATACTTACTCGGAGGTAATGAGGACATGGCAAGTATGGGGGTTTTACCGCGGAGTCTTCCTACTCAGAGGTAATAAGGACATGGCAGGAGTGGACTCAACGGAGGATATTTTTGGTCAACAGAGGACATTTGTGGACCTATTATCTTTGGCGTACCCTGGGGTTTTTTTTTGGTACAGATAATAAGTCGAGCGAGAACCAACATATTTACTCGGAGGTAATGAGGACATGACAAATATGAAGGTTTCTTCGATGGAGCCTTCCCACTCAGAGGTAATGAGGACATGGCAGGAGTGGACTCCATAAAGGATACATAGAACAACTCAAAGGTAATGAGGACATGGAAGTTCTATGTAGAGGGGTGATTTATTTTTGGCGGAAGTGAGACGACTCAGAGGTAGCATCGACGTGGTCATTTTGGAAATTTTGTAGATCTGTTACCCTTTTTGTGTACTGAGAGTGCGGGTAGTGGATCATGAGGGAGGAGGCTCTTTTAGGAGGAAAGTTCAGAGGTATGACCATACATGACTTATTACCTAGGAGAGGCGATATAGATTTATCTGTAGTGACCAGAGTGTAAGTTCAGCGGTACCTGCGGGTACATAACTCGATAATCTGGGAGAGCTGGAGTCGGCATGTGAGTTCAGTGGTACGAAAAAGTACATAACTCGTCGTTCTGGAAGATTTATAGTCGGGATGTGAGTTCAGCGGTACCAGCGGGTACATAACTCTGGATTTTGTGAATGTGAGTTCAGCGGTACTAGAGGGTACATAACTCAGTGAGTTCAGCGATACCGGCGGGTACATAACTCAATAATCTAGGATTTTGTGAATGTGAGTTCATTGGTACCGGCGGGTACATAACTCAATAATATAGAATTTGGAGAATGTCGTTTAGACATAATATTTCTTTAGTAACTTGCCGTTGGCGGGCAACATGAGCAAGTCTCCGTTTTGTTTCACGAGGCGGTAAGCACCGTTGGAGAATACATCCTCAATGATAAGTGGCCCTTTCCACTTTGGCTGGAATTTGCCGGCGGTTTTGTGAGTCACAACCATCGGCCTCCGAACTGCCAGAATGAGATCGCCTACTTGGAATATTCTGATCTTAACCTTCTTGTTGAAGGCTCTGGAGATGCGTGCTTGGTATAGCTCGATTCGTTGCTAAGCAAATAGGCACTTTTCATCTAAGGCCTCCAGCTCTTGTAGCCGACGACGGTAGTTATCGTCCGTCGTCAATTGGTAAGTGAGAGCGACGCGGAGCGAGGGTATTTGAGTCTCCGATGGAAGAACTGCCTCACTCCCATACACCAGGAAGAATGGTGTGTTCTCTGTGGCTGTTCGGACTGTAGTACGGTACACCCATAAGCATTCACCAAGCTTCTCGTTCCAGTTGTGTTTGTTGGATGATACAAACTTTTTGAGTAACTTGATGATGGTTTTGTTAAACGCTTCTGCCAACCCATTCGCTGCCGGATTGTATAGCGTCGAAGCAATATTCTGAATTCAGTATTTATCGCAGAATCGATAGAAGGCGTGGCTTACGAACTGTGGACCATTATCGTGGATGATCCTTCGGGACAGTCCAAAGCGATAGATGACGTGATGCTTGAGGAAGCTGATCACATTTGAAGTCTTTACTTCTGCAAGCGGAACAGCTTTCGCCCATTTGGAGAAGTAATCTGTGATGGCGAGTATGAAACGATGTCTTCGGGAAGAAGATGGAGTGATCGGACCGATGATATCCATTCTCCATGCTTCGAATAGCCAGGACGCCACTGTCGGATATAGAAATTCGGATGGCTGGTGGATGAAATCTGCATGGACTTAGCAGGCTTTGCACTTTCTTGCATAGTCTATCGCATCTGCTACTATCGTGGGCCAGTAGTAGCCCATTCGGCGAAGACGGTTTTGCAATTTTGGGCCAGGCTGATGGGCCCCACAGACACCGTCATGGGCTTCATGTACGGCTTCTTTGGCTTCTGTATTTGACAGACATCAAAGCAATAATCCATCATAGGATCGACGATACAGCATTTTTGTCTCTGTATCGTAGAAGAATCTGAGAGAACGCCTTCTGATAGAGGTGGCTTCCTTTGGGTCCTCCGACAGAATGTTGTAGACTACGAAGTCAATAAATGGTTGTCTCCAGTCTGGTGATTCATCGATCTTGTGAGCGAAATAACTCGCCACGAATTGAACGTTATTCTTGGGATAGACCAGTTCATGGCCTATCACATCCACCGATTGATGAGCATAGTTTAGAACCGTTAGGGAAGCGGTAAGGCCTGTTAAGGCATCGGCTTCGATATTTTAGAGTCTGGGGACGTGTTCGATGAAGAACCCTTCAAATGACAAGATGATGTTGATCGTTATTTGGTGATAGGGGATCATGCCTTCATAGTGAACTTCGTATGAATCCCGGATCTGATTGACGATTAGCTGTGAATCGTCGTATGCTTCAAGATATCCTACCTCCAGCTCTCTTGTAAGTTGGAGGCCAATGACTAAAGTGTTATACTCGGCCACATTGTTAGAGCAGGGTTCTATGAGGGAGTAAGCGCGATTGATCACCAGTCCGGAAGGAGAAACCAGCACCACCCCGACTCCGACGACGATGTTGCCCTTGGGTCCGGTCCTTCAAGCACCGTCGAAGAACATTCGCCATATATCATCGTGAGAGGCCGCATGCGAGTCGGCGATCTCATTTAGGATTTCTTCATATATTCTGGCCGACTCCGAGCCTGGGTGGGCTGCTAAAATGTCTGCCAGAGCTTGAACTTTAACAGCCTTTTGTGGGACGAAGATCATATGGTAGGGGGACAATAATATTGCCCAAGTAGCGAGGCGATAGCTGAGTGCCCCTGGTTTCGTCATGAGGACCCTGAGGGGGTTGACTTGTGATATCACATGTATGGTTTGTCCCGTGACATAGTGTCGCGTCTTTTGAATGGCGAACACCAGGGCGAGGCATTCCTTCTCCATGGCAGTATATTGGTGCTCTGGCCCGATCATCATTCGTCTAAGGTAATATATAGCTTGCTCATGGCCTGTATCATTGTTTTGTGCCAGCAGAGCGCCGAGGAAATGCTTCATTGCTCGTACATAGAACATGAATGGTTTTCCAGCAACCGGGGCCACCAGGACTGGAGGGTTCGATAAATATTCTTTGATGTTGTTGAAGGCACGCTAGCATTCTTCATCCCAAACGAATGAGACGCCCTTCTTCATGAGATGGATGAATGGCTGACATCACCCGGAGAGGTTGAAAATGAACCTCCTGATGTAAGCTAACCTCCCTTGGAGGCCTTGGAGTTCTCGGAGATTTCTCGGGGGACCCATCTCCATGATTGCCTTCGTCGTCTCAGGGTCTACGTGGATACCTTGGGAGGTGATGATGAAACCCAAGAACTTTCTGCTAGATACGTCTAAGAAGGATTTCGTAGGGTTCATTTTTAAATTATGCTCTCGCATCAGGTCGAACACTGTCCTTAGATCATGCAGATGATCTTCCTTAGAGCGGCTTTTGACGGTGATGTCGTCGACGTAGCACTCCACTGTTTTGCGTAAGTGGTCTCTAAAGATGATGCTCATAGCTCTCTGATAGGTGGTGCCAGCGTTCTTTAAACCGAAAGGCATGACTGTGTAGCAGAACGTGCCTATTGGTGTTCGGAATGATGTATGCTTTTCGTCGTCGGAAGACATCTTAATTTGTTTGTACCCCGAGAAGCCATCCATGAACGACATACGTTCGAAGCCGCAGGTGTTATCAATCATGATGTCTGTGATAGGGAGGGGGAACTCATCTTTGGGACACGCCTTGTTCAGATTGTGGAAGTTGATACAGATTCGAATCTTCTCATTCTTCTTGTGGACCGGTACTATGTTGGCGATCCAGTTCGGATGTTGTTCCTCACGAATGAAGCCACTGGCTATCAGTTTGTTGACTTCGGCTTCGATTGTATCCATAATGCCTGGACGGAAGCATCGTTTCTGTTGTTTGACTGGCTTTGCATCTGGCCGAATGTTGAGCTTGTGAAGAGCACCATCGGGATTTAGCCCTGGCATGTCTTCATAGTCCCAGGCGAACACGTCAATATATTCTTTGACGAGTTCTAGTAACGATTTTCGCTCTTCGTCTGTCAGGCTTTTACTAACGAAGATTGGTTTTGGAGAAGAGTCGCTGTCTAGATCCACTTGTATGACCTCATCTTCAGTAGGAGGCTCTCTTTGTTCAAACCGCTTCTCCCATTCCGTATCCAGCTGTTGGGCCCACGGCTCTAATTCGAGGAGTTCAGAAAAGTCTTCACCTTCTTCGTAAGCATCAGCGAATGCCATATTGACAGACAGGACCTGCCTGAATACATCTCTGATGCTGATATCTGAATCAAAAGTTGGTGATCCGGTTGAGTGTGACTGCTAGTCGCATTTCTCATCTGAGCTTTCAAGGGTCGTTGTAGGTGTAACATACCTTAGTCCGCATCGGGTCTTGTTGTAGTAGTCCTGTGGTGTGAAGACAATGTTGGCTGCCACAGTTACCTCAAAATTAATGGCTATAGCCTTCGAATCGATGAGATGTTGGATGCATCGCTTTAGTTGGTAGCAATCGTGTGTAGCATGGTGGACATAACGATGGTAATGGCAGTACTTTGGGTTCTCCATTTCTGTCGACCGAGGTTCCCGTCTTGGTGAAGGGAGCTGAATTCTATCTCTTTGTATGAGCATGTCTAAAATGGGCTTTACATGGCCGTCTTCGAAGGAGTAGGTTATTTGAGGCCATTGCTTGTATGTCAATTTTGACTCAGGTTTATGGGCTGTGTCGGTACCATAGCCTGCTTGCCCTTGTTGTCCCGATTGTTGGAGGAGTTACCACCGTTGTTGTTGTTGGTATTAGGGCGCTTGCCCTTGTCCTCTCCCTCCGAGATGTGCAATCCCAGTTGGCGAGCCTTCTTCAACATGTCATCGGTGCTAGTGGCACTGATGATAAACGTCTTCCAGTCCTTAAATTATCTTTCACCCATCCAGAGGCTGATTGTTGGGAGCAGTCTCTTTTGGAAAATTTCGATTAAGGAGGAATCCGGATTACCAGACGGCAACTTTATTGTGGTTTGGCGAAACCACTAAATATAGTTCCTTGTCAGCTCTTTCTTCCCTTGAACGACATCCATGAGGGTGGACATTGTGATGTCCTTTCCTACTTCGTAGAATCTCTCCAAGAACATGCGCTTGAAGCTGGCGAAAGAGTGGATGCAGTTGTCTGGCAGGTTACGGTACCAGTCGAAGGTGACCCCTTCCAATGCCCCGATGAATAATCGTGTAAGGATGGCATCGTCATGGTGTAGATGGTCGGTGGTGACCTCAAAGTAAGTGATGTACCGACTTGCGGAGGTCTTCCTATCATATGGATTGATGTGGAATGGTTTATACGTTGGTGAAAAGGGAACATCTCTCCATGCAGCGGGATACGGTTGTCATATCCTGAGGTCTTGGCAGTTTTCTCGGGCGTAGAACATGGCTCGGAGCTCCTGGACCTCTCTTCTTGCTTTCCTGGCCTCATCTGCAGCGGTAGGAGCTGACATTTTTGGAGGATTATTGCCCGGGTTTGGTGCCGCTGAGTTTGAGTCCGAATTGACCGCGGGACCCAAGTTTGTTTGGCCAGGCGTCCCTCCTTGCAGCGTAGGAAGAGCTGCTTTGATCTCGTCCACCGATTTGACAAAAGTGCGCAGTATGGCCTCCAGAGTGTCGATGTGTTGGCGATCACTGGGACCATCTTGTTCGTCATTTGTCATAAATGTCGTCCTCACGTGAGAAGAAGTGGAAGGGACGGTGGACGACGTGCCCTCCGAATCATACCCCTATATCGAGAAGTCATCGGGATATGTAGGAATGTTCTCCTCTGGTTCGGACTCAGAAGGAATAGTACCCCCAGCTTCAGAGCTTGTTTCATTTTGAGAGTCGTGGACGTCCTCGGGGACGTCGGGATCTACTGTATCTAATGGGAGAGTTGTTTCCCCCGACTCGTCTCCTTGGAACATCGGATTGTCGTGGAAGTTCGGAGGAGTGCTACCCCCAGTTCCAGCAACCCCCAGTGATGTGGATGATAAATCTCCCACTGTAGCAGATTTCGTCTTTGAACGGGTACCTTGGAAAACTCAGGTGGTGGACAACCGTTTAGACGACAGTTTCTTAGTCACAGTGGTTGAAATCTTCAGGCTGAAAACATTTATTTTCTTCCCTCTCCCATCGGCAGGGATTTTCTGAGTAGAGTTGCAGGAGACGACGGGAGGTGCCTCATCCTCTGAGCTCGGCTGTTGTAATCTTCGGAAGACGGACTGCCGATCTTCTCGTACCGTCGTGTTGTTGCAATAGCAGCTGACGATGACTTGGGTACAGTGACGTCCGTAGGAAGACTCTTTGTACCCCGAAGCCTCTTCTCTTTCCTTGCGCTTGTGGATGATAGCCTCACACAAGTCAGATGGGTCTGGAACGACTATGTTTGCTTCCTGGGTTTTGGAAGACTTTTTGGAACCACTTTGTCCGTTTGCCGCCAGGGGCTGGACTCGAGTGGTTCTGTATAACTTCCCATCAGAGGCCCGCATAACAGTATATGGAGCTTTCGGATGGTCAGACGTCAGAACAGCGGACTGAGCTCGCCAAGCTCGTGCTGCCCTAGACTTCTTCACTCTAGTGCATGAGGGCACATAGTAGGAAGAGTCTAAATGGTACTGCAGAGAGTCGGACATATTTTCTCAGGAGCATGAGAGATCAGGACCATAGGAGAGGCGATCGAAGACTGAGCCACGTGGAGTAGACAGTATGCGGCTGGAATCAACAGTCTTCATGCGGCTGGCAATCGTAGCCGCATGGGCTTTTTTTATGCGGTTGGAAGTCTCGGCCGCATAAGTCTTCTCCATACGGCTGAAAATCTTAGCCGCATGGGTATTCTGCATTCGGCTGACAGTTTCGGCCGCATGGATTTCATGCATGCGGCTGGCAATCTTAACCGCATGAGTGTTCAGCCTGCGGCTAGTGCCTTTGTTCGGCTTCTTCCTGGAGCACATAGAATCACTCTTTGCCCCTGCAAGTCCAGCATCATAGTGCTTTCCTCTGCCGAACTTGGGGACAGCAGAGTCCTCTATGGCTTGAAGTGGAGCCGCATGAGAGTTGCCTTCGCCGTCTTGGGCAGCAGAGATTACTCCGTCCAGAGCTTGGGAAGGAGCAAATGATTTTAGCCTCCACTCCCTGTGAGCCTTCTTTGTGCGGGTTCGCTTCTGGACCGGGCCAGCGCTCCCGTCGGAGAGCATTTCTTCAAACGCCTGTTGGTTGAAGCGGACGACCATCTTCTGTTGTGTGGATCCAAGTTTGGCTGCATCCGATTGCGTCACCAACTTCTCAGCCGTGGAGAAGTTTGTCCCTAGCAGAGTCGCCATCGTGTTTGCCATGAATTATAAAAGAACAGAACAATTATATCGAAGAACTGGACTTTTACTTCATAATACAAACTCGTTCATACAAAGAAAGCCTAGGGACGAAAACCTAGGTACAGCAATCTAAGTACAATTGTTTAGTTTTTCTGGGGGGTGACGGTAGAGGCTCGGGAAAGCGATGGCAGCTCTGCCTTACTCCTTGGACGATCGGATGCAGCCTTGGCTCCGGTGAAGAAATGCTCTTGGACGTGTAGGGAGACTCCATTGCACCTTCGATCGCTGGATCTCTGGATGTCTCTGTAGTGCTCTCTCTCTTTTCTCTGCTCTCCTCTGCTGAATTCTCCTGTCCCTTCAGAATCCTTCCCCCTCTTCTTTGCAAGGGAATGACACCTTGCTATTTATAGAAGTGGGGTATGATCATTAGGGTTTGCAAATGATTGCCTTCTTGAGAAGTCGGCGGTTAAGGATCAATTAATCTGGGCCATTCATCTTGAATATAATAGTTTTGAGCAATTAATGTGATTGCATCAAATCTTATTGGGAAATAAATGTTGATTGCCATGAATATTCGTGATTTGTGATAGCCTGCCACGTGTCCAATTTGCTTAATTTGATTTGATCTGGGCCATTATGATGATTGCAATAAATCTAATTTTGTTAGGATTTGTTAGCACCCATAATTCTAGGGAAGATAAGACTGCCACGTGTCTCAATTATAGCGAAGAGCACCACGTGTCTCAACTGGACCGTCCTGGCGAGCCGCATATGGGGGGTCCTCTCAGCCGCATGAAACATGCAGCCGCACGTGGATGGGCAGCCGCATGGGGATGGACAGCCGCATGGAGATAGGCAGGCGCATGCAGATGGGCAGCCGCATGGGGACACGGACATGCAGCCGCATACAGATGGGCAGCCGCATGGAGTGGCCTCGGGACTTGGTGGATTTTGCCAGCCGTAAGGAGATTTTCTCCTCTTTTCCATGAACACGCCATCATGTCAGTCATTATTGCATCTTTATGTTAGAGCTGTCATGGCTATTTTTTGTCAGAGCAGCCGTCAGGGCATTATATACAGCCGAATTTAGAGAAGAACTGTTGAAGGCCACGTGGCTTCTTTCTGAGCCGTATGGATCTATCCGAGCCGCATGGACCCCTGAGCCGCATGGACTTCTGAGCCGCATGGGGATCCTGAGCCGCATGGGGATCCTGAGCCGCATGGGGATCCTTCTGTTGGAGCCGCATAGGTTTTTTTTATTCTTTTCCATGCTTCTACAACAATATCTTCCTCGCACAAGAGATGATCACATGTATGAAGTTCCCGTCCGAGGGGAATATTGCCATCAAACTGGACATGGAGAAGGCTTACGACCACCTGGACTGGCAATTCATGATCTGGGTCCTCAGGGCGTTCGGATTTTCCGAACGCTGGATTGACATTATTTTCAGATCCATCAACAACGCTTGGTTTTCCACCGTCATTAATGGCCAGGCCGCAAGGTTCTTCCGATCCACCTGCGGGGTTAGACAGGGGGACCCACTCTCTTCCACCATTTTCATCATTGCGGCTGAATCCCTCAGCAGAAGCCTCAATAGCATGCCCAGATTGTCCGGTTTCTACCACTTCTATACCACCACAGGCTGTCCGCTTATCATTCACCTGGCGTATGCGGATGATGTCCTCATCTTCTTCTCTGGAGACATCAGATCGATCGAGGTGGTTCTCAGAATGCGCAAACGTTACATCAGATGCTCCGAACAGCGCGTCAATAACAACAAGAGCGTCATCTGTACCCATCACAAAACTGACAGATCCCGCTCTACAGAGCTCTCCCACATGACCTCGTTCGCCACGGCCTACCCACCTTTTTTGTACTTGGGCTGCCCGCTTGTGTACGGGAAGATGAACTCGGGCATATACGAGCACCTTCTAGACAAGAACCGCAAACTGATGGCGGGATGGCACAACGCCACTCTTTCCCCCGGGGGCAAAATGATCCTTATCAAACACGTTCTTTCTTCCATCCCGTTATTCACCCTAGCTATCTACTCCCCTCCCAAGAAGGTCCTCCACTCTCTCGAGACCCTATTCGCCAAGTTCTTCTGGGGTCATAGCAACGGTAAGGACAAACACCATTGGGCGAGCTAGAATACCATGGCCAAACCTACTGATGAAGGAGGTCTGGGATTCAACAAACTAGCCCACATCGTGGACGTATGCTCCATGAAGCTGTGGTGGAAGTTGCAAATGGAGACCTCGTTTTGGACGAGGTTTATGAGAGCCAGATATTCTAGATTCTCCCATCTGATGGAGGCGGGCACCAATAACAGATCTTCAGTGTCGTGGCATCGCTTAACTCGGGGACGCCCTCTCAGCACCTTTTATCCGGCTTAAGTTAGGCGACGGGCGCTCATCAGCATGTCAGGAACGGTGGCTTGATGCTAACACCATCCAGCCCAACGATCGTACTCCGCAGGGATACGACATTAGGGATCTTTAGGAGGAAAGTTACGGATGGAATTGGGAGAGGGTCAGAAATTGGCTCGGCCAACCGACGGCCGACGGCCTCCTTGCTGCTAACCTTTGGGTCACTGCCACACCTGACACGTGGAGATGGTCCCCTAACCCGTGCAGGGACTTTACGCTGGCTTCTGCCAGAAATGTTGTTAGAGGCGGTAGCATGCCAAATACCTTGTACACTAAGTTTTGGCATTCTTGTATTCCCACCAAATGGTCCATCCTTATCTGGCGTTCATTACGCAGGAAGCTACTGACGGACGACCCAATAAGATCTATCGGATTTAGCCTCGCGTCCAGATGCCACTATTTTGTGGAGCACTCTTCGGAATCGGCAGAGCACGTCCTCCTCTCTAGTGGGCTGACGACTATGATCTGGTTCAATCTTCACAATAGTCAAAGTCTTAACCCCCCGACTGGGGGCTTCTACGATCTCCTGACTAGCTGGGGCTGCTTCCACGGACATCAGATCGTCGTAGCCGCCAGTATCTGGGTCTTATGGAAGAACATGAACAAATTCAGATATGAAGGTCGTCAACTCTCCCCTCCTCAATTGTACAGAAAGACTATCAGACAAATTTACAAAGCTAGGAGGCGATGCTCCTACGTCCCCAATGCTTTCTGGGAGGCTCTTGCTTAGCTTCTTTCTGGGTTCCTGTGCCTCTGTCCACTGTCGTCGAGACCCGGCTCCCTTTTGTGCGCGACCTGCACAGTTTCTTTTTCTTTTTTTTGCTTTTGTCGCGTCGTGCGCACTTACTTGTATAGGCTTCGGCATTTTGTGCCTATTACTTCAATAAAGCTTCGTTTGTCTTATATATATATATATATATTGTAATGCCTGTGGTTCGTATTACGTATTTCTGGAATACGTGTACGTATTTATTCTTGTATTGCATGATTTCTTGTTTAGTTTTTTTCTTGGCTTGGCTTGGTTTATTCCTGGTTCGGGTTGGTTGGTTCAGCTTGGCTTGGTTTTGATTGGGTTCATGATGAACCATGGATAAACCCCCTACCTACCACCACCTTTGATATTTATTAGCCCTCTTCATTCTCTTTCTTCATTATTCATCTTCTTCTTCCTTATTTACTCCCTTCACCTACCAAAGAGAGAAGAGAGAGGTCTAGGCAAGTACAACTTGCTTCCATAAGAGAACCCATTTTTATTGTTCTAATAGCTTCTTCTCATGATTCTAAGACACATTAGAACTTGTCATTTTCCATTTTGAGTCTTTAATTTTTGTAGATCTAGAAATTAGTTATTTTCGGATTTTTGTGGTTTTGATCTATCAAACTTCTTTGTTTTCAAGTTTTGATGGTTCCATGTTGTAGAGAATTTTATTCTACCCAATTTTGACCTTTGCAAAGTCGGATTTGGACTTGTTTGGACCAAGTTATGGACTTTTGAAGCTTTGGGTTCAACCATGGAGTTTTTGCTGTTTGGAGAAGACAGTGAGCAGTGCGCGAGCTTTTTAGCTTGCGCCACTGAGTTGCGCAAGCTCTTTAGCGCAGCGCAGTCCCCATACGCTGCCTTTTGGGAGCGTATGACTCGCATACGCTCGCTTGCTTGACAAGGAGTCGTATGGAGTCCATACGCTGCCTTTTGGGAGCGTATGACTCGCATATGCTCGCTTGCTTGACAAGGAGTCGTATGGAGTCCATACGCTGCCTTTTGGGAGCGTATGACTTGCATACGCTCGCTTGCTTGACAAGGAGTCGTATGGAGTCCATACGCTGCCTTTTGGGTGCGTATGTCTCGCATACGCTCGCTTGCTTGACAAGAGTCGTATGGAGTCCATACGCTGCCTTTTGGAAGCGTATGACTTGAGCGTAGCCTGACCTGAACGTATGACCTGAGCGTATGACTTTGGTACTGAGTGTATGGCCTTTGGCTGACTTGGTCTCATGTCAGCGTGTCAGATTTGGTTTTATTTTCCCTAAGCTTGGCTCTTCTATAGCCCTGTATATTGATATTTTATTAGATATTTTACGCCTATTTTATATCCTTACGCCTTTTGTCATGAACTTGATAATCATGAATTTACTTGATATGTTTGGAATTGATAACTGAGCCTGACACGATAGTGACCCGTAGTGGTGCACTCCTCACATAATAACCTGACATGACCTGATAGTGGCCCGTCGTGGCGCACTCCTGACAAGTACACTTGGCATGATAACCTGACATGATTTTCTTGATAGCTGTTGCGACTGCTGCTTGACATGACATGACCTGTATAATAATCTGGACACCGTGGACGATTGTGCTTGTATAAATAATATAGTCATGTCTTGCATCATGTCTAGGATGGGACTCCTGAGTACCACGGTCAGGAGTACCTACTAAAATGGACTAAGGCTAATAACTAGATTAATACATTAGTCATGACGAGATTTCCCAGCTACAGGCAATCCCGTTACCTGGGCACGCCTTGGGATCTGTAGCCTGCCGTCGAGTAGGGCACATTTCCAGCACACTGTCATGTGTTGCACCCTTCAAGCTACCTAAGGGTATATTCATTTCCTGGACGATGTACCTACCTGAACTCAACTCTAATCTTTTAACCCGGATAACCTGGATGGTCTGCAGGGCTTGTGGCTGTGGAATAATCTTACTGCATCTTGTTAGTAATTAGGCTTGTGACAACCCTAGTTAGTTAAAGTATCAAGCCGTAATTCCTGCTTGGCCGTGAAGTGATTGGACGGAGTCTAACCAGTCTAGTCTTACCCTGATCCTGTTCCAGATTATTGAATGACCAGAATGCTTGTATTCACTTTACCGATAAATGGTGAGAATTCCAAGTTCTGTTCAGACGAAGGGTTACAACTCCGGTCCTTGTTTGGTATACGGGTTGTAACCTGGTTATCTGAATAGTTCCATGGTTATCTCGTCGTATATCATCCTGATGTATTTTCTTTATTTCCAGTTCTTACTTTTATTTATATCTTGTGCTAATTGCTGGTTTTAGTTCTTAAGTGAAGCCTCCTTTGTGGCACTTGCTCTTTCTGGGGTCTGACCCAGCTGGTTTTGTGTTGCCAGATTTCGGAGCAGCTCCAGAGGATCTACAGACCTTCTAGCCAGATGGTGGCCACTAGAAGGAATCCCAACAACGAGTGGGTTATTTTTGGCTCTTCCACTCTATTGTAAAAATATTCTTTTGAGGCGTTTAGCCGACGAGCACCTGTTTAGCTCGGTTGCACTTACTTACCGTCTGCCTATGGGCTGTAACATGATTAACAGATCCTAGGGTAGATCATGTATGACTAAACTCTTGCTAGTCCTGACATTTTATAACGACTAGTTTCATGATCAACTGAATATGTAATGTTTGGGATGCCTTACTATTGTATATTTAATGATCATACATCTTGTGACTTTTACTTACTTGCTTGTGATTGAGACACTAGGCTTGTTCATGACCTTAAGAGACTGTTGGCTTGTAGATAAACCCTCATGTATCTAGACAGCCGTGACCGTATAGCGAGATGGATTCCATTTCATATACGTAGCTGGCTATGTCTGCCCCCGCTCTCCAGTATTCTGGTTCTGGGGCGTGACATGGTTTAAGTGGTGGCCCATGCAGGTCTTGTAAATCAAGATATGTGAGGGTTTACTGAATAGATGTCTCAATCAGTATTCGTCCTTGAACTCTGCTCGTATCTTCTGAATCCCTGGATTCTTGTCCTGATCATATGCTTGTATCGTTGATCTGTCCTGGTCCTTCCTTATTGTTCCCTATGTCGTCTTCTTCAGCGGCATTGTTCGTGGTCCTACCGACCAGCAAGGCGGAGCACCTCCCGCGGACCAGCAGCAACCTGGAGATCAAGCCCAGTATTCCGGAGTAGCCTCCAGAGTCGTGCCTTCTGGCGGAGAGCCACCAGTCCAGCCAGTTCAACCTGTAGAACATGATGACGGCACTTTGGTAGGACTCGTCAGGACCTTGATAGCTTCTCAAGATCGTCGTGGAGATGCCTTGCACCAGGCAGTGACGGATGCTTTGACCCGGGGTGGACATCAGGGTAACAGCGCGGCCAACAGCTTCAAGCGCTTGAACCCTCCATTCTTCGATGGTAGTGAAGATGCTATCGCAGCAGATGCATGGCTTCAGGACACAGAGGTGATTCTAGAAGCAGCCAGGACCCCAGAGAACGAGAGGGTGGTCGTTGTGCGCCTGCAGTTGTTAGATCTTGCCCGCAGCTGGTGGGCAGCGCAGGCCGTTGGATTAGCAGCACCCATTGCTTGGGCAGTATTCAGAAAGAGATTCCAGACCAAGTATTTCGATGCCGTGGCTCGGTATGATCTGCAGACGAGGTTTACCAATCTGAAGCAAGGAGGCAGGACGGTCGACGGATATGCGGCCGAGTTTTCCAGACTCAGTCGGTTTGCTCCCACCTTGGTGGCAACCGAGTATGATAGAGCCCAGCGGTTCCAGCAGGGACTTCACCTGGAGATCTTGTTGGCAGTTGAGCCCAGCGGTCCCAGAGGATTGTGGATAGGGCCGGAGGTCGGAAGAGATCTCACGGCCAGATGAATCAGTCTTCAGCACCGGCCCCGGCAGCTAGGGCTTTGACTATTGGAGCTCCTAGGCGAGCGGCCTCAGTAACGTCGGTTCAGCATTCAACTCCGACGCACCCTCAGCAGCAGAAGCAGAAGCAATCTTCCGCAGTGGGATGTTCTCATTGTGGGAAGCCAGGCCATGTGGTGGCAGAATGTCGCAGGGCATAGGAATTGTGTCTGGCTTGTGGAGCACCAGACCATAGGGTTGGATCCTGCCCGAATAGGGGTGGTTCATCATCGTCCAACCTTTCTAGCTCTTCGGTGAGAGGACCAGCTCCGGTCCAGCAGCAGCAGTATCCATTGTCGAGGCCCTTGCCGCCTCAGACCCAAGTGTTCCAGCAGCAGAACCCCCAGCAGTATACACAAGTCCAAGCCCAGAGTCAGAGCAGGCAGCGAGGATTTCAGCAGAGGGGACCAGCACCCCGAGGGCACGGTCAGGCTATGGTGATGACCATGGAGGAAGGATTGGCACTAGGAGAGATAGTAGCAGGTACTATTCTCGTCAACTCCTTTCCAGCTTCAGCTTTATTTGATTCTGGTGCATCGCATTCATTTATGTCTGCACGATTCGCGACACGGGTAGGATTAGAGCCCGAGTTATTATCAGTAAGGCTTAATATACTTACTGGTAACGGACTTGTGGGAGTAGATAGAGTGTTTTCCTCGTGTCGGATCGTAGTTAGCGGTAGAGAATTCTTCGCTAGGTTGATAGAGTTCCCGATGGCCGATTATGATGTGGTCTTAGGGATGGATTGGTTGAGGGACCAGTATGCTAGGATAGACTGCCATATTGGTAGGGTTGTTTTTAGCATTCCAGGAGAGCCAGAGTTTTCTTTCTCTCGAGGTGAGGTTGAGTCATCTCCTCCAGTATTGCGGATGGCAGTAGCAGTAGTTCAGTTGCCCAGGATAGTCGAGGAGTTTCCAGATGTTTTCCCAGAAGAACTTCCAGGTATGCCTCCGGAGTGGGAGATCGAGTTCACTATAGACTTGATTCCCGGGACAGCCCCAGTGTCAGAGAGAGTCTACAGGATGGCACCGTCAGAGTTGGAGATATTGTACAAGATGATTGAAGAGCTTAGAACCAAGGAATTCATTCGCGCTAGTGGATCGCCTTGGGGAGCCCCGATGCTTCTTGTGAAAAAGAAGGATGGTACGTCCAGGTTATGTGTTGATTATCGTACCTTGAACTCAGTGACAATCAAGAACAGATACCCTCTTCCGAGGATAGATGACTTGTTTGATCAACTCAAGGGGGCTTCAGTATTCTCGAAGATTGATTTGCACTCAGGCTATCATCAGATCAGAGTCAGAGAGCAGGACATCCCGAAGACAGCTTTTAGATCGAGATATGGGCATTGGGAATTCCTTATAATGCCTTTTGGAGCAACCAATGCGTCGGCAGTATTCATGGACCTCATGAATCGCATCTTCATGCCTTACTTGGATCAGTTTGTGATTGTGTTCTTAGATGACATTCTAGTCTACAGCAAGAGTGAGGCAGAGCATGAGCAGCATCTCCGTATAGTTCTTCAGATCCTCAGAGAGCACCAGTTATATGCCAAGTTCAGTAAATGCGAGTTCTGGCTCGATCGCATTTCCTACTTGGGTCATATCATCACTCGAGGAGGAGTAGAAGTGGATCTCCAGAAGATTGTGGCTATTGAGTCATGGCCAGTGCCCAGCACAGTTGCAGAGGTTCGTAGTTTTCTTGGATTGGCCGGCTACTACCGGCGGTTTGTTTCAGATTTTGCTCGAATTTCAGCGCCATTGACCCAGTTGACCCGCAAGGATGCGCAGTTTGCTTGGACAGCATAGCGTCAGAGTTCTTTTGAGCAGTTGAAGCGAGGCCTGATAACAGCTCCTATTCTTACGCTTCCAGATGGGACCGGAGGATTCTCAGTGTACTGTGATGTTTCAGGCAGAGGTTTAGGATGTGTTCTAATGCAGCATGGGAAGGTAATAGCTTATGCGTCACGACAACTTCGTGATCATGAGAGGAATTACCCAACCCATGACTTGGAGCTGGCAGCAGTGGTGTTTGCACTTAAGTTGTGGAGGCACTACTTGTATGGAGACAGGGTGGAGATTTTCACCGACCACAAGAGCCTGAAGTATGTTTTCACCCAGAAGGATCTTAATATGCGTCAGAGGAGGTGGCTGGAGCTTCTTGTGGATTATGATGTCGACCTGCAGTATCATCCTGGGAAGGCCAATGTTGTTGCGGATGCATTAAGCAGGAGAGCGGGAGTTTATTTTCTAACAGCACAACCAGAGCTGTTAGCAGATCTTCAGAAGATGGGTATAAAAGTTGTTCTCCTTTTCAGTGTGGCCTTGATGGCCAGCATACAAGTTCAGTCCACTATAGTCGAGAGGATCCGGATGGCGCAGTCGGCAGATTCCAAGCTTCAGCGACTCAGAGCAGAGTGTGAGGCAGGACGAAGACCAGAGTTATGTATTCATAAGGATGGTACACTTCGACATGGTAAGCGTCTTTGTGTACCCAGCGGAGATATCCGGCAGGAGATCATGTCAGAAGCGCACAGTTCGCAGTATTCCATCCATCCCGGCAGTACGAAGATGTACCGTGATATTCGGCAGCATTTCTGGTGGAATGGCATGAAGCGGGAGATAGCTTGGTTTGTCTCTCGGTGTTTGGTTTGCCAACAAGTTAAAGCTGAACATCAGAGGCCAGCAGGACTTCTTCAGCCCTTGCCGATTCCAGAATAGAAGTGGGAGCATGTGACCATAGATTTTGTGACTGGACTACCTAGATCCCCAGCTGGTAGAGATGCTATCTGGGTTATAGTTGACAGGCTCACGAAAGTGGCCCACTTTCTTCCATTCAGAGTTGGTCAGTCGACGGCTCAGTTAGCAGAGATGTACCTCAGGCAGATTGTCAGATTGCATGGTGTGCCAGTCAGTATCACCTCGGACCGAGATTCAAGATTTACGTCGCACTTTTGGCGTAGCTTACAAGAGAGTTTGGGGACTCATCTCCAGTTCAGTTCAGCATATCACCCGCAGACAGATGGCCAGTCGGAGCGCACGATCCAGACTCTTGAAGACATGTTGCGGTCTTGCACACTCGACTTCGGTGGTTTATGGGAAGATCACTTACACCTGGTGGAATTCTCGTACAACAACAGTTTCCAGGCCAGTATCCAGATGGCACCGTTCGAGGCACTATATGGTAGGAAGTGCAGATCCCCGCTAGCCTGGGATGATGTTGGAGAGAGACAGATGCTCAGTCCAGAAATGATTGCCCAGACAGTTGAAGTGGTCAGGCGAGTCAGAGATCATCTTCGAGTTGCCCAAGACCGCCAGCGCCATTGGGCCGATTCTCATCGGCGCCCTCTCGAGTTTTCGGTCGGCGATCATGTATTCCTGAGGATTTTGTCTAACCGTGGCGTCATTTATTTCGGCGTACGGGGCAAGCTTAGTCCTAGGTATATAGGACCGTTTGACATTCTGGAGCGAGTAGGAGATGTGTCCTATCGTCTCGCTCTTCCGTCGTCGCTAAGCGAGGTGCATGACGTGTTCCCTGTATCCCAATTACGACGGTATATCCCGGACCCGAGCCACATCCAAGATCATTCGGAATTGGTTGTTGCTACCAACCTTTCGTATGAGGAGAGGCCCGTGTCTATATTGGACCGAAGAGAGAAGATCCTCAAGAACAAGACTATCAAGTTAGTCCGAGTTGCTTGGGGTCATCACTCTTTGGGGGAGTCAACGTAGGAGCGTGAGGATGATATCCGATCGCGATCTCCCGACTTGTTTGACTCGTGAGGTATAATGTCTTTCTTATGCCTCTTGCTTTCGATTCCTTGCTTGCATGATTGATTGATTGCCTAGTATAGCTTGCTTGTTATTAATGTAGCTTGTTATTGCTCCTCTAGCCTCTTGATTAAATTCCGAGGACGGAATTCTTTTAAGGTGGGTAGAGTTGTAATGCCTGTGGTTCGTATTACGTATTTCTGGAATACGTGTACGTATTTATTCTTGTATTGCATGATTCCTTGTTTAGTTTTCTTCTTGGCTTGGCTTGGTTTATTCCTGGTTCGTGTTGGTTGGTTCGGCTTGGCTTGGTTTTGATTGGGTTCATGATGAACCATGGATAAACCCCCTACCTACCACCACCTTTGATATTTATTAGCCCTCTTCATTCTCTCTCTTCATTATTCATCTTCTTCTTCCTCATTTACTCCCTTCACCTACCAAAGAGAGAAGAGAGAGGTCTAGGCAAGTGCAACTTGCTTCCACAAGAGAACCCATTTTTATTGTTCTAATAGCTTCTTCTCATGATTCTAAGACACATTAGAACTTGTCATTTTCCATTTTGAGTCTTTAATTTTTGTAGATCTAGAAATTAGTTACTTTCAGATTTTGGTGGTTTTGATCTATCAAACTTCTTTGTTTTCAAGTTTTGATGGTTCCATGTTGTAGAGAATTTTATTCTACCCAATTTTGACCTTTGCAAAGTCGGATTTGGACTTGTTTGGACCAAGTTATGGACTTTTGAAGCTTTGGGATCAACCATAGAGTTCTTGCTGTTTGGAGAAGACAGTGAGCAGTGCACGAGCTTTTTAGCTTGTGCCACTAAGTTGCGCGCGCTCTTTAGCGCAGTCCCCATACGCTGCCTTTTGGGAGCGTATGACTCGCATACGCTCGCTTGCTTGACAAGGAGTCGTATGGAGTCCATACGCTGCCTTTTGGGAGCGTATGACTCGCATACGCTCGCTTGCTTAACAAGGAGTCGTATGGAGTCCATACGCTGCCTTTTGGGAGCGTATGTCTCGCATACGCTTGCTTGCTTGACAAGAGTCGTATGGAGTCCACACGCTGCCTTTTGGAAGCGTATGACTTGAGCGTAGCCTGACCTGAGCGTATGACCTGAGCGTATGACTTTGGTACTGAGTGTATGGCCTTTGGCTGACTTGGTCTCATGTCAGCGTGTCAGATTTGGTTTTGTTTTCCCTAAGCTTGGCTCTTCTATAGCCCTGTATATTGATAGTTTATTAGATATTTTACGCCCATTTTATATCCTTACGCCTTTTGTCATGAACTTGATAATCATGAATTTACTTGATATGTTTGGAACTGATAACTGAGCCTGACACGATAGTGACCTGTAGTAGTGCACTTCTGACATAATAACCTGACATGACCTGATAGTGGCCCGTCGTGGCACACTCCTGACAAGTACACTTGGTATGATAACCTGACATGATTTTCTTGATAGCTGTTACGACGGCTGCTTGACATGACATGACCTGTATAATAATCTGGACACCGTGGGCGATTGTGCTTGTATAAATAATCCAGTCCTGTCTTGCATCATGTCTAGGATGGGACTCCTGAGTACCACGGTCAGGAGTACCTACTAAAATGGACTAAGGCTAATAACTAGATTAATACATTAGTCATGACGAGATTTCCCAGCTACAGGCAATCCCGTTACCTGGGCACGCCTTGGGATCTGTAGCCTGCCTTCGAGTAGGGCACATTTCCAGCACACTGTCATGTGTTGCACCCTTCAAGCTACCTAAGGGTACATTCGTTTCCTGGACGATGTACCCACCTGAACTCAACTCTAATCTTTTAACCCGGGTAACCTGGATGGTCTGCAGGGCTTGTGGCTGTAGAATAATCTCACTGTATCTTGTTAGTAATTAGGCTTGTGACAACCCTAGTTAGTTAAAGTATCAAGCCGTAATTCCTGCTTGGCCGTGAAGTGATTGGACGGAGTCTAACCAGTCTAGTCTTGCCCTGATCCTGTTCCAGATTATTGAATGACCAGAATGCTTGTATTCACTTTACCGATAAATGGTGAGAATTCCAAGTTCTGTTCAGAAGAAGGGTTACAACTCCGGTCCTTGTTTGGTTTACGGATTGTAACCTGGTTATCTGAATAGTTCTATGGTTATCTCGTCGTATATCATCCTGATGTATTTTCTTTATTTCCAGTTCTTACTTTTATTTATATCTTATGTTGATTGCTGGTTTTAGTTCTTAAGTGAAGCCTCCATTGTAGCACTTGCTCTTTCTGGGGTCTGACCCAGCTGGTTTTGTGTGGCCAGATTTCGGAGCAGCTCCAGAGGATCTACCGACCTTCCAGCCAGATGGTGGCCACTAGAAGGAATCCCGGCAACGAGTGGGTTATTTTTGGCTCTCCCACTCTATTGTAAAAATATTCTTTTGAGGCGTTTAGCCGACGAGCACCTGTTTAGCACTTACTTACCGTCTGCCTACGGGCTGTAACATGATAAACAGATCCTAGGGTTGATCATGTATGACTAAACTCTTGCTAGTCCTGACATTTTGTAACGACTAGTTTCATGATCAACTGAATATGTAATGTTTGGGACGCCTTACTATTGTATATTTAATGATCATATATCTTGTGACCTTTACTTACTTGCTTGTGATTGAGACACTAGGCTTGTTCATGACCTTAAGAGACTGTTGGCTTGTAGATAAACCCTCATGTATCTAGACAGCCGTGACCGTATAGCGAGATGGATTCCATTTCAAATACGTAGCTGGCTATGTCTGCCCCCGCTCTCCAGTATTCTGGTTCTGGGGTGTGACATATATATATATATATATATATATATATATATATATATATATATATATATATATATATATATATATATTCCCCTTAGAGCTCTTCCTTCAACTGCGATTGAGCCCCTTCTCTCCTCGGGGTCGCGGCGGCGGGCCTCCACGCTGCCCCCCCTCCATCCCCCACCTCCCGTCTCTCTTGTTGTTATCTCCTTGGCCGCCTCTCCATTGTAATCCATTCCAGTTTCATGCACCCCCCTCCCCACCTCCCTCGTCCTCCGCCCCATCGCCACCCCCAACAAGCTTCGTTCCCGCCCTCGGCTTTGCCGCTCCCACTTTCCTTCTCCTCCCGGCGACCTCATCGCTTAGGGCTTCCCCAGCCCTCTCGCTCGACGCTGGCAGCCCTAGAACCTCCTCTGCCCCCAGCTCCTTCCTCCTCCGCTCTTCTTGACCCGCAACCCCCTCTCCTTCCCCCACCCCCTCCGTGCTTCTTCGCCTCGGTCGTCTCCCCCCACCCCCTCCGCGCTTCTTCATCCAGGGATCTTCGATGAGGATCTTCCGTTGGTCTCCTGACTTCTCCACCTCGCAAGAATCCCCTTTGGCTCCGGTATGGGTATCACTTCCGGCACTTCCGCTTCACCTCTTCTCCTAGATTTTTGCCATCGGTGGCTGCCTTGGCAATCCCCTGCTTGTCGCTAGGCTATGTCGACTCTTTCTCGCCCCAGCTGCGCCAGGGTCCTTATCGAGCGTGAACTTCGACTTCCTCCGGAGGATCGTGTCTGCATCCTTCTTCCTCAAGGATGCTGTTAGGGTTATATGCTAAAAGCATCACTTTTGTATTAACTTTATTTTCTTAAATTTTGAATGAGAATCATATGGACAATGTTTGCATATTATATTTGTTACAAATATTGATACAAGTGTCTGATACTCTATATTGTAGATAATATGGTGTGTGGTATCACACAGAAGATCATATGATCAGTTTTCTATAGAATATATAAATGGTTCACAACCTAGATGGACTTGGACAATCTATTAGAAAGGTTGTAGTGTAATCTGGTATTAGTCTATCTTGACTATATGTTTACACTAGTACACTTTGTGTGTATTGAACAGAACCACTTAAGGTTGTTCTATTTGTACTAACTACATAAGAGAACAGACACCTCTGTTATTATGGATGCATGTGCTCTTAATCCGGATATAATAACAGATATGTATATGCAGTGTGCATTACTTTGACTCATAAAAGAGTGAAATTCATTATGGGTCAACAACCTCTATGAATTAGGTAATAACATTGTATGTATGATGGGCTGTTGATTATAAAAGGAATCCAGGTCCCGATACGTCGGGTTGATGATATCCCATTAAGGAGCTCATAAGGATTGTCATGTAAACCCTACAGGTGGATTATATCTGATATGACAAATAAAGTTGAGTGGTACTACTTAAGGATAAAAGATGTCGATCAATATAGTTGTTAGTAACTTAATCTGATCGACGGACATTCGATATCTTAACATGGGGAGCCAAACGAGCATATAATAGAAGAATCCCACAATCATAATTTGGGATTAGGAAGGTAGTGCAACAATAGCTCATTAGTGGATCGAGCTATTGTTAATGGGCCTGGGTTGTGTGTTCGGACTGAACACAGGACACCCAGATCCGTTAGGAGACATAACCCTAATTTCTTCTCATGGTCCCTGTCGTAGCCTTATATATATCCTCTATTCTCTGGCCGCTAAATTATCATTAGAACTAAGAAGCTTTCTCTAAATTCGTGATCCACGTAAGGAAAGAAAGAAGGGGCTGCCAGGGAGAAGAAAAGGTTGGGAGATCGTCGCCCACACAACGTCCAATCCGAAGAAAAAATACGTACAGAAGATCTTGGGGTCGTAACTGCTTGAGATTACTAGGAACTGTTGTCTTCTTCCCGTCACAGGTATAATTCGTGAACCCTAGTTTCCGCCTATGAAGGGTTAGAACATGTTTATATATGTTTAACTTTCTATCAATCAATACGCACACCAAACTAGGGTCCTGGGAATCCACAGTTCCGTCAGATGCAGCTACTGGCAGCAAGCCATCTATGAAAGTAACCCAGTGTTTTGTTCAACATGCTTTTATCAGGGGCATTCCATGGCCCATTGCAGAAGATTAGCCTCTTCGAAGGATTCAGATCCAATGCCACCCCTGGTTATTGCAGAGGTCATCCCCCCACCTAGCACCCCGATCTTGGATACTCCTATTCCCTCGGCGATTGATCCCTCTCCATGTCAGGGGAATGTAACACCTTCTTCCTCAGGAATTGCTCCATCCCCTGGAGAAGATATTCAGCCGATTGGCCACATCGCCTTCTCTGAGCCAACTTTGTCATCCTTTCACATTCCCCAGTCCCGATCAGATGTTACAGATAGCAGACAACTCTCTGATCCGAACTTCCTGCAGATCATCCCCTTCAATATCCCACATGGGGCTCATAATCTCCACTTTTCTTCGATCTCTCCCACCCTATCTGTTGATGAGCCAGACGGAGGGTCATCTCCCTTGCGAACTCCTGGTCTATCCTGGAATCTCTGACTGCTCCTGCAGAGACGACCCCCATTACTTCATTGAATCCTCCCATAATACGGATCCTCATTCCATATAACTCGAATAAAAGGAAAAAAGTGAGGACCTCCTCCGGTACTGGGATGTATCTTCGATCGGCCATTAAATCCTCTCTCTCTTTATTGTGATGCATATTATGATGTGGAACGTCAGAGGGATCGCAGGGAAACACACCATCGGCAAACTCAAAGTCCTTATCAAGTTGCATAAGATCGACATTCTTGCCATTATTGAGGCAAAGGTAGCAGCAGAGAAGATTAACTCTTACAGGATCAAATTGGGCTTCCCCCAAGCGTTCTGCGACGGAAAGGATACTTGGGTGTTCATCGGTCAGGACTTCAAAGTGCTCCTCCTATTTGACTCTGAGCAAGAGATCTCCCTCGAGCTTTGTTATCCTCTGCTCTCCAACAACTTCTACTTATCCATTGTTTAAGGGGGGAGGGGTCACTAAACTTAAGCGGCGAAAGTTATGGGACTCCCTTCTTGACCTCAACCTGGACGGGAAGCCGTGGGTCGTTGGCGGCAACTTCAACGCCATCACTCCACATCTGAGCATGTCGGGGGCAAAGAGGCGGATTCGGCATCCATTTTTTAATTTAATCAATTCCTCTTCGAAGCATATCTGATCTCGCTGCCCTTCTCCGGCAATGAGTTCACCTGGACCAATATGCAACAGGGCCACCGCAACCAACAATCTTGTCTGGATCACATTCTCGCCAATCAACAACGGTTTGATATGACATACCAATCATCCATTGCTTACCTGAACCGGCTCGAATCGGACTAGTGCCCCCTCATTATGGACATCAAGGCGTCTAGGTCACACTGTAAGAAGGTTTTTTAATTCCAAAACTTTTGGATTCAACATGTCGACTTCCTTCCTACAGTCCAAATGGTGTGGCAAGACTCTCTCCATCCCAACCCACTCGTCAACGTCGCTCTCAAACTTGCGAAGACCAGCAGGGCCTTGGCAGCTTAGAGTCGCAACACTTTCGACAACATCGTTCTAGGCGCTCGGGAGACGAAAACGAGCACCGCCCGAGCGGAGACTATGTTCGATGCTCATCCCTCCGATTAGAATAACTCCATTCTCCAGGAGGCACAACGTGACTTGAAAAGCAAGTTGGCTACGGAAACTGAATTTTGGCGTCAAAAAGCTCGCATAAGATAGGATATGGGGACAAAATTTTGAAATACTTTTATGCATGTGTTCAAAACAAAAGGTGCAAACTTTTTATCCACAACATCAAGACCGTCGACGGAGTGCATTTAACAACGCCAGAGGAATATTCGGATGGGGGCAGTCGACTTCTACTCAAACCTGTACAAGAAAGAAGACATTGTCTTTGATGCCAATCTCCTTGATGCTATTCTAAGGCTTCTTTCTGAACAAGACAACCTGATGTTCAGCAGGGTCGCTTCCGAACAGGAGATCTGGGCTGCTCTCTCCTCCCTTGACCCGGATAGCTCCGTGGGTCTGGGCGGATACGAGTTGGTTCTTCCGCACATATTGGCCCTTTATCAAATCTGATCTCATCGAAGCCTCCAACGCTTTCATTGAGGGTCTGCAGTACCTGAAGAGCATCTCCAACACCCTATTAGTCCTCATCCATAGATCAAGAATCCTTCCGCAGATTTTTACCCGATAAGTTTATGCAACTTTTTCAATAAAATGATCTATAAACTTCTCGCCTCCAGGTTGGACACCATCTGCCGAAGCTGATCTCTGTCGAGTAGAGCAGATTTGTATGTGGAAGGGAAATCGTAGACAACATCCTCCTTGCGCAGGAGCTTATCTCCAACATGAATTCCACTAACCGGGGCGAGAATATCGCCATCAAGTTGGGCATGGAAAATGCTTACGATAGACTAGACTGGCAGGTGATGATATGGGTGCTTCGACGCTTTGGATTCAGCAACAACAGTATCAACATCCTGTGGAGGTCGATTGGCACGGTTTAACTCCCCCCATCATCAATGGCATCTCCTCCCGCGTGTTCTGCTCCTTTAGGGGGTTCGTCAAGGGGAACCCCTCTCCCCGACCCTATTCATTATCACCGCCAAAATTCTTAGTCGAAACCTCATCAAAATCGACAATGCCAACTCCTCCTAAAGATTCAGAATGACAAGCGGATGCCTGTTGATTACCATCTCAGATACGCCGATGACATCCTTATCTTTGCCAATGGTGACATTCGTGCAATACGAAGGATTGCGAGGCTTCTCAGGCGATATGAAGCGATGTCCGGTCAAAAAATCAACAGGCTTAAAATTAACATTTATGTGCACGAATCTCTCCCCCCTCTTCCAAAGTGGCCATTAGAGCAGTGACTAGTTTCGATGTACGATCCCCTCCCTTCATATACCTGGGGTGCCGCTGGGGTACGCGACGCAGGAAGGCTATGCTATTTGGATCCCTTATCGACAGAATCTGCAACAAAATTGATGGTTAGCATAACAACCTCCTCTCTCTCGGAGGTAAACTCGTTCTTCTTAAACACATACTAAATTCCATCCTGATGTATACCCTGGCCGCTTGTAGTCCACTGAAGAAGGTATTGGCAGTCATCGAGAATATGTTCAGCAGTTTCTTTTGGGGTCGCTCTTTCGGAGGGTCTCGTAAGATTTGGGTAAGTTGGAAGAACATCGTACTCCCGATCGAGGAGGGAGGCTTGGGTCTGTGCCGGCCTTGTTGAAACGATGGAATCCTTCTCACCAACCCCTGGTGGAAGCTTCGCACCCAATACTCCCTCTAGTGCAGATTCACTCGAGCACGTTACTTCCCCCGTACTCATCCCGCGGAGGCTCGCCTCAACTGTGACGCCTCCTTCGTCTGGAGATGCCTTCTACGCGGTAGGGAAATGGCCGAGAATCACATAATCTTACAGGTGGGTGATGGTTCCACGGGGACCAATGGTGAGAAATGGCTGGAGTGTGGGAGGCTCCGTCACATCCGTCCGGTGAATCACCACACCACCATCAGCGATCTGTGGCAGAAGGATCAATGGGACATGGCCCTCATTCATAGGTTATTCAAAGATCGCGCGGCGGTGGCAGCTAGTACCGCGTCTGCCCGGATAGACGCCGTCCCAGACAGACTGATATGGAAGTCGGACCCGGGAGGGGTGTTCTCGACCAGGTCTGCTAGGCGGGTGGCGAGGATGCCGCTCCCCACACCCCCTCTCTTCTCTCAAATCTGGTTCGGGCGCATTCTGCTCAAATGGTCTATTCTGATATGGCGGATCATTAAGGCGAAGATCCCGACAGATGATGTTCTCTCGCAAATGGGCTACTCCTTCGCGTCCTATTGCAGCTGCTGCTCTGATCCCTCTTTTGAATCGATTCCACATATCTTCTCCTTCGGCTCATCGACCATCGAGTTATGGCATTCCTTCCTCCCTTTCATCGGGGTTATCATCGGCCATCGAGTTATGGCATTCTTTCCTCCCGCTCACCGTAAGAAATTGGTTTATTCCGTAAACTTTTTCCGTATATGAAGGGTGCTATACAGCCCCCTCAATCCTCTTCTTATCCGGGACAAGTTTACGGAATAGGCCAATTTCTTACGGAGTGGAAACAAAACTAGAAAATGCCCGGCCGTAAAAATATACGTATGTTTCTCTTCTAATTTTTTTTCTCTTTAAAAATTTAAATCTCTCTTTTTAAAAAATAAACATATTTCTATCTTGAAAAATAAGGCTTATCTATCTATTTATTTTTAAACAAAGAGAGATTCATCTCTTTTTAAAAATAGAGATAGATAAATTATTTCTTTTATTTTTTAAAATAGAGATAGATATTTTAGAAAACAATCTATCTTCAGAAAAATATACCTTTAAAAATAGTACTTAAAATATTAATGTTAATGTTAATCTCAATATTAATATCGATATCAATTTTAATTCTTAATTTTAACACTAATTTTAATGTTAAAATTAATGTTAATGTTAAATTTAATCTTAATCTAAATCTTAATATTAATCTTAATATTAATCTTAATCTTAATCTTAATTTTAATATTAGATTTCTAATGTTAATGATAATATTAATGTTAATGTTAATATTAAAATTAATTTTAATGTTATTATAAAAATTAATTTTAATTTCAGTGTTAATTTTAGTTTTAAGACTAATTTTTAATTTTAATGTTAAAACTAATATTCAAACTAAAATTAACATTAAAATTATCACTAAAATTAACATTAATGTTAAAATTAATATCAATAATAACATTAACACCTAAAAATTAACATCAGAAATAATATTAAAATTAACATTAAAATTAATATTATTAAATATAATTTTTAAAGGTAAATTTATTTTTAAAGATATATTTTATTTTTTAAATCGACCTCTAATTTAAAAATATATAAAATTGACTTATCTACCTCTATTTTTTTAAAATTAATAAATAAATCACTCACTATCTAAAAAATAAATAGACTTATCTTTAAGATAGAGATATGTTTATTTTTTAAAAGAGAGATTTAACTTTTTTAAATTTGTCATCTCGTAAATTTGCGAGAGAAAGAGATTTAGAAGAAAAAAATACAGTATTTTCTCATCCCGTAAATTTGTCCTGTAAGTTATTCCCGTAGGAAAAGCTCTCTCTCTCTCTCTCTCTCTCTCTCTCTCTCTCTCTCTCTCTCTCTCTCTCTATATATATATATATATATATATATATATATATATATATATATATATATTGAAAATTGACACTTTTGAAATATAAAAAATTGAAAATAAAATCTAAAACTTTTGGTATTATAAATAAGATACATAGTGCTGGTAGTGATCAGAATTGCAGACAAACAATCAAATAATTAAGTAGTTGTAAACGTCGGTCCGAACTTTGGTTACAACCAATTTGCAGGTAAACATCTTGACTATATATCATTTTTATAGGATAACTATAGTAGTTTTATGTGCAAATTTGTACGATAAATTATTTTTTCCTGCAACTTACTCCCATGATTGTTTAAATTTGTTGTGCTAGCTAGGAAATCTTAATGAACGAAGAAAATAGTATTTGGGATTTATTTAATTTATTTATTTGTAAGGCTGGTGATGCAACAACAGTTATCGTAAAAAGGGAAGGGGTTGTTCTGGCAAGTGATGTTCGATGGAGGATCTTAATAGTTCTTCGACGTGATCTCTTTAAAGCACTGTGATACTGGTCTTCCACTTCGCAATCTTGTACAAAGGTCTTCCACTTGGGAGCTAGATTTTTGAATAGGTATCGAATTTAGACCGAAGTCAGAGGAAACAAGCATGCTGACCGAAGTCAAAGGAAAGAAGCTCCCAAAAGAATATATAACTAACACTTATCTTGGCTAATGCCAACAACGAGTATTGAGGAAAAAAAATCCACTCACGTGTCGAGATCGCTGATCTAAGAGTGTGGGCCGTCCAACTAAAGATACGATAGATCCTCAGGCTCCTTAGATAAATTTGGCCAAATAAAACCAGTAGAATCAAAATCCCAAACAACAAGTACTACAAGGAAGGCTGGAGGTGAACGACAAAACTCAACGAAAACCAATCAACAACAACACAACAACAATAAAGACCTAAAGTAAATAAACGTGAGTCGAGACTTCTATGGTAACAACGTATGCATCCCAAAAAAATAGAGAAAACGAAAATGATATATTTGACAAGAAATTATCTATAAAGAAGAATAGAACGTAGCGCGCTGAGGGAGCATAGGTACACTCTGGAGCAAAATCACACTCGTAAACCAAATAAGGATCAAGGTTGCAAACTTTCTCCCTAGCAGAACTTAGCCTCTAGCTACGTACTGACACAGATCAAAAACACGAGCATAAGATAATACACAACCAAAATGCATGGCCAAATATTATCTATGACTTGATAAATATTAAGTCGTCACAAGACTTATTTATAAGAATGCAAATCAAGGAAATTCGCTACCACCAGTACTATACGTACCCGAATTGTCAAGGGGGCCTATTATGCGCTTGTGACATATATAACATAAGCCAATAATAGGTAATCATATCATATGAAACATATAACAAAAACTACTTCAGCATACGCACTTAGCAGGTCATGGATCCAATGCCTATATGGGTTATCCATGCCTTATGGGCCATCGGCGATTAGAGTTTCCAGTAACACAAACATCCTCCCCGCCCAATACTAGATGGATATAGCTAATCAATTATCCTACCAATTTATCCTATTCTCAAGCTGTGGACGCTAAAGAATCGTATTAGAATGACATGTGTTAGATATGGGTTATTAATTGAGTTATCACTAGCGAACTTTCTCGTATCTCACAACATGCGATACACTAGACAATACTCACACTTGATTGTCCACTGTTGAAATGCAAGTTGTTAAGCATACAAAAGATCAAGTTAATTCCACGATGTTCGTGAAGTACATGAACTCGTGTCGCAGTATATAAAAAAATTGGATAAGGGGAATACACGCCCCTAAAACTTAAAAAAAACTATATAAATCAACATATAATTAATTAAAGTAGTTATACAGGACTTGGTCGAAGTGTGGCTGAAACCGACACTCGAACCTAAAAGAAAACCCTAAAGAAATATTGTATGCTTTGGCCTATATAGAGAAGCCAACATACTGACATTATACTGGTAGTATACTGTTCGTACATTGTTATGCCTTATAGAACATTACCTTGAATTTGCTCGAAGAATAAAAGCCCACATAGTATACTGACAGTATATTGTTTTACCTTAAAAAATGTGGTGCCTTCCTTTTTGTTACCCCCCATTGCGCATACTCGTCCTACATCAGCGAGAGTAGGGGAAAACCTAGTCCCCGATATAAAACTTTGCTCACGATCATACCGAGAAGGAAGGGTATTGACCTGAATATAGAACTTAGCAGCAGCAAAGAGCATGTGGGTGTCAGGTTTATCTTTTGGCAAGGTAAAAACTGTCCTCATACATCCAGTATTGTAGTAGCCCCATGCACGTGCCCCGTCAATCAGACTCCCTATTGACTGGAGATAAGGACTGGGATTGCCCAGGAGAAGCTGGCTGTAGCCGAATTGCTGTGCAAAGCGGCTCGACAAATAAGGTTTCAGGAAAGTGTGGTTCCTATTCCTGAACACCAGATGGAAAGGCCTAATGGACTGGAGCTAACGAAACACCCCAATAGGAAGGCTAGTAGTGAGTGCTCCCTCATCTACTTGGGTGTCTTCTGCGCGACCACTACCAGACGGAGGCGATACTCTAAATAATTCATAGTTATGCAGGAAACTCAAAGCCCTCCTACAAACAGGCACCCGTGTAACGGTCCAATCCGTATCTCTGAATCTCCGAAGGAAGGCATCCCCGCCAAAGAGTCTGCCATCAGCCCGACATTTATTAATCTGGGACAATGCAGTACCAGCTATCCCATCAGCTAGTGAAAGGAAAACTCAGTCCTAGCAAAGTTCTTTCTGCCATCGGGTGTTATTGCGTTCACAATAAAATATTCCAAACCCCGTTGGATGGCACAGACCATCGCTGGAAGCAGAGCAAGTTGGCGTCCAAGGGCCAGCTTTATAGTCGGAAGTATCATACCCCAGTTTATTCTCTCAATAGACCCTGAACCACCAGGACTACGCAATAACGAAGCCATGTCATCAGGAAAGCAGCTAGCACCGCCTTTTTTGACATCTTGAACTCGGCCTGCCTAAAGAAATGATAAATTTAGGAGTTTTCCTTAGGATCATCACTATCCTCGACATCTATAGCTTCGTGATCTGCCATCAACTGCTCTATCTCAGAGCTCATCAAGGGCTTGTGAGACGAGAAGGAGACTGGGTCGTCCCCCTCTTCTCTGGTGAAAACGTAGTTACCCTCGTATACGGAAGGGACCCCTCAGTCTTACCTTTCTTCATAATCTGGTGACAAGTAAAAAAGTGACAGAGTAACTATTTGTACACCTCCATCATCTCGGAGTTCTCCTTCTCCAGATCCAAGAGTTCTGCATCACAAGAAACGTATTCTGCATATGGCTCCGTTCTCCAGGGAAGTTTGGATATCACCTGCATCTCGTGAAGTGTCAAACCCATCTCCCCACCCGGAGTGAAGAAGGTGCATGTGTGATGGTTGTATAACTTTGCCAAGGAGAAAAACACTGGCCAGTTAACCTTAATGCCATATTGGGTGGCTCTAACGGCATAAAAAAGACGAGCAGCTTTTAGGATAGCCTCGTAAGTCGAGAGCACCCATCCAGTAAGGTCACTCTAGAATGGGACAGAATGTCTCCAACCTTCCATCCACAGCTTTCCTTCCGGGTATGACTCCCTCTTTGACAACATCAAGTTGGAGAGAGTCTCAGCAACATAGGGGTGAAGATCAGTCGGGACATCCTTCATTATAATACCAGGTTACAGCCCCCTCATGGAGTAAGACGTGGAACCCTTGACACACTTGAACGTGTCCCTCTTTCGGTCACCAGAGTTGAATTGGATCCTGCCATGAACAACCCCATGCAGCTCAGGAGTTAGCTCCCATTTCATCTGCCTCTGCACAGCCAGATCAGCAAACGCTGACAGAAGGTATTGGCTCTTCATCAATGGCAACCCTATTCTTTGGTCATTTAACTTAACTACCAAAGGCTCCTCCAGACATATCGTCTCATCATCCTCGAATCCTACACTGTCACCGAATAGGAAGTACGGTATCTTCAAACGGCGAGTCCCTCCGAGTAATAGCTTCTCATCATTAATCATCTGCTTCAGAAAGGTTTTATCTTGTTCAATTATGGCGATCGTCCATTCCGTAGGTTGGTCATGACTGATCTTAGCCTGAACATTGCTGACCATAATGGTTATGAGGCTTGTGCTGAGGATGTGGCAAGCAGAGCCAAAAGGGATGCCACCAAGTTCTGGGACATACATGTTAACTACAAGGACGGAAGAAAAATTCAGACTCAGAATCTGCAGGAAAAAACTAAGTGCTTGAGAAATCTTATGCGCCCAAAAGGCTATGCGCCCAAAGGGTTATGTGCCCAAAATAGCATGTGGGCACATAACGTACAGCAGTATGTGGGCACATAACATGCAGCAGCATGTGGACGCATAACATAACAACATATGGGCGCATAAAACACCACAGTGTTGGCGCATGCTTCTGTGGACGCATATGAATGCTCACAGAAACATGTTGCCTTAGGCGCATGCGCCCAGGCAGACAAAAAGTTTGAGCGTCGCAAATTAATGCTCAAGACTTTGTTTTGAGGCATAGCCTCACCCAGAATCGAGTCTTGAACTGGTGAGGACGCTGCCGCAGAAGGAGAGCCACTCGGTGCAGCCCTCTTGCCCTTCGCAGATCTCTTGGCGGCCTTGGGAGACATGGGTTGTAAAGAGAGGAGATGAAGAGTCTTTTGAAAGTTATAAGAGAAATGAGAATAATGAATTTTCTCTCTTTCAAAACCTATTTATAGGCATGGGCCATACCCTATGCGCCTACTACTCCTATGCGCCTATGTGTCCACTTTGTACTATGCGTCCACTATGGCTTATGCGCTCACGTGAAGACCCAGTCTCTTACACACTATACGATTGCCACGTGCTGACATGGACAACGCATGAAGGATGGACCTCTTCAAATTCTATCCCGATGAATCTGTCAGTTCAGATTTTCAAGAAAGATCTCAACAGCTATCTCTCTAACAGACTGGCCAAACTCTATGCGCCCAAAGAGAGAGCCATGCTATGCGTCCAATGCATCACAAGAAGACAGTCTATGCTTCTTTCAAAGTATTTTGAACTCGCTCAAGTATCGAAAACTTTGAAGGGGGTCTTGTAGAAGAATAAAAATTTTAGCAGACTGAATATATGCGCCCAAGTCACCAATGAAGTCTTATGCGCCTAAGCCACCAATGAAGACATATGCGCCTAAGCTTCTAGTGAGGTCATATGCGCCCAAGTCACCAGTGAAGCCTTATGCCCATGCGCCCATTCTAGGCTACTCCAGAAGGGGACACATAGCCCTGTTTCAGGCTATGCGCCCAAGCTAGAACAGCCTCTGACTCGGTCAAACTCACGATCAAAACGTGCACTGAAGCATACGGCCACGTCAGTATCCACGAGTAGTCGTGCACCGAAGCATGCAGCCGCGTCAGCACCACGATCAACCTACGATCACGTAGCCTGCATGTGCCTAGGGCTGAGCAAATAACGGTTTGAAAACCGTTAACCGAACCGACCCGACCCGTAAAAGCTATTCGGGTCGGTTTTATTTTATTCGGGTCGGGTTTCGGTTTACAGGAACTGAAAATATAAGTTATCGGTTCGGGTGACGGGTTTGGAAAACAATTTTCGACCCGAACCGATAACCGATATATATATATAATTTACATTTTTTATTTAGTAAATTACCGAAATACCCCTGTAAAAAACCCTAACTATTTATATTCTCTTCTCTCAGCCTTTCCCTCCTCCCCATTTTATTTCTGATCTCTCATCTCTCCGATCGGAGCGCCGTTCTCTGCTCTCCGCCTCCCCCCTCTCTCCCACATCGTTCTCTGCTCTCCGCCTCCCTCCTCTCCCCCACACCGTTCTCTGCTGCACTTCGGCAGCTCTGCCTCTCTCGACGACTCCGTCGCCTCTCTCGATCGCCTCTCTCGACTCGATCTAGCCTAGATCTATCTAGATCTGACCTAGATCTGTCTAGATCTAACGTAGTTCTCTCGAGATCTAACCTAGATCTTCGAGATCTATCATAGATTTCGACGTGGAAGTAGAGATCCAACCCAGATCTGTCTAGATCTGTTAAGATCCAACCCAGATCTGTCGAGATCTAACAAAGATCTCTCGAGATCCGGTAAGATCCAACCAAAATTTGTTTTTTTTTTGTTTTTTTAATTTTAATTTTTAATTAACGTTTGTTATTCTTGCATGGATGATCTTTCGCCGTGGAAGGGGAGGAAGTTTTGGTTCAAAATTGTATTCAAGTTGTTGTCGATATTTGAACTCACTGTAAGTTCATCTTTTGTCACTTCAAAAGTTCTATGTTGTGTATCTTTGTTGTTTCTGGACAGGTGCGCTACTGGTCTGCTGGGAAAAAAATATTAGCTGCAAAAAAATATTTGATTGCTGCAAAAAAAATTTGCTACGAAGAAATATTTGCTTGCTGCCAAAAAATTATTTGCTTGCTGCCAAAAATTGTGTTGCAAAAGTTGAATACTTGCTTTCCAATTCTATGTTTTAATACTTGCTTTCCAATTCTATGTTTCCAAAAATTTGTGTTGCCAAAGTTGAATACTTGTGTTGCCAAAGTTGAATACTTGCTGCCAAAAATTGTGTTGGTTTATTATATCATGATGAGATGCATGTAAATTCTGTTTAAATTTGCATGCATCACGTATTTATTTTGAGAAATGTGAATACTTGCTTTCCAATTATGTTATGTGGTTTGGCATCTCATGATGAGATGCATGTAAATTATGTTTAAATTTGCATGCATCACGTATTTATTTTGAGAAATGTGAATACTTGCTTAGTTGCTTTCCAATTATGTTATGTGGTTTGGCATCTCATGATGAGCTGCATGTAAATTTAGTTCAATGTAGAGTTCAATTTAGTTCAATATAGATACCGCTCTATGTAGAGTTCAATTTAGTTTAAATTAGTAGCATGTTTCATGTTTATGTAGACATAAGACATTGCTCTATGTAGAGTTCAATTTAGTGTAAAAGTTTAATATGCAGTGGGATTTCATATATTGTGCACTGCAGTTTATATGTAATGTGCAGTAGAGTACATATATTGTGCACTGCAATTTATATGTAATGTGCACTGCAGTTTATACGTAATGTGCAGTGGAGTTCATATATTGTGCAGTTTATATGTAATGTGCATTGTGTAGACAAGGAATGTAGTAAGGTTAAGTAAGGATTAGGTAGCTTAGATTACTTACTTAATTATGTGATGTTTGTTAGGTAATACCAATCTACCATCTATGGCAACCACTTCCTATTCATGCAATGTGCGTACTTCATTTTCAATGTGCGTATTCTTTAATTTTTATTCAAGTTTCATGTCCGTACACTGCCATTGAAACAAATTAATTTTTTTAGATGTCGTACGATGTTGATCCACCGCAACCACCAACTAGTTCTCAAGGCACTAATGAGCCAATCTCCAGTCCTAATTCGAGACTTCGCGTTACTAGAAAGCCTACAAAGAAACGGGCTCCTTTTTGGACAGATTTTATTAGATCCGTGGATGCGAAAGGTCGACCAAAGGCAACTTGCAAACACTGTAGAAAAGAATATCACTGTCATAGTAAATTGAATGGAACAACAAATGTGAGAAATCATTGGAATGCATGTTCGATGAATCCAAAAAATTAAGATTCCAATCAATCAATATTGAACTTGCAAGCCAATGCTAAAGGCAAGGATAAAATTCTTACTAGTTGGAAATTTAATCAGGATGATGTAAGAAAAGCCTTGACACACATGGTTATAGTTGACGAGCTTCCGTTTCGAACTGTGAAATGTGAAGGCTTTAGACACTTTCTGAGTGTTGCATGTCCTATATTCCGTATTCCATCAAGATGGACCGTGGCACGAGATTGCTATGATATGTACTCTACTGAAAAGACTAAGTTTAAATCATACTTGAAAGAGTCTAATCAAATGGTATGCCTTACAACGGACACATGGCCGTCATTACAAAAGATAAATTATATGTGTCTAACTGTACATTTCATAACTGAAGAATGGAAAATTGAAGAAAAAAATTATAAATTTTTGTCCAATTACTAGTCACAAAGGGGAGGCCATCGGAAAAGAGGTTGAGAAATGTTTGCTTGAGTGGGGCATCGATAGAGTATTCACAATAACAGTTGACAATGCAAGTTCCAACGATGTTGTTATTTCTTACTTGAGTAAGAAAATTCAGAATTGGGGAAATAGCATTCTAAATTACAAGTATCTACACATGAGATGCATTGCACACATCATCAATCTCATTGTGGTTGATGGTTTGAAAGTGATGTCTCCATTGATTTCTCGTGTTAGGAATGCTATAAGATATGTGAGACACTCTCCTAGTAGATTCCAAAAATTTAAGGAGTGTGTTGAAGCTGAAAGATACAAAGCAAAAAGTTATTGTGTCTTGATGTGAGTACTCGTTGGAATTCTACATTCTTGATGTTAGACACGGCTCAAAGGTTTGAAAGTACCTTTGAGAGATACGCATCTGTCGACCCGTGGTTCAGATTAGAGCTAGTGGAGAATGGTGGGTATCCTAGTGAAGAAGATTGGTCCAATGCTAGAAGGTTGTGAACTTTTCTAGAACACTTCTATGATCTCACTTTGCTTATCTCTGGTTCTTTGTATATCACTTGCAACAACTTTTTTGATGAAATCACATCAATTGACATTCTATTGCGTACTTCGAAGGAGAGTAGTGACTTTGACTTAGCTACAATGGCCACTAAAATGAGAGAAAAATATGATAAGTAATGGGGAGACATAGAGAAAATGAATATGATCATCTTTATTGCACCAATTCTTGATCCACGCCACAAGTTGGAGTATGTGGAATATGCTCTTAATCAACTATATGGTACGGATGTCACGACCCGCACCCACTGTGAGGGTACGAGTACGTAACAGCGCCCAGCCTACGCCACAGTGTCGGCGGTAGAACGCTGTTCTAAGTCCCTAACTAATCATCAATTCATGCAGTATATAATGTACTCATGATCAACTCCGAACGGAGGACAAGTATAAGATATGGTGTAACTCAATCACAGTCTAAGCACAATAAGATAACACCGAAATAACTAAGAATTTGAAGACAACAAAACTACTAATAAAAATAACAACAAACTCAAACAATCTCAAATACATCCTAAGTCTCAAATCTCTATATACAACTCCAGTTCTAAACAGGAAAACTAAAACAAGACAGACTAGCTAACTCCCAATCACTCCTGAGTGTCGGAGCCATAGGTAGCTAACCAGCTCCTCAGTAAAATGTAGGGCATATGTCCTCAGGGCAATCATCTGTAAAATTTTTAACAGGTCCACTCAGGACAGGAACGAGCACATCTCATCTAGAAAACCCAAGTAAATGACAGAGAACTATACAGCAGTTATAGATAGTTATATTGATGAAAATGGTAATTTATATTCAGGTGATGGTAAGAAGGAGAGATAAAGTGCAAGAAAAGTAAATACTAAACAAGAGAAGAATCATAGCAATGAAGACTGTAAAAATAGAACTAGCTGAACCAGGGTAATATGATATAAAGTGCAGACAGAAAATATAAACCAGTGTAAACCTATGTAAATCCAGTACAGGATGAATCTAATACAAGATAAATCCAGTAAGGGACAATTCCAGTTATAGTGATCAACGATTCCAGGGTGAGTCCAGCCTATACTCTAGCAGTGTGTTTTAAAATACCGAATTCGACATGTAAACGGCTATGGGTAATCAGGCACATCCCTCACTGATCAGGCGAGAGATGGCTATGCTTCCAGTAGATTCCAGTAGGGAGATTCCAGATTGGGGTATGTCTACATGTCTCACTCTAGTATTTTCCCTCCCAGAAAGTGAATCCAGAATTTCGACATAATGATTCAAGATGAGTCCAGCCAAAATATAATGATACCAGTAAATGATTCCAATTAAATGATTCCAGTTAAATAATTCCAGTAGGTGATTCCAGTAATAGAGATGATACCAGTAATAGAGGCCAGAAAATATAAGTGTGTCGTGTACATGAATCCAGAAATATCCACACGTGTTGTAACAGAGAATCGCATACAACTAACTAGAACTGAAGTACAGTAATTGACAAGTAAATGAGAAAACTATCAGAGAATGTACTTGCCTGCTACTCTGAAAAGAGTAGTGTAATATCAGATGCCTGCACTGGAGTCACAATGTCCTAAACAGAGTAATATGGGTTATGACATGTTCAATATAAAGAAAATAAAAGCTATAATGCAAACTATATAATTTCTAGGTCAAACTAGGTCAAAGTCAGCTCTAAGTCAAACCTGGTCAACTGTCTAAGCCAAACTAGGTCCAAGTCAAAGTTGGTCAACTCTGGGTCAACCCAAGTCAACATTTAGGGTTTGGGCTTCTAGGTATCAAACCAAATCAATCTAAATTAGACTCAACTACAAGCCACCATATGAATTTAGCTAACTTACCCCATGTACATAAAATATAAACATATACATCCTAGTTGTATATCTACAAGTTAAATACATGAATACAACTATATGTATCTATCCAAACTCTACATCTAACTTATAACCCTATAGGGTATATAACAACCCTCTACTACTTGGCATTTTCTACATACTATGAATACCTAAGATATAAGATAACCTTGGTATCTATGAACACCATCTGCTAATATAGCCATTGCTTACATTCATACATGCATTGTCTTATTAGCTAATAGGTAACCCTCAATCTTAGATAAGTTATCACCTCCATAGATAGGTAATACCTTAACCCTATATTTATATATATTAGTATGCATACCCCTTTCTAAACTCCTCTCAAACTTAGGATGTGAACCAAGGTTCACATCAAGGCTAACAATGGCCTAAGGCCAACTCATCACTAATCCTAATTCACACATACCAAAACAACATCCTACATATCTCATAAGCCAAATACTTAAACACACACAAATACCCTCATCTAGTCTAAGGCCTCTCCCTTCCTAATATATATAAACAACATCTATATTAATTAGGAAAAACTGAACCCATAGGACCCTCTACTGAACTCCAAACTTCATAAATCAAAGAGCCTATGGCCCAAGCTAAATCACTGCTCTGTATTGCAAGTGCCATGCCAAGCATGGCCACTGCAGCTGCTGCTAAGCCACTGCTTGCTGCTGCCAATGCAATGCAAACCAAGGCAACAAAGCTGCTGCAATGCAAGCCAATGCCAAAAGCCATGCCAGTGTGACCAAGAGTGAATGTGAGCATGTGAGCATTGTGTACTGCCAACCCAATTCAGTTCACTGTGTGTGTGTGTACATGGTGTGATCTCAGTATAATATGGGACAGGAAAAATAAGAGGAAAACCTGTGACAGGATCCCATGTGTGTGTGACAGTAGGAACAATGTGAAATTTCAGTGAAAGGGTGTGTGTGTGTGTATAAAAATCAGTGTAATATTAGGAGTTTTAGTTTTACTACAAAGTGTGTGTCAAAGGTGCAGAAAAAGAAAATCTGTGTGACAGTTAACACATACCCATTAAAGCACCAAAACCCATTTCCTCTACTCAAACAAAACCCCCACATAATTCTCATTAAAACTCAGTAAAAGAAATCACATTCAGTTTACATAAACTGGGAAAAACAGTAGCTAACTTACAGGAAATTCTAAAAATAAGGACCAAGTGAAATCAGTGGTGTGGGTAGAGCATACATGAAGGTGTAATAGGTAGCCTGAACATTGGGGAGAAAACTGATTTCAAATTCAAAACATTGTGTGTGAAGTAGGGCTGTTCTCAGGAATTTAGTGTGGTGGATATGACAGTTAGAATGTGTGTGTAGCATAGAAACAAGTTTGTGTGTGCTCAGGAATTCTGAAATTTAAGTGACAGTGTCATGGACATTGGGTGTGTGTGTGTCTTCATGTATGGAGGGTGTGACAGATGTGTGTTATAGAGCAATGTATGAAAACAATGAGCTATTATCAGTGCATTCACAGGTTCATGAAAACTTTGACAGGAAAAAAATAGTGTGCTAAACAATGTGTGTATGTGGGTGTCAAAATGACAGTTCAAGCTCTGTCTAAATTTTGAAATCCAAATCATCCCATTTCTCGAATCCTCATTTCTAACACAACACCAAACCAACTTAATGTGAAACCTAATCATTCCAACATCACTAACAGTGACTAACAAAATTACATGGACTTAAAACATGACAAATTAAATCCCAAGTCTCAGTTAAATCAAGGAATAATAGGAAGACAGTATTAATTTCCTGTTTGGTATCAGTCCATTCAATCTAAAATGAACAAAACACAAAGTAATCAAGTATACTCCTCTTAACAGTATCACATTTATGATCTGAAATTGTATACACCTAATCAAATAACAAAAGTTACAAAATCAGGAACTAGATTCCTAAACTCTGATATTACCCGATACCAACTCATCCCCCAACCAAATTCGAAATCAAAACAAACACACACACATACATACATATCCCAATCTATAATTGTATAACCCAAGTCATCTATTCATGTACACAAATACATACAATATAACTACCCAATCATTCTGAGCACTCAACCCCCACCCTCTGATGTGTACTCCTATACTCTCATCTCCCTGCATTCTAACTGACCCAAGCCACTGCTGAACAAGACCTCACACACCTAAGCTATGGCTAAAAGGCCACAAACCATAAACTCAACATGTAAACAATCTAATAAGTATGTACTTAACTATTTCTAATAATTAAAATCATGGGAAAATGGTTGAGATTACAATTAAATTCAGAATTCAACACTGAAACTTGTGTATCAGAAAAAATAATGGGAAGATACAATTTCGAAATCAAAACATTCAAATCAACATACAACACGTGTCAGAGGGTGCACAGACATTGGGACATGTTCTTCGTGTCCAAGAAGAGTCCCTCGTGTCCATAAATTGGGACACGAAGTGTCCAACAGCCACTGAACACAGTGTCAGAGACAGTACAATGCACTGTCTCGTACACGTGTGTCGAGCCACAAAGGACATGACACACACATCTCCGTGTGTCGTGCACGTGTCCATAGTTAGGGTAGGTTTAGGTGTTCGTGTACACGTGTCTGTCTTGTGTCCACGTGAGTCGTGTCCAAAGAAAATAGTGCGCATCAGTGAACAATTTCTGTGCGTGAAGTGACAGTACGTGACCCATGCGAACGTGATTACTTCGCGTACAGTGAACGAGAGTTCATGAAATTTGGTGTGGGCTATGTCAGTGGGTGCTCGCACGTGCCCACAAATTTTTGTGGCAAATAGTGTCGTGTCGTGTCCTACAGGAGTGTCGAGTAGCAGGGGACTGCACGGGGCCTGTGCTGTGTCCCGTACGTGCGGTGCGTGTCCGATTTGGACACGAAAACCCCCCAAATTCGTGCTCAGACATAAAAAATATAATCTACATATTAAGAGCTATCCAAATATATAATTTGTTTTGAAAAACAATAACATTCAATCTATTGAGGCATTTCGTCGAACACCTAACTTACACTACGACACGTGTCCGATACGGACACCAAACGGACACAAAATTTACCCAAATTTTAGGGACACCTAGGGGACTCCTAGATCTAGCCCAACATGCAAAGAAAACTGAAATTTAAATCAATTTAAAGGGTTTTACCTGTAGGTGCAATTTGCATGGAAAAGCTCCAAATGGGGGGTGTCCTTCTTGATGGCCAAAAGCTCCAAATTGATCCCAAACTGAAATGGCTCTCCACCAACAGTCCATAAACTCTATTTAGAACCCAATGTAAAAGACTAGGATAAAAAAGGAGATCAAATGAATAAAATGGAAATTTTTGGAAGGGGGAAACTTACCTTTCTTGTATCCAAGTGTAGGAATGATAAAAAGAGGCAAGCCCTAATGAACAAGTGTTTAAATAGGGTGGGGATCCCTATGTGGCTGCTCATAGGTTCAATAATTAGGGTTAGGGTTCACTAAATGGCCCATGGGCTTAAGTCATGATCAATTTAAATCATTAAGTCATAAGCCATTTCATGAAACCATAAGCCATGACTAAAATCCACTAAACCAAATTCCCTCATTCTAAAACTATTCTCTAATGACTAAAATAAGTTAACTCAAGTTAGACTAGGGTCACCATGGCTAGGGTTAGCTTCTAGGCTAGTCCACTAGGTCTCAACAAGTCAAAGTCAACTAGAATTCACCAATTCAACAAATCACCAAATAATTCAAATAAGTCAAAATGTCCAAATTACCCCTAGGCTAAAAATGATAATTAAGTCATCATAATGACATGGTTAGGCTCTAGGTCATGCAGTCTCTAGGGTTTCACTAGCTGCACACCAAAATCACAAGTCACGACTTAAAACAGTTTTTAAATAGTTTAAAAATAAGGCTTAATTGCTAATTGCTACCCTCAACTATCACACTTTTTCAAGTTGATACCCTAAACTTTTTTTCGTAACAGATTGATACCTCAACTATTTATTTTTTTCAATTTAATACCTAACATTTTAAAAAACCCCAAAATGCCCTTATCCCTTCCCTCCCTCCACCCCCTCCCCCACTCCGGCCACCCCCCTGCTAGCTCCGGCCGACCCCCCCCCCCTCCTCGCTTCCGGCCAACCTCCCCCCCTCTTCGCTTCCGGGCCACCTCCTGCCCCCGCCTCCTGTCCCGCACCCCCTACCCAGCCCCCCTCCTTCCGCTGCCGAGCCCTAGGGGAGAGGCGGGAGCGGGCGGACGGCCGGAGCGAGGGGGGATGGCCTGAAGCGAGCAGGGGGGTGGGAGGGAGCTGCGGCCGGAGCTAGCAGAGGGGGGGCGAAGCGAGCACGGGGGAGGAGGGTTAGGGGTAGGGGCATTTTTGTCCAAAATAATATCCGGGTATCAAGTTGTTACAAAAAAAAGTTTAGGGTACCAAGTTGAAAAAATGTAATAGTTGAGGGTAGCAATTAGCAATTAAGCCTAAAAATAATTAAAAATCACCAAAAATCATAATGTAAAATAAATACAATAAATTATAATTATAATTACAAAATTTCAAAAATACCCTCATCTGAAAAACTGGGTGTTACAATCCTACCCACCTTATAAAAATTTCGTCCTCGAAATTAAGATGATCGCACCTTTCCTAGGTCAAACCCCCAATCAATAAAAGTCGAAGCAATACAATCCTACTGGTCGTGATTCCACGGTCTCGAACAGGGTAGCTACGCTATCTAGGCAATCACAAGCAATATCCTGGCAGGTACTAATGGAATCACACAACAAGATGGAAAGAAGAACAGGAAGACAGACCTGCTAACCCGTCAACCGTAGCGTCGGTCTACTCGATTGTCAGCACAGAAGCCCTGCCCCTCTGGGGTGCATCCCTCTGTTGGTGCAGGGCAAGGTGCTGCGCTACAGGTGGCCTAGCTCCCTCTATCTAATCCTTGACACTCAAGTAATACCCACCCTGATATTCTAATCAATTTCTCTAGGGCACCATCTATATGGTATCTATCCTGCAATCTAATAATCATACCCGTCTATCCAGAACCATGTCGCCAGAATCCTTGTCACACCAGTAAGTATGGCTGCGATAATCCATAGAGTCCACAACTAATGTACATACATCTAGAATCATGGTATTTAAAATTTTCGTATTGCCGCTAGCTTGGCTGCGAAAACCTTAAATTCCCACACCCGAGAAATATATCCAAAATTAGACTTTATCTCATCGCCCAACCAGCTGATATAGCTGTAGAAGACTCTAGATTCTATGATTGAGGCAACCTAGCCCATAATGCTATCTTGGTAGAAAATTAAGTCAATAATGAATACCAAGAATCAAATTCAACGATGAACAAGGAAGATAGACAGATACTGTCAGAATCAAATTTCGAGATAGTTTATAATGAGATTCTCAAGGGTCATCCCAGGAATCTTCTCAAGTAGTCCTAACTATGATTGAGTGTCTCTCCGGTAAAGCCTATCTCTCAATCCTATCGCAGGCTCGCAGCAGTACAACTAAGTCGCCGTACTACCACGATATCGTACTAATGCGACTCTCGACCTGCATGGGCCACCACTAAAAACGTGTCACGACCCGCACCCACTGTGACGGTACGAGTATGTAACAGCGCCCAGCCTACGCCGCAGTGTCGACGGTAGAACGTTGTTCTAAGTCCCTAACTAATCATCAATTCATGCAGTATATAATGTACTCATGATCAACTCCGAACGGAGGACAAGTATAAGATATGGTGTAACTCAATCACAGTCTAAGCACGATAAGATAACACCGAAATAACTAAGAATTTGAAGACAACAAAACTACTAATAAAAATAACAACAAACTCAAACAATCTCAAATACATCCCAAGTCTCAAATCTCTATATACAACTCCAGTTCTAAACAGGAAAACTAAAACAAGACAGACTAGCTAACTTCCAATCACTCCTGAGTGTCGGAGCCATAGGTAGCTAACCATTTCCTCAGTAAAATACAGGACATGTGTCCTCAGGGCAATCATCTGTAAAATTTTCAACAGGTCCAGTCAGGACAGGAACGAGCACATCTCATCTAGAAAATCCAAGTAAATGACAGAGAACTATACAGCAGTTATAGACAGTTATATTGATAAAAATGGCAGTTTATATTCAGGTGATGGTAAGAAGGAGAGATAAAGTGCAAGAAAAGTAAATACTAAACAAGAGAAGAATCATAGCAATGAAGAATATAAAAATAGAACTAGCTGAACTAGGGTAATATGATATAAAGTCCAGACAGAAAATATAAACCAGTATAAACCTATGTAAATCCAGTACGGGATGAATCTAATACAAGATGAATCCAGTAAGGGACGATTCCAGTTATAGTGATCAACGATTCCAGGGTGAGTCCAGCCTATACTCTAGCAGTGTGTTTTAAAATACCGAGTTCGACATGTAAACGGCTGTGGGTAATCAGGCACATCCCTCACTGATCAGGCGAGAGATGGCTATGCTTCTAGTAGATTCCAGTAGGGAGATTCCAGATTGGGGTATGTCTACATGTCTCACTCTAGTATTTCCCCTCCCAGCAAGTGAATCCAGAATTCCGACACAATGATTCAAGATGAGTCCAGCCAAAATGTAATGATACTAGTAAATGATTCCAGTTAAATGATTCCAGTTAAATGATTCCAGTAGGTGATTCCAGTAATAGAGATGATACCAGTAATAGAGGCCATAAAATAAAAGTGTGTCGTATACATGAATCCAGAAATATCCACACGTGTTGTAACAGAAAATCGTATACAACTAACTAGAACTGAAGTACAGTAATTGACAAGTAAATGAGAGAACTATCAGAGAATGTACTCGCCTGCTACTCTGAAAAGAGTAGTGTAATATCAGATGCCTGCACTGGAGTCACAATGTCCTAAACAGAGTAATGTGGGTTATGACATATTCAATATAAGGAAAATAAAAGCTATAATGCAAACTATATAATTTCTAGGTCAAACTAGGTCAAAGTCAGCTCTAAGTCAAACCTGGTCAACTATCTAAGCCAAACTAGGTCCAAGTCAAAGTTGGTCAACTCTGGGTCAACCCAAGTCAACATTTAGGGTTTGGGCTTCTAGGTATCAAACCAAATCAATCTAAATTAGACTCAACTACAAGCCACCATATGAATTTAGCTAACTTACCCCATGTACATATAATATAAACATATACATCCTAGTTGTATATCTACAAGTTAAATACATGAATACAACTATATGTATCTATCCAAACTCTACATCTAACTTATAACCCTATAGGGTATATAACAACCCTCTACTACTTGGCATTTTCTACATACTATGAATATACCTAAGATATAGGATAACCTTGGTATCTATGAACACCATCTACTAATATAGCCATTGCCTACATTCATACATGCATTGTCTCATTAGCTAATAGGTAACCCTCAATCTTAGATAAGTTATCACCTCCATAGATAGGTAATACCTTAACCCTATATTTATATATATTAGTATGCATACCCCTTTCTAAACTCCTCTCAAACTTAGGATGTGAACCAAGGTTCACATCAAGGCTAACAATGGCCTAAGGCCAACTCATCACTAATCCTAATTCACACATACCAAAACAACATCCCATATATCTCATAAGCCAAATACTTAAACACACACAAATACCCTCATCTAGTCTAAGGCCTCTCCCTTCCTAATATATATCAAATATATATAAATAACATCTATATTAACTTAGGAAAAACAGAACCCATAGGACCCTCTACTGAACTCCAAAGTTCATAAATCAAAGGGCCTATGGCCCAAGCTAAATCACTGCTCTGTATTGCAAGTGCCATGCCAAGCATGGCCACTGCAGCTGCTGCTAAGCTACTACTTGTTGCTGCCAATGCAATACAAACCAAGGCAACAAAGCTGCTGCAATGCAAGCCAATGCCAAAAGCCAAGCCAGTGTGACCAAGAGTAAATGTGAGCATGTGAGCATTGTGTACTGCCAACCCAATTTAGTTCACTGTGTGTGTGTGTACCTGGTGTGATCTCAGTATAATATGGGACGGGAAAAATAAGAGGGAAACATGTGACAGGATCCCATGTGTGTGTGACAGTAGGAACAATGTGAAATTTCAGTGAAAGGGTGTGTGTATGTGTATAGAAATCAGTATGATATTAGGAGTTTTAGTTTTACTACAAAGTGTGTGTCAAAGGTGCAGGAAAAGGAATGACAGTTAACAATACCCATTAAAGCACCCAAACCCATTTCCTCTATTCAAACAAAACCCCCACATAATTCTCATTAAAACTCAGTAAAAGAAATCACATTCAGTTTGCATAAACTGGGAAAAACAGTAGCTAACTTACAGGAAATTCTGAAAACAAGGACCAAGTGAAATCAGTGGTGTGGGTAGAGCATACATGAAGGTGTAATAGGTGGACTGAACATTGGGGAGAAAACTGATTTCGAATTCAAAACATTGTGTGTGAAGTAGGGCTGTTCTCAGGAATTTAGTGTGGTGTATATGACAGTTAGAATGTGTGTGTAGCATGGAAACAAGTTTGTGTGTACTCAGGAATTCTGAAATTTAAGTGACAGTGTCATGGACATTGGGTGTGTGGGTGTCTTCATGTGTGGAGGGTGTGACAGATGTGTGTTATAGAGCAATGTGTGAAAACAGTGAGCTATTATCAGTGCATTCACAGGTTCATGAAAACTTTGACAAGAAAAAAACAATGTGCTAAACAATGTGTGTGTGTCGGTGTCAAAATGACAGTTCAAGCTCTGTCTAAATTTCGAAATCCAAATCATCCTATTTCTCGAATCCTCATTTCTAACACAACATCAAACCAACTTAATGTGAAACCTAATCATTCCAACATCACTAACAGTGACTAACAAAAGTACATGGACTTAAAACATGACAAATTAAATCCCAAGTCTCAGTTAAATTAAGGAATAATAGGAAGACAGTATTAATTTCCTGTTTGGTATCAGTCCATTCAATCGAAAATGAACAAAACACAAAGTAATCAAGTATAATCCTCTTAACAGTATCACATCTATGATCTGAAATTGTATACACCTAATCAAATAACAAAAGTTACAAAATCAAGAACTAGATTCCTAAACTCTGATATTACCCGATACCAACTCATCCCCCAACCAAATTTGAAATCAAAACAAACACACACACATACATACATATCCCAATCTATAATTGTATAACCCAAGTCATCTATTCATGTACACAAATACATACAATATAACTGCCCAATCATTCTGAGCACTCAACCCCCACCCTCTGATGTGTACTCCTATACTCTCATCTCCCTGCATTCTAACTGACCCAAGCCACTGCTGAACAAGACCTCACACACCTAAGCTATGGCTAAAAGGCCACAAACCATAAACTCAACATGTAAACAATCTAATAAGTATATACTTAACTATTTCTAATAATTAAAATCATGGGAAAACGGTTGAGATTATAATTAAATTCAGAATTCAACACTGAAACTTGTGTATCAGAAAAAATAATGGGAAGATACAATTTCGAAATCAAAACATTCAAATCAACATACAACACGTGTCAGAGGGTGCACAGACATTGGGACATGTTTTTCGTGACCAAGGAGAGTCCCTCGTGTCCATAAATTAGGACACGAAGTATCCAAGAGCTACTGAACACAGTGTCAGAGACAGTGCAATACACTGTCTCGTGCACGTGTATCGAGCCACAAAGGACACGACACACACATCTTCGCTTGTCGTGCACGTGTCCATAGTTAGGGTAGGTCTAGGTGTTCGTGTACACGTGTCTGTCTTGTGTCCACGTGAGTCGTGTCCAAAGAAAATAGTGCGTATCAGTGAACAATTTCTGTGCGTGAAGTGACAGTGTGTGACCCGTGCGAACGCGATTACTTCGCGTACAGTGAATGAGAGTTCGTGAAATTTGGTGTGGGCTATGTCAGTGGGTGCCCGCACGTGCCCACAAATTTTCATGGAAAATAGTGTCGTGTCGTGTCCTACAGGAGTGTCGGGTAGCAGGGGACTGCACGGGGCCTGTACTGTGCCCCGTGCGTGTGGTACGTGTCCGATTTGGACACAAAAAACCCCCAAATTTGTGCTCAGACATAAAAATATATAATCTACATATTAAGAGCTATCCAAATATATAATTTGTTTTGAAAAACAATAACATTCAATCCATTGAGGCATTTCGTCGAACACCTAACTTACACTACGACACGTGTCCGATACGGACACCAAACGGACACAATTCACCCAAATTTTAGGGACACCTAGGGGACTCCTAGATCTAGCCCTACATACAAAGAAAACTAAAATTTAAATCAATTTAAAGGGTTTTACCTATAGGTGCAATTTGTATAGAAAAGCTCCAAATGGGGGGTGTCCTTCTTGATGGCCAAAAGCTCCAAATTGATCCCAAACTGAAATGGCTCTCCACCAACAGTCCATAAACTCAATTTAGAACCCAATGCAAAAGACTAGGATGAAAAAGAAGATCAAATAAATAAAATGGGAATTTTTGGAAGGGGGAAACTTACCTTTCTTTTCTCCAAGTGTAGGAATGATAAAAAGAGGCAAGCCCTAATGAACAAGTGTTTAAATAGGGTGGGGATCCCTATGGAGCTGCTCATAGGTTCAATAATTAGGGTTAGGGTTCACTAAATGGCCCATGGGCTTAAGTCATGATCAATTTAAATCACTAAGTCATAAGCCATTTCATGAAACCATAAGCCATGACTAAAATCCACTAAACCAAATTCCCTCATTCTAAAACTATTCTCTAATGACTAAAATAAGTTAACTCAAGTTAGACTAGGGTCACCATGGCTAGGGTTAGCTTCTAGGCTAGTCCACTAGGTCTCAACAAGTCAAAGTCAACTAGAATTCACCAATTCAACAAATCACCAAATAATTCAAATAAGTCAAAATAACCAAATTACCCCTACGCTAAAAATGATAATTAAGTCATCATAATGACATGGTTAGGCTCTAGGTCATACAGTCTCTAGGGTTTCACTAGCTGCACACCAAAATCATAAGTCACGACTTAAAATAGTTTTTAAATAGTTTAAAAATAATTAAAAATCACCAAAAATCATAATGTGAAATAAATACAATAAATAATAATTATAATTACAAAATTCCAAAAATACCCTTATCTGGAAAACTGGGTGTTACAACGGAGAAGGGCGATTCCATGAAAAAGAAAGTGAAGAGTGTTTTGTACTCTATGTTCAATAAGTACAAAAATATTAGCATTACTCAGATTGGTGGCAATTGTACTACTACTAGTGATAGGGTACAATCTACTAGTGAAAATTAGCCGGGGAATATATTACAACTGAAAAAATTTATGAAGGCCCAATTCAAGAAGCACAAGATGGAATTGGGTGGCGGTGACACTAAATCTGAGCTCGATCGTTACCTAGAGGAGAGCACCGTAGATGACGACGACGATGACAGTGATGATTTTAATGTTTTGGGATGGTGGAAGCTTAATTCTCCCTGTTTTCCGATCCTTTCGAAGATGGCTAGGGATGTTTTGGCCGTTCCCATATCTACCGTGGCCTCCGAGTCCGCTTTTAGTACGGGTGGTCGTGTGCTTGATTGTTATAGAAGTTCTTTGACTCCTAAAATTGCCCAAGCACTTATTTGTTGTCAAGATTGGTTTAGGAGCCCTTCTGATCGATCCATCATTTCTATTATTGAAGAAGATTTTGAGGATATCTACAAAGTTGAAATGGGTAATTTTCATTTTCTATATTGTATTACATTCTTTCAATTTGATATAGTTTTAACTTATTCATTGATTTGTTCTTTTCATTTAGAATTGGGTAAGTTAACGGTGGACTCAACATCAACGAGCGAGGTTTGATTAGTTCCCCTCTTTTAAATCAGTGTCTTTGGAACACATTATTGTAATATGTCAGTTATTTTGTTACTGCTCTACTACTACTAGACTGCTAGTGCTGGCTACTCTGTGACTTACAGTTATAGCTACTGTTGGATACTCTATGACTTACAATAGTGTAATATGTCAGTCATTTTGATACTTTGTGACTTACAGTTCTGGAAAAGACAACTTTGATGCTGTTCTATTGAATTTTTGATACTTTTCTAATTCTTTGATATTGGTCTGGAAAAATATGTCAAAGAATTAGTGAGGATGCTGTTCTGGAAAAGATAACTTTGATAATTGATGATGCTGTTCTGTTGAATCTTTGATACTTTTCTAATTTTTTGATACTGTCCATTTTCATATTCTGATGAGTGATACTTTCGTGTTCTGATACATGTACATGTTGGATACTGCTTGAGTGCTTGTAGAGGCGGGGCACTCGTTGGTCGTTCGTTGCAGCCACTGGCGAGGCACTCGTTGCAGCTACTGGCGAAGCATTTGTTAAAATAAAGCCTGCCATTGGTGAGGTACTCTCTTCATAGTCGTTTTTAACATTCAAAAAATTTACTAAGTTTTCCCATTAGAATTGGCGATAATGATTTGGCACTCGTTGCAGCCATTGGCGAGGCACTCATTGCAGCCATTGGCGAGGCATATATTGCATCTTTAATGACGCATTAAAGGCCATTCTGAGCCTTTGTTTTAGCTTTTGTATATAATACAGGTTTAACTTGTGCGTTGAGTTTGGAATTTGGAATCTTGGATTGGATGTGCTGACATCAAAATGAACATTTCTTCTTCATTGTGAATTTGTAATTAGTATATATTACCTCGGTTTTGTACTGGAGATTTGGATACTGTGGTGAATTTGGAATCTTGGATACTGAAAAGACTGGGTGTAACTTAATCTGGATATTTGTATTATACTGTAGTGTTCTCTACTTCTCTACCTGATACATGTATATTTGTTCTGTTCTGACTTCTGAGTTCTCTACCAGATGTAATTTGTATATTTGTTTGGTATTTTGTATTATTGAAGAGGATTCTGTTCTGACTTCTGAGTGGAGACTTGATATTTGTGTTAAGTAGTGCACTGGACTTCAAGTCCAATTTGAAATTCAATGTTCTGCTGTTATACTATGCACTGGACTTCAAGTCCAATTTGAAATCCCAGCCCATTATTGATTTTTATTTCATTTTCCATACACCCAGGCCCATTAAAAATCCGGCCCAGCCCACTGGCCCGTAAAACCGAACCAACCGAAAACTGAATCGATCTAATTCGGTTCGGTTCAGGTCCGGTTATATTTTGGTAGGTCCGGTTCTCGGTTCTCGATTGACGGTTTACGGTTCATTTCGGTTTTACGAAAATCGGTCCGGTACAGACCGAACCGAACCGATGCTCCCCCTACATGTGCCTACACCCTATGCACCCAAAGTAGGACCATATGCCCACATGAAAACCAGTGTGTTTCCTCATGTGGGTGCATAACATCATTCTAGCTCAAGAACGACTATAAAAAGGGGTCTCATCCCTCTTCAAAACACAGAACGAAGAGCACTTTCAAGAGCCAAATTGCTACACTTCTTGCTAGTGTGCCGAGAGTTAGCAATTTTCTTAGGTTATCTCCCACTTTTGTAATCGGAGTGTCAACGGAGTAAAGGAGCAACTGTCGTTCGATCTCCATCATCCTATTCCCCAGAATTCTTTTTGTACTCGGGGATCCTCAGCGCAGGATCTTTCAGGCATACTCGATTTATGGTGCCTTATACCAGTAAAGAAAAGACAGTGTTTCTTCTTTTTGTGTGTGTCCAAAGCGACCTCTTGTTTGAATATACTAAGGTGTGTCGGTTCAGAAAGATTTGTTCTACGTCTGACATGGAAAACTAAGAAGTGAGCTTGAAAACTTAAGGAAGAATAATTTATGGCCAAGTGATGAGAATCGATTGTAATTAAAGAACCCAGGCTATAGAATATGATTAGGTAAGTGTTTTGAAAACTCTAAGTCATAACGACTAATATGTGTGGGCTGATGTTTGGTGTTGTGTAGGAGGCATTCGCTTGCTTGTTGGAAGGCATACGTCATAGGTGTGCTACGTCTTGCATAGATCTTGAGCATTCAGTTTAGTTAAGGGAATGGGTCGATATTTGCATGGGTGAAATTGAATAGATCGAATTTGGGTCTCTATGGTTTATTTTGACGAAATAATGTGTCATACACGTGGTGTAATTTAAATGGAGCACTGGAAAGTTCGTTTGTATGGGATATGAATGTCATGTGAGTAGCATGACTAGTCTAGTTCGTGAGTGTGAACTTTGTCGAAAGGAAAAGGCTAGTATTGTGCTTCAATTATCAAAATCACGGTCGAGGGTATCAAATGATACGAATATGGATCGACGTTATGAACCATTGAATTATTAGTCTAATTAGAACCAATCATTTCCAACCACTTGCTAATTCCAAAATCTTATGTTTCTTAGAGAGGCTTGCGATCTATTTGCCTCAAAAATTTCGCTCTTGATTTAAACAAAAAATGATTCTATGATTGACTTGAAGAATTTAGGTTGCAATATGTTACCGTAGTTATCTAAACGCATGAGCAAAGGGATATAAAATGCAAAAAAAAAAAGATCGTTTCATAAATTCCATGCAGATGGAAGAACGGTCACGATTGTAATCCCATTCTGAGAGGTAGTGTATAATAAGTTCAATGTTCTACCCAACTTATAGAACTTGGTTAATCGGGAAAAGCACAGTAATAGGGCTTCTAAGAAGGTCAAATTTCAAGGAGGTATATGGAAGTATGAGGTATTTACAATCAAAGTCACGGACTCTATAGGAAGTCTAGGTATTATCTATTTAATATGGCCCATATATTAACTATGTTTGGTCAAAATAGTATGAGAGGTCTTGGTAAAGTATATCCGGAAGCAAGTTGGTACCGAGAGATGCATAACATAGGCTACGAAGAGATGCAGTTACGAAATCTATGGAAGGAGAATTAGTGAGTCGAGAGGTGGGGCCTATATAATAGGGGTGAGGGCCTATTTCATCAAGTTTGGTTTCATAGTCCCAATATGGCGATGGGCTATGATGGGTTTAACTGAGTCTCAATAGGTTCCCTAATTGGACTTCAATCTTTGATTACATGAACTTTAGATTTTAATCTATAGTGGCCGGACAAAATTTTGTGGAATTTTAAACCATCCCTATTAGGTTAGGGTAACGTAGAATAGGTTCAAATTTATAGTGGCCGGACAAAATTCTGTAAGTTATGAAATGCGCCTTTCGTGACTTTTGTGTTTAAGTAGCACACGAGGCCTCTATTGAGTGGCACACTAGTGGCATGTGCGTAGAGGGCTTTGAGTAGATCACAACCATATATTGGCTAAAGGATTTGAGTCAAGGTTGGATCTCTAACTATAGTTGAAAAGTACGTCGGTGTTATGGTAAGGGTTATCACTAGTCCCTTTTGACCTAAAAGTCGTATCATAATAATAGAGTGCAAGGAGATGTGTTTGAGTGGGACATGATATGTCTACTTGAAGGTGGACTCGTTTAAGTTTTGCATATGAATTTGGTTGGAAGGTAATAGCTAGTATTACACTCCAAATATCAAAGTCACGGTAAGGGCACCAAAAGATCTAAAAAGAAATTGGGAGTTCACGAGTCACTAATTTATCATCTTAGTTACCTCAATCAATCAGTGATCCCCTAATTCCTAAAAGTAAGAATGGCTTACAATCTTTTCACTCTAGAGACTAGGACATAGTTTTAGGAATAATGAGGTTAGAAATATTTGAGTCGCGACATCGTACCTTGACCTTTGGTAATAATAAGTCACGATGTGATCGATAACATGATAGGGTAGTTGTGAATCAGTTTCAAGGATCGTACCCCGAGTCCTAATAAATGGAAATGATCGCGTACAATGGTACCTGAGTCGATAAGATGGAATGACCCACTTGTCCATAGTATACGAGAGTCTATCGGTGGGATAACGAACTCTAAAGCACGTCATGGGAAAGATCCCTAACTACTAAGTCGTGAATTTCTATTTGTGTCAAACCTGCCAGACTATAGTCATAAGGGTTCTAGAGGTATTGAATGTAGTGCTCATGCATCACTTGTTGATTACTAATACAACATAATGATGAGGTGTCATGCTATAGATTTTGGCTAAGCTGGTGAATGTGTTGTTCTAATACTAAGTCACTCCTTTAATAAAAGAATTTTGTACTTAGAGTAACATCTACTGAATCTCTAATCTTGGAATGGGTGTCTACCACAGTCCTTGCAATGCTTGTCCTTGTTTTGGTCTATTCTTTTCTGTCTAAACTGTGGGGGCCTAGTCAAGTAAGGTTTGAGTTAAGGCATACGGGTTGCTAATTAAGCAAAGAATTAAGATGAATATTTGGAGACTCATAATAATTGATTCCTAGAGATTAAATAGTCTCCTAGGTTCGTTGTTTACCCAAGGGTAAGATCTTACTCATTTTTTAAGCTCAAATGACTAGAAGGTCGCAATATTAGTATTAGGGTCGAGGGAAGGACGAGCAACTTTAGGCAAGGTTCTAGTTATATGGCTTGGCCGATAGTTGCTATACTTGTGCATATAACTACCATGACCATGGGGATACTCTATATCTATCTATCAAATACGAGCGTTCGTCTTTCCAATCAGTGAAAGCAAAAGCAATAAAGAGTTCAAGAAAGATGTCATTGATTACAATTACATGATTCAAAGGCGAATATATAATTCAAGAGGAATTGTCAATGCAGTCGCGGATGAGATCCTAGATACCTCTATATCGCAATCCACGTAGGATAATCATATGAAGAGCGAACCAAGTGCACTATGGTTGATCAGACCATAATACATTGATTCTAGTTAGACAATATGCTTGTGGGCGTCCCCAGTATACATATGTCATGAACCAGCTCGACTAAGAATAAGCTTGTAAAACTAGGCTATAAATAGCGTCGTCATTTATGGTAGTTTAAAGTATAAGTACGGAAGAATACGTTGAAAGTAGTAATAAATAGTTCGAGTTTCACAAGGATCTAAGTCTTATCCAGTGTGCTTGCGTATGCAGTCGTCCTAATGGTTCTTGTATCAGGCATTGGTTGACCAATGGGTATGGGCTACAAAATCTCTATATTCTAGGTAAATATCTCTCCTACACTAGCATATATTCATTATCACTTTGTTACACTTTAATACTAGGTTACAAGGATACGGGCGATAGGTTGTAGTCATACTACTCAACTTATAAAGTCAAATAATAGAGTAACTGAGGAATATAACACGTATACTCATATGAGTTATCTCCTAACCTCCCTATTCAGCACGAAAGAAGATAAGATTTATAGTGAAAGGAATCAAGCAGAAGGAAGTCAAGGTAATCGGACGAGAGTTCGAGATTTGGAATCGAGGAGGAAGTCAAGCTTGTGGATGAGATTCCTATATCTTATTCCTATATGCAGGCTCACATCGGTACAGTAACGTAACCGAAGTGACAAACTCGACCTGCATGGGCCACCATAAAAACATGTAACGCCCAAGTCCTAAAATACTTAGAACTAAGTACGTAAACATGTCAGCTGTATACATACGAAGTATACTCCAATGTATGGAACCCCGTATGTATACATAAGCTGTAAAATACAGTAAAACCATGATAACTAAATCTCATCCACAACAATAAAGAATAATATTATAATTAACTCAAGAATTTATCATTTATACATGTAGTTGGGAGGAGACAAATCCACTACCAACCAATTTAAATAAAAGAAGATATACAAGGAAATGATCGAAAAAATGGCAAGACGAACTAAGAGCAATCATCCTCGAAGAAATGGAGAAGATCAGGGCCTTGGCTAGAACACGTGCGAAAAGTCACAAAGCACACACCTGGAGAGATAACTAGGTCCTCAGAGGGACATAACAAGATGCATAAAGAACATACCATATAATCTGTGATATATAATAGAGAGTAAAAAGGGATGCATGTAATAGGGTGCCTACCAATTCTACAGTAAAATGCAGTTAAGAACAAACCTTCAACACATGGGCACTCTGGCTCAGGTGCAGGAACTCAGGTATGGTCCCATCAGGATACCAGGGACCTCAAAGCATAACATTCCTCGAATGTCAGAGGCCAGTAGGAAATCAGGTATCAGGATCCAGGACCGTATCTCCAGTGGAGATAACCGACAATAATAGAAAAGTGCATATGTGGCCGATACATTGAGGAACTGTTCTCCCCACCCAATGCCTAGTAGGATCACATCCATGACTCATAGAAACCTTTAGTAACTGCCAAGTCTACTAGCATGCAATTCTATTGGCAGTTACTCCTAACCGTCGTACGCCTCATACGTATCGGTGGTCGACCGACTACGCGAGTACGTCTCCTACATGTGACTCACATCACGTGATAAAGTATGTGTCAAGGCCGCATGAGATATACCAATACCTCATCAACAAAGTGGTGGTCACTAGACTAAGTCAATGCAAGAAAAATAAATAAAGCGAGAAAAACGACCGACAAAGTCCCTTGCACCGAAGTGTGACTTGGACGCACAATTATATAATATCAAAAAATAAGAAATACTGAAAATAATAACTAAAAATAATAATATATAAATCACAGAGTAAGGTGGCAAGGTATCTTGCCTTATTCCGTGTTGTAAATATGAAACGCCGCTCCCGCGCCCACGCCTCAGGAACCCGACGCTCCTAGATAACTAATTAACTAGATTGAGTCACTACTTACGAAACTTACGATATGACTTAATTAGTCAAAGTAATGTGTTAAAATTATATTCAATCTCTCGTGGAACCATTTAGATCCATACAATCACACACAGGTTCTATGAGACATCGAAACATAGTTTTAGGGTTTCTAACTTTTAATTAGTCGGTTATGCCCCTACTTCAATAACATACTTAAAAATTATATAAAAATCATAAAAATAATATTTAAAATAATTTTCTACAAATTTATCTCTGAAATTCTAGAATTAATATTTCTAAAGACATTTACGACTGGTTGATTACTAAGTCAACTAGTCTACCCGAAACTCGCCCGGAACATAGTTAATGACTCAAAATTGCTAAAATAACCAAAAATATATTTTAAACAGCAATAAAATACTTTATTTCACAAAATAAGATCAGAGGTATAAGGGTTGAGTTATACTACAAGTTTGGGACATTTTAGGTCAGCCGGTTACCCGAAATTATCTAATTTTGACCTATAATTTTTTTGACCATATTTGAGTTTCTAAAATCATGGAAAAATACTTAAAAATCCTAATTTATGTATATTAACACACACAAAATTCAGTTTCGAGAATAGGCACCAATAACGCATAGTTCCTTCACAATGGGGTTAATTTTGATCCTACCGAAACATGAATATTACGCCTATATTTCATGAAACCTTTATGGATGATTCTACACAACAAAAGCCATCAAAATATGATTTCTACAGATTTAATAACATATTTTCTACAGAATTTTAGTAAGGGTTTGAGATGGAAAGATTTGGATTTCTTACTAAAGGTCCGTGCTAGAGAGGTTGTGACGACTTCTCCTCGACAAAGCTCCAACCTTTCTCGCTATCCTTACTTGCTAATCCTCTTTTGGTGAGTATGGAAGGGTTGGCAATAGCTATAGATGGTTGGATGGAGAAGATGGAGTTTTTAGGGTTTGTTTTGAGGGGTTTAGGGCATGTATGGTGGAGGAGATAAGTTTTTGTAAAGGATGGAGAGATGTGCAATGGAGGGGATGATATATGGAGGCTATGGGGGGAGAAGTGCTTCCAAAAATATGGAGAGATAAAGGGTTGGTCAGCTATGGAGGTGGAAAGAAAGGAGGAATTATGTTAGGGTTAGGGTTTGGGCTAAGTTGATGTATATATATCGGCTTTATTGGGTTGCATGTATGAAAAGGAATGGAAATCCATTTCCTATGGGGTGTTCGGCCATGGGGGGGTTGCTTGGCCGAAATCTATGGTTGGGGTCCACTATGGCATGATTTAGTTGTTTGGTGAGTTGGCTAATTGATTGGATTGAGGATTTAAAAATGTCTTTCCTAATATAGAGCTAATTAATTCTATCTATGAAATACAATCCAAAATCTGAATTAAATACATATATATATATATATATATATATATATATATATATATATATATATATATATATATATATATATATATATATATATTAATGCCCAAAATGCCTACATAGGGTTGGGTTTGGCTTGAAAGTGGTTTGGGAAGGTTTGGTACAATCGGGTCTCCTAAAAAGTCATAAAGGCTTTCTTAACTAATTAATTAAATAAAAATATAACTTGTGCCATAATTTGAATGGTTAACATGCAAGAGATTACAATATGACTATGGAATTCCTAACATGGCTAGCACGCTAGTTAAAGTACCCGACTACGCTAGGCATGCCATACTTTCTAGTCGTCTTTCATATTCAAACTCAACCATGGCTATAGTCCTTTTATATAATATAAATAAGATAAAAATAAATTAGAATTAAATAAAATCCAAAAATAATTTAAATATTCCTTTAAATTATGATGGGTTTTACATGAGGCTAGGTCATGCCAATATGGATACTATCCCACGACTATACATTAAAAAGTTGGTAAAAGGACTCCCCGAAATCACATTCAAGAGAGATATGGTATGTGCTGACTGTGAAAAGAATAAGACAATTAGATCAACTTTTAAATCCATCAACGCTATAAGCACTTCTAGACCCTTGTAGTTAATTTATATGGATTTATTTGGTCCTACTAGAGTCGCTAGTCTTGGCGATGAACTCTATGCCTTTGTTATTGTTGATAATTTCTCTCGTTTTACATGGATTTACTTTTTATCAAATAAAAGTGATACAATTTTTGAATTTCAGATATTTTGTAAAAAGGTACAAAAGGAAAAAGGCTTCATGATTACTCGTATCCGAAGTGCTCATGGTAGCGAATTTGTAAATGCTGATTTCAAAAAGTTTTATGATGATAGTAAATATTAACACGAGTTTTTTTGTCCTAGAACTCCCCAACAGAATGGTGTTGTGGAGCGAAAGAATCTTACTCTAAGCGAGATAGCTAGAGTCATGCTTAATCAGCATAATCTTCCTAAATATTTTTGGGCAAAAGTGTAGAAGCATGGAAAAGAATAGGAATTTCTATACGGCCCAGAATTGACATGAAACTTCATGCGGCTCAAAACCTGGGGAGTTTCATGCGGCTCAGAATCCCTAGGAGCTTCATGCGGCTCAAAAAGCTTCATGCGGCTCAGGAAGCTTCATACGGCCTTATGCGGTTCAAAATCTGCCTATACAGCTGGCCATAATTACTCTGACATAAAGGCGACAGCTCTGACAGAGGTGATGGCTCTGACATAATGACAAGACATGACATGCTCCTAAAAAGACGAGAAAATCATCATGATATCTGGCACAGTTCACAAATTCCAAAGACAACTCTTTATGCGGATCGCCTATGCGACCCTCATGCGGCTCAGTCATGAGACCACTCTCATGCGGCTCAGTCATGAGCCTACTCTTATGCGGCTCAGTCATGAGACCACTCTCATGCGGCTCGGTCATGAGACCACCCTCATGCGGCTCAGTCATGAGACCACACTCATGCGGCTCAGTCATGAGACAACTTTCATGCGGCCCGGTCATGAGACACTCTTTATGCGGCTCGGCTATGGGACAGTCCTTCATATAGCTCAGCTAGGATGCATCATTCATGCGGCTTGCCACAGAGTAGCAGTTGAGAGACGTGGCAGAAATTGACTACGTCTTAACAGTTCGAATTTAGTGCAACAAACAGATCATGATCAATCTTAACCAATCCCCAACTGCCCACTTCTCGAGGCACAGTTACAAGGATGTGGCCCAAAATTAGCCACGTGGCTGTACACCCCCATTACTCATGAATTCCTATAAATAGCAAGGTGTTATTCCCTTGTACACACACAGAGACACACACAGAGAGATACACACACCCAGGCAGAAAGAGAACATTTCTTTACCGGAGCCGAGGTTGCGTTCGATCGTCCAAGGAGTAAGGCAGAGTTGATAGCACTTTTCCTAGCCTCTACAGTCACCCTCCAGAATCAAAACTAAACAATTGTACTTAGATTGCTTTTCCTAGGTTTTGTTCCTAGGCTCTCTTTTATACAAGCGAGTTTGTAATTGTGAGTTAAAGTTCAGTCCTCCTATAAAACTGTTCTGTTTTACGACAATCAATAGCAAACACGATGGCGACTATGCTGGGGACTAACTTTTCCACTGTTGAGAAGTTAGTGACGCAATCGGACGCAGACAAACTCGGCTCCACGCAATAGATGCTGGTTGTTCACTTCGACCAGCAAGCGTTTGAAGAGATGCTCTTCGAGGGGAGCGCTAGCCCGATCCAAAAGCGAGCCGACCCAAAGAAGGCCCGTAGGGAGTAGAGGCCCAAACCGTTGCCCCTCCCCGAGCTCTGGAAGAAGTGTTCTCTGCTGCCCAAGACAGCAAAGAAGACTCACATGCGGCCCCACTTCAGTCCGCAGAGGACCCTGCTGTCCCCAAGTCCGGCAAAGGAAAATACTACGATGCTGGACTTGCGGGAGCAACTGGGAACTCTATGCGGTCCAGGATGAAGCCGTATAAGGGTGCCAGCCGCATGCAAAAGGCTTATGTGGCCACCAATCCCAGCCGCATGCAGGAGGCTCATGCGGCCACCAATTCCAGCCGCATGCAGAAGGCTAATGCGGCCACTAATTCCAGCCGCATGCAGAAGGCTCATGCAGCCACCAATCCCAGCCGCATGCAGAATGTCTATACGGCCACTAACTCTAGCCGTAGGAAGATGACCTATGCGGCATCCAATCCCAGCCGCCGGCCATCTTCTCTACGTGGCTCGGGTTCAGTCTTTGACCGCCTCTCATGTGGTCCTGACATTAGAAGCTCCAATGAGAATGTGCCAGATTCTATACGGCACAGTTTGGACTCTTCCTACTATGCGCCCTCGAGTGCTAGAGCAAAGAAGTCTAGGACAGCACGGGCTCGTCGAGCTCAGTCAGCTGTCCCAACCTCTGACCATCAGAGAGTCCCGCTAACTGTTATGCGGGCCTCTGATGGAAAGTTGTACAAAATTGCCCGTGTCCAGCCCCCGGCGGCAAACGGACAGGGTGGTTCCCAAGAGTCTCCCAACAATGATCGAGGGTAAGTGCTTTTACTTGCCCCGCATCAGGGAGCAAACATGATACCAACGCACTCGTGTGCTCGAGATTCCCGGACCCATAAAATGAGTGTAAAGGTTGATCGAGATATACTTGACTTGCGAGATGTGATTCTTCACAAGCGCAAGAAAAGAGAAAAAACCTTGGTGTACAAAGAGTCCTTCCATGGACATCATTGTACTCAAGTCATTGTTAACTGCTGCTGCAACAAGACAGCAGTAGAAGAGGACCGGCAGTCCATCTTCCAACGACTGCAGCAGACAGGACCGGTCCTAGAACAAAGCTCGGGAGACGAGGCGCTTCCTTTTGCCTCTTGTAACTCTGCCCGGAAGGTCCCTTTCGGCAAAGGAGGAAAGAAAATAAATACCTCCAGCCCGATGATCTCAACCAGTGCGGCCAAGAAACTCTCATCTAAACGGTTGTCCACAGCCGTCACAGGAGGAGTTTATCAAGGTACCCGCTCTAAGATGAAATCTTCAAAACTTGGAGATTCGTCATCTACATCCCTGGGGGTAGTTGAAGCTGGAGGTAGCACTCATCGGAACATCCATAACAATCTGGTGTTCCAAGAAAAAGAACCAGGGGAAACAATCCCCCCAACAGATGCTGCAGGTTCTGACGTCCCTGAGGACGTCCACAAGTCCCAAGACGAGGCAACCTTCTATGCAGGGGGTGGCACCTCCTCCGAGTCTGAACCAGAGGAGAACATTCCCACAAACCCCGACGACTTCTATGTGCAAGGGTATGATTCGGAGGGCACATCTTCTACAGTGCCTTCCACTTCTCCTCACGTGAAGACAGTATTCATGACTGAGAATGATCAAGACGGTTCCAGTGATCGGCAGCACCTCGACACTCTCGAGGCCATACTTCATACCTTGGTTAGGTCAGTGGACGATATTAAGGCGGCCCTACCGGCTCTACAAGCAAGGACACCTGGTCAAACAAGCTTGGGTCCCGTCGCCATTGCGGACTCAAACATGACCGCACCAACCCCGGGAGACAATCCACCCGGAGTATCGGCTCCCACTGCTGCAGAAGAGGCCAGGGAGGCGAGAAGAGAAGTCCAGGAGCTCCGGGCAATGTTTTACGCCCGAGAAACCTCTCAGGACCTCAGGATACGATAGCCGTATCCCGCTACATAGAGAGATGTCCCCTTCCCTCCATGATACAAACCATTCAACATTAATCCATATTGCCGGAAGACCTCTGAGAGATGGTACATGACCTACTTTAAGGTCACAACAGACCATCTGCTGCATGACGACGCCATCCTTACGAGGTTGTTCATTGGGGCATTAGAGGGGGTCGCATTCGATTGGTACCGCAACTTGCCAGATAAATGCATCCATTTCTTCGCCGAATTCAAACATATGTTCTTGGAAAGGTTCTACGAGGTGGAACAAGATGTGACAATGTCAACCCTCATGGACGTTGTCCAAGAAGAAAAAGAGCTGACAAGAAATTACATTGAGCGGTTTCGCTAAACCACGATGAAATTGTCCTCCGGTAACCCAGACTCTTCTCTAATTGAGATTTACCAAAAAAGGTGCTTCCCACAATCAGCCTTTGGATAGGCGAAAGTTAATTTAAAGACTGGAAGACCTTCATCATCAGCGCCACTAGCGCAGAAGCAAAGCTGAAGAAGGCTCGCCAACTAGGGCTGTATATCTCGGATGGAGAGGATAAGGACAAACGTCCTAATACCAACAACAACAACAGTGGTAATTCCTTTAACAACCGAGACATCAAAGGCAAACAGGCTATGGTGGCCAATACAGCCTAAAAGCCTGAGCCAAAGCAGACAGAGAAGCAGTGGCCTAAGGTGACTTACTCCTTCGAGGATAGCCATGTCAGGCCCATCTTTGACATGCTTTTGCAAGGAGATAGAATTTAACTCCCTCCGCCAAGACGTGAACCACGACTTACAGAGATGGAGAGTCCGAGTACTGTCACTTCCACCGCTACGTCCACCACGCTTCTCAAGACTCATTCCAATTGAAGTGGTAAATCCAGAACCTCATCGATTCTAAGGCTCTGGCTATTGATTTCGAGGAGGTAACCGTGGCTGCCAATATGGTGTCAGTCCAATTCGATAGCTTCCTTCCAACGAAGACTCAAGATGGCGTAGTACCCATCCCCCGGGAAATAATAGAGGTCACCAATCTTCGACCTCCCCGAGACCAGACGACTGGGCTGGTGCCCCTCACTACGTCAAGAGGAGAGGTCACGTGGGTCCACCCGGACTTGGTGCCTAAAGTAACTCAGTCAGCATCATCCCCTACCAGCAAGAAGTAGGGGGGAAGACTAAGTTCTGCCACACAATCTCAGCTGGTGTCGAAGAAGCGACAGCTGTCGTTACCCGATCCGGTGTACAATCTCAATCCATACCGGGTAACTCAGCTGAAGAACGTCAATCGGCCACTGCTGATGCCCCAGGACCTTTTCAGCCTCCATCGGCCGACAAGCCTAAGCCAAAAGGGACCCGCTTTGACAAGCCGCTCCGTAAAGACACACCTCAAGGGCAGGAGAGGCCTTACAATTTTGACATTCTGGCACAATTGGCCAACACACCAGCCAAATTATTATTATATGAGCTCTTGAGGCTCTCCAAGGATGTTCGTGTCGCACTGAGCGAAGCACTCCAGAATGCCGACGCGTATTTGGCTCAGGTCACGGTTACAGGGGAGAGCTCGCCAGCGGATCTCCAGGACAGCGCTTGTACAGGTGCAATGCCCAACATTGTTTTCACTCCGTAGGATATGCTCATCAAGACCAACCTGCACGATCGTCCTCTGTATTACACTGGATACGTCGGCGACATCAAGGTGGATCGGATACACATTGATCCCGGTTCTTCAATAAGCATCATTCCGAAGAGCTTGCTTCACCTCCTGCGCATCCTTATGCATCGGCTAACACCTACCAGCATCGCCATCAGCAGTTTCAATTCAGGAAAAAGCTATTCTATTGGAAAGATTTGCGTAAAATACCAAATTGGCGACCTTCAGTCGGAAGTAACTTGTTATGTCATAGACGCAGATACGTCCTACAACATTCTCCTTGGGCGTTCGTGGATACATGATTATATGATCGTGCCCTCCATATTGTACCAGTGCTTCAAATATGTCGACAAGCACGGCTTCGTAAAGACAAAATTTGTCGACATCGATCCCTTCAAAGGGTTGAATCCTACTATTCGAATTCCTGTCTGTACAAGAAATCAAAAAGGCACTTGATCAAAGAGGATGCTCAAGAGCAGACGGAGGCTACAATGGGATCAGAAGAACCTCTGAGATCTATCTCCAGCCCCACAAACCAGGCAGAACTGCACCTTTTGTAGCCACTCTGCGTAAAGAAGCAACTAGTCTCCCGGTGCTCACCGCACAAGAGGAGCAGATGGTTATCCGACTTCTAAGGTCTAGACAAGGGCCGAGACCCACTGGGGAGCCGCTGACAATCAAACTGCCAAGAGCCGGCCACCAACAATCAGAAGAGATCAATCCTTCTGTTAAGCCGATGACCATTCGTCTTCCTAGGACAAGTCGACAGCCAAACGCTAAGCTAGGGACCGCTAGTGAGCCAACGACTCCACGTCCAGCACCAAGTGCTAAGCCAGGGACCGCTAGCACACCAATGACCCCATATCTTGTACCACCAGTGGAACCTTTGATGATCAAGCTGCCCAGGTCATCCTCCCAGTCTTTATTAATATAGGGGGTGGCTGAAGAGGAGCTAGAGCTAGCCAAATATGTGGCTGCGCACACTGATGTTCCTTCTGTTGATGATGTAATACCACCAGAAAAGATATCTTATTTTATTAATAAAGGGCCATCTTTGAACTACCTCGAGCTTAATAGGCTCCGTATAATGTATGCTATGGAACACGGTATAGGCACCAACTTACACACACAAGTGACAAATGTCTATACCACGAACCAGCTTACTTCCGTAGAGGGCGCTTGCTTAATAGTCCCGGGAGAGGACCATCCAATCATCTTCGGCCGAAAGAATGGTCAACAGTCCTTCAGGCCAGAAGAAGTCGATCTCGGACCCGACATCGGGAGACTGCCCCTTTACCTGTATAGCGCCCGATCCAAGTACCTCATACAAAAATAGGGGTATGATATGGAGACTACACCAGGCTTGAAATACGGCACCGGCCGGCGATTACCTTTACAATTGCCAGTCCCTGCTGGAAAACTACGAGATTATTACAACAAGACCAGACGTGGTCTAGGCTATGTTACACCAACAACAACTCCTGAAAGCTCGGATAAGGAATGTGAATGGAATTCACATTCAACCGGATCGCCCACTTCCGATTCAGATATCAGTATCGGGGATGTACTCAGGCAAGCTTGGTCTATCAATATGGTATTTGCTGATTCCTATGAAGAAGACGAAGATGTACCCGAACTTCTCGAGTTAGAGCCTTGGGTTCAACAGCTAGATACGCAATGGGAGAAGCATTTCAAACAAAGAGATCCCCTACCGAAGATGAGGTTATGCAAGTTGACCTCGGCGATGAATCCTCTCCAAAGCCAATCTTCATTAGCAAAAGTCTGACAGATAAAAAGCGAGAGTCGCTATTGCAACTCGTCAGAGAGTATATTGACGTGTTTGCCTGGAGCTATGAAGACATGCCAGGGCTAAACCCCGAGATTGTACTCCATAAGCTCAACATTCATTCGGACGCAAAATCGATCAAGCAACAGCAACGACGGTTCCGCCCAGACATCATGAATTCTATCGAAGATGAGGTCAATAAACTAATAGCCAACAGCTTCATCCATGAGGAACAACATCCAGACTGGGTCGCCAACATAATACCGGTCCTCAAGAAGAATGGAAAGATCCGAATTTGCATCGACTTCCGGAATCTGAACGAAGCATGTCCTAAAGATGAGTTCCCTCTTACTATTACGGACATAATGATTGACAACACATGTGGCTTTGAGCGCATGTCATTCATGGATGGCTTCTCAGGATACAACCAAATTAAGATGTTTTTTGACGACAAAAAACATACATTATTTCGAACACCGATTGGCGTGTACTGTTACACAGTCATGCCCTTTGGTTTAAAGAATGCTAGCGCCACATATCAATGAGCTATGAGTGTCATCTTCAGGGATCACCTGCAAAAGACAGTAGAATGTTACGTCGATGACATAGCCGTCAAAAGCCGCTCTAAAGGAGATCATCTGCACGATCTGAGGACAGTATTCGACCTGATACGAGCACACAACTTGAAGATGAATCCTACCGAATCCTTTTTGGGCGTATCCAGTAGAAAATTCTTGGTTTTTATCATTACTACCCAGGGAATCCATATAGACCCTGAGAAGATGAAGGCAATCATAGAGATGGGTCCCCCGAGAAATCTCTGAGAACTCAGAGGCCTTTAAGGGAGGCTAGCTTATATCAGAAGATTTATCTCTAAACTCTCTGGGCGATGCCAACCATTCACACACCTCATGAAGAAAGGCATCTCCTTTGTATGGGATGAGGAATGCCAACGTGCCTTTGACAGCATTAAAGAATATTTGTCGAACCCTCTAGTCCTAGTGGCCCCGATTTCTAGAAAGCCGTTTTTGCTCTATGTACGAGCAATGGAGCATTCCTTCGGTGCTCTACTAGCACAAAACAACGATACGGGGTATGAACAAGCTATCTATTATCTCAGCCGAATGATGATAGGGCCTGAGCATAGATACACCGTTGTGGAAATAGAATGTCTCGCTTTGGTGTTCGCTATTCAGAAAATGCGACACTATGTTACAGGACAGACCATTCATGTTATATCATGAGTCAACCCCCTCAGGGTCCTCATGACCAAACCAGGTGCACTCAGCTCTCGCCTTGCTACTTGGGCGATATTATTGTCCCCCTACCACATGATTTTTGTCCCGCAGAAGGCTTTTAAAGGTCAAGCTCTGGTAGACTTTTTAGCAGCCCATCCAGGTTCGAAGTCAACCAGAATATATGAAGATATACCAGACGAGGTCGCCAATTCAAATATGGCTTCCCATGATACCGTCTGGCGAATGTTCTTCGATGGTGCTTCAAGAACCGGGCCCAAAGGCAATATCGTCATTGGGGTCGGAGTAGTACTGATTTCTCCCTCTGGATTGGTGATCAATCAGGAATACTCCCTCACGGAACCTTGTTCAAACAACGTGGCTTAGTACAACGCCTAGGTTATCGGCCTACGACTTGCAAAGGAACTGGGGGTAGAGTACTTGGAAGTACATGGCGATTCACAGTTAATCGTCAATCAGATCCGGGCTTCATATGAAGTTTTTTATGAAGACATGATCCCCAATCATCATATAGCAATCGCCATCATCACGTCCTTAAAAGGGTTCTTCATAGAACATATTCCAAGACTCTGGAATATTGAAGCTGATGCTCTAGCAGGACTTGCCGCTTCTCTGGCGGTTTGAAATCATACTCATCATTTGGTTGACGTAATAGGCCATGAATTGGTTTGTCCTAAGAACAACATGCAATTTGCTGTAAGTTACTCTGCCCTGACGGTCGAAGAGACATAGGACTGGAGGCTTCCATTTATTGACTTTATAGTCTATGGTATCTTGCCGAAAAATCTGAAAGAAGCCACTTCTATCAGAAGACGTTCTCTCAGATTCTTCTACGATACAGAGACAAAAATGCGGTATCGACGATCCTATGATGTGTTGCTGCTCTGATGTTTGTCAAATACAGAATCCAAAGAAGCTGTACGCGAAGCTCACGATGGCGTTTGCAGGACCCATCAACCTGGCCCAAAATTGTAAGACCGCCTTCGCTGGATGGGCTATTACTGGCCTACCATGGTAGCAGATGCGATAGACTACGCAAGAAAATATAAAGCTTGTCAGGTCCATGCGGATTTCATACACCAACCATCCGAATTCTTACATCCGACGGTGGCATCCTGGCCATTTGAGGCATGGGGAATGGATATCATTGGTCCAATCACCCCGCCTTCGTCCAGAGGACATCGCTTCATACTCGTAATAACTGACTACTTCTTCAAATGGGCGAAAGCTGTTCCACTTGCAGAAGTAAAGACATCAAACGTGATCAGCTTCGTCAAGCATCACGTCATCTATCGCTTTGGACTGCCTCGAAGGATCATCCACGACAACGGTCCGCAGTTCGCGAGCCATGCCTTCTATCGGTTTTATGACAAACACCGAATTCAGAATGTTGCTTCAACACCGTACAACCCGACGGCTAATGGTCTGGCTGTCACCCTTATTTTTTGTAATTCCCGTATTTCGTATTTATACTCGTATCTGGATTTTGGCATGTATTTTTATTTTTCTCAACTTGTGGAAATTCGGTATTTCTCGTATTTTGGGTTTTGTCATGGCTCGGTTTTAATTGGTTTGGGTTGGTTTGGTTTGGTTTATAGTGTATTGGAACACCTTAGCCTATACTCCACCCTTAACACACCACATCCCACCCTCTTTAATACTCCACCAACCTTTTCTCTCTCCTCTTAACCTCCATTAATTTCTTCTTCTCCTTCCTCTCCATAGGCAATTGCACCTTGCCACCACATGAGAACCCTATTTTATTTGTCCATTTGCTAGAGTAGGATATGGTGATCAACATTAGAACTTAGCATTTTGTGATTTGGAGCCTCCATTGTTCTAGATCTAAGTTTTTCTTATTTTTGGTTTTGTATGGTTTTGATCTATTTAAGTTGGAATTTTATGGGTTTTGAAGTTCCTATGTGGAAGAGAGTTCAATTTCATCCTGGTTGGAACTTTGGAAATCTGGATTTGGAGTTCGGATGGCCAAGTTGTGATGCCTTAAAGTTTTGGAGCCATTGGAGCTTCTTCTCAGCCATGGAGAAGAAGACCCAGACCCTGCGTGCGTGTTTTTACGCGTACGCAGCTCTCTGCGTGCGTGACTTTTCGCGTACGCAGCTCTCCTGCGTGCGTGACTTTTTGCGTACGCAGCTCTCGTGCGTGCGTGACTTTTCGCGTACGTAGCTCTCCTGCGTGCGTGACTTTTTGCGTACGCAGCTCTCCTGTGTGCGTGACTTTTCGCGTACGCAGCTCTCCTGCGTGTGTGACTTTTCGCGTACGCAGCTCTCCTGCGTGCGTGACTTTTTGCGTACGCTGCTCTCCTGCGTGCGTGACTTTTCGCGTACGCAGCTCTCTTGCGTGCGTGACTTTTGAGCGTACGCAGCTCTCCTGCGTGCATGACTTTTGAGCGTACGTAGCTCTCTGCGTGTGTGCTTTTGTGCGTACGTAGCTCTCCTGCGTGCGTGACTTTTGAGCGTACGTAGCTCTCTGCGTGCGTGCCCTTGTGCGTACGCTGCTCCCCTGACCCCTTGCTTAACCCATTGGCTCTTGGAGTATTGGTTTTATTTCTCGACTTGGTTTCTTTTGTGGATTTGGTTTTCCTGAGATTTGTTCAACACAGCACGACTATCTTGACCCGACACGGCCTAACACGGTTTTCAAGTAATTGTTTATGACTAGTACGGTTCTCGGGATTTTCTGTGGATTATGATTCTGGTATTCTCTGATCTCCTTGCTAGTGACCCAGTGGGGTGCACACCTAACCTGTAACTTATAATTGATCCTTGTGACTTGATAACTTGATAGTGGCCCATGGCGGCGCACTCCTGACTTGTAGCATGACTTGATAACTTAACGCTGTTGCGACGGCTAATTTAACTTGACCTGCCTTGACACCGTGGGTGGTTCTTTCTGGCTTGCTTGTTAAATCCACTTGTCCTGTCTTGCATCATGTCTAGGATGGGACTCCTGATTAGCACGGTCAGGAGTACCTACTAAAATAGATTAAGGTTAATAACTAGAATAACACAGTAGTCATGAAGAGATGATACAGCTACGGGCAATCCCGTTACCTGGGCGCTCTTGGGATCTGTAGCCTGCCGTCGAGTAGGGCACATTTCCAGCACACCGTTGCGTGTTGCACCCTCTAAGTCACCTAAGGGTACATTTGTCTCCCGGACGATGTACCCACCTAAATTCAACCCCTAATTTTCGACCTGGGTAACCTGGATGGTCTGCAGGGCTTGTGGCTGTGGAACAATCTCACTGCATCTTGTTAGTAATTAGGCCTGTGATAACCCTAGTTAGTTAAAGTAGTAAGCCGTAGTATCTGTTTGGCCGTGATTGATTGAATAAGGTATATCCAGTTCTAGCCATGTCTTGATTCAGTACAGATTGCTCCCTGTCTTGATTTCTTGTATTATTATCTTGCCGATAAATGGTGGAAAACCAAGTTCTGTTCAGATGAAGGGTTACAACCCCGGTCCTTGTTTGGTTTACGGGTTGTAACCTGGCTATCGGAATAGTTCCATGGTTATCTCGTCGTATATCATCCTGACATATTTTTTTGTAAATTCTAGTTTTTAATATTAGATTTCTTGTGGTGATTGCTAGCTTTTGTTCTTATTTCGTGGCCCCCTTGTGGCACTTACTCTTTCTGGGGTTGACCCAGCTGGTTTTGTGTGGCCAGATTTCAGAGCAGCTCCCGAGGATCTTCCGAACCTCCAGCCCGATGGTGGCGACTAGAAGGTACCCGGGCTACGAGTGGGTTTTCTATTTTGTTTCGCTCACTCTATTGTAAAGTTATTATTTTGAGGCATTTAGCCGACGAGCACCTGTTAGCTCGATGCACTTTTACTTACTATCTGCCTACGGGCTGTAAACATGATTAACAAGTCCTAGGGTTGATCATGTACGACTAAACTCTTGCTAGTCCTAACATTTTGTAACGACTAGCTTCATGATCAGCTGAATATGTGATATTTGGGACGCCTTATTATTGTATATTTAATGATCATACATCTTGCGACCTTACTTACTTGTTTGTGATTGAGACATTAGGCTTGTTCATGACCATAAGAGACTGTTGGCTTGTAGTAAACCCTCATATTTCTAGACAGCCGTGACCATATATCGAGGTGATTCTTATTTCAATATACGTAGCTGGCTATGTCAGCCCCCGCTCTCCAGTATTCTGGTTCTGGGGCGTGACATGGTTTAAGTGGTGGCCCATGCAGGTCTTGTCAATCAAGAAATGTGAGGGTTTATCGAATAGATGTTTCAATCAGTATTCGCCCTTGATCTCCGCCCGTATTTTTAAATCGCTGAAATTCTTGCCCTGATTACATGCTTGTATCGTTGATCTGTCCTGGTCCTTCCTTATTATTTCTCTGTGTCATTTTCCTCAGCGGCACTGTACCTGACCCTGCCGATCAGCAAGGAGGAGCACCTCCCATGGGCCAGCAGCAACCGGGAGATCAAGCCCAGCATTCCGGAGTCGCCTCCAGAGTGATACCTACTGGAGGAGAGTCACCAGTTCGGCCCGTCCAGCCCGCAGAGCCAGATGATGGTACCTTAGTAGGCCTCATCAGAACCTTGATAACTTCCCAGGATCGTCGAAGCGACGCCCTACACCAGACAGTTCAAGATGCTTTGACCCGAGGCGGACATCCAGGGAACCAGGCGGCAAACAGCTTTAAGCGCTTGAACCCTCCTTTCTTCGACGGCACCGAGGATGCGATTGCCGTGGATGCATGGCTTTAGGACACCGAGGTGATTCTGGAAGCAGCTAGGACACCCGAGAATGAGAAGGTGGCGGTGGTATGCCTGCAGTTGTTGGACTTGGCTCGCAATTGGTGGGCGGTGCAAGCCATGGGATTAGTGGCACCCATTGCTTCGGCAGTATTTAGAGAGAGATTCCAGACGAAGTATTTCGATACTGTGGCTCGGTACGACCTGCAGACCAGATTTACCAACTTGAAGCAAGGAGGCAGAACAGTCGACAGTTATGCATCAGAGTTTTCTAGACTCAGTAGGTTTGCCCCTACGTTGGTGGCGACCGAGTTTGATAGGGCCCAGCAATTCCAGCAGGGGCTGCATTTGGAGATCTTGTTGGCGGTTGAGCAGTTCGAGCACCAGACGTTCGATGCCGTCTTGAGAGCAGCTAGGAGGCATGAATACACCTCCCCGAGGATCGTGGATAGGACCGAAAGTAGGAAGCGGTCCCACAGTCAGATGCACCAATCATCAGCTCCAGCCCCGGCAGCTAGGGGATTGACCATTGGAACTCCGAGGCGGGTGGCCTCAGTAACGTCGGTTCAGCATTCGACCCCGACGTACCCGCAGCAGCAGAAGCAGAAGCAGACTTCCGCGATGGGATATTCTCATTGCGGGAAGCTAGGGCATGTGGTGGCAGACTGTCGCAGGGCGCAGGGATTGTGCCTGGCTTGTGGAGCAGCAGATCATAGGATAGGGGCTTGCCCGAATAGGGGTGGTTCATCAGCATCCAACCCTTCTAGCTCTTCGATGAGAGGACCGGCCCCAGCCCCAGTTCAGCAGCAACAGTATCATTCTTCGAGGCCCTTGCCGCCTCAGTCTCAGGCATTCCAGCAACAGTACCCCCAGCAGTATGCACAAGCCCAAGCTCAGACCCAGAATAGACAGAGAGGTTTCCAGCAGAGGGGACCAGCAGCCAGAGGACAAGGTCAGGCCATGATGATGGCTACGGAAGAAGAAGTTGCACCTGGTGAGGTTGTGGCAGGTACTATTCTCGTCAACTCCTCTCCAGCGTCTGTATTATTTGATTCGGGTGCATCGCATTCATTTATGTCTGCACGATTCGTGACACGGATAGGATTGGAGCCCAAGTCATTATCAGTGAGGCTCAATATACTTACTGGTAATGGCCTTGTGGGAGTAGATCGAGTGTTTTCCTCGTGTCGGATCGTAGTTAGCGGTAGGGAGTTCCCCGCTAGATTCATAGAGTTTCCTATGGCAGACTATGATGTTGTCCTAGGCATGGATTGGTTGAGGAACCAGTATGCTAGGATAGACTGCCATATTGGCAGAGTTGTCTTTAGTATCCCCGGCGAGCCAGAGTTTTCATTTTCCAGAGGCGCAGTGGAGCCATCTTCCCCAGCATTGCGGATGGCAGTAGCAGCAGTGCAGTTACCCCGGATAGTTGAAGAGTTTCCAGATGTCTTTCCAGAGGAGCTTCCAGGGATGCCGCCGGAGCGGGAGATTGAGTTCACTATAGACTTGATTCCCGGGACAGCACCAGTATCAGAGCGAGTCTACAGGATGGCGCCTTTAGAGTTGGAAATTTTATACAAGATGATTGAAGAACTGAGGACCAAGGGATTCATCCGTGCAAGTGGATCGCATTGGGGAGCCCCGATGCTTCTTGTGAAAAAGAAGGATGGTACGTTTCTCCCGATGCCTACAAAGAAAAGGAAAATCATCATATTATTTCAGAAAAGAAGAACAGAAAAAGAGGATCGTAACTCGATTCACCTCCGAAACGGCATCGACGTCCTCACTTCTGTCCCTAATGATTGGCCGGCGAGGCTTGACCACAGCCCATTTTCGGGAGTAAGGCATGCCGTCGACAGAGGATGCACGCCTGCTATGTTTTCGGGAAGGACTAGGCGCAACAGGGGGCTGACCTGTCACCAAATCATCCGCAGAAGGAAGAGGCAAGTTATCAAGGTCATCCTCTTCGTCCACATTGGTAGACTCCGCGTTAGATACATCAACTATCTGTCCTCCCCTTCTTGGTCCTTGGCTTCTCCTCCAAGACAGTACCAACAATGAAGCTGGTACTTTGGTCAAAATCTCTTGGGGGCTAATTCACCCTAACATGGTACAAGGCCGCCATGTATAAAATATGTCCTGACTCGTTAGCATCGGGAACAGAGAAGGTAGTACGGGTGTGAACTACAATATAGTAGTGCCAAGCCTGGATGCCGTCAAGGACGCTATCCTCAAAACCCAGGCAGGAGCTGGGATTGTCGAAGAACATCTGACTGTACCCAAATTGTCGGAAGAATCGGCTGGATAAGTAAGGCTCCAAAAAGACGGAGTGACGGTTGTGATACACTAGATGTGTAGGACGAATGTTCTACAACCAGAGGAGCATCTTCTCGGGCAAGAATTTGGGAGACACAACACCATTAAGATGCACGATGCTTACTTCTTCATCGGTAAAATGAGGAACAGACACAAAAAAGGAGTATTTGTCCACTTGCGCCAGCGCAATCCGACAGACGGGCATGGTGGTGTACTCCCAGGGCATGTGGTGGTACTGATAGATAAAGGCATCATCAGCAGTCACGTCATCCTCGGGGCCAGGCCTCATCAAAGACTGGTAATACATCAACAGCCACCCCATCAGATAATGGTAGGGCAGCTCGATTCGTTCGAAGTCTTTCGCCGTATCGCGAGCGATGACTTTGGACGAGAAGGCACGGAGGCCACGATATACGCTCCATACCTTGGCGGGGAGAAGAGCTAGTCTGGCCCCAAAGACTAGCTTCACCGCAGGGAGGATCAGGTTACGGCTGATTCTCTCAATACCACCAGCCCCTCCCGAAACTACACAGTTCTGCAGCCACACCATCAGAAATCCCGCCTGGAGAGCCTTATCAGACATTTTTTGGGTATCCTGATAAAAGTAATTTAAGGAGTCAGATTGACTCCCAAATCTGTCACCTGTGGTTTTCACCCTCTTGGCAGTCGACACCTGGTTCTGCACCTCCTCCCGGGTTCGAGGACGTCGGGGGAAAACCTGGCCTGAGGTGCCTAGCTCAAAAAGATAGCTGAGCCAGGTCTTGGTATGAGGTAGGTTCCCTTCCGAGCTATCGTTCTTCTTCTTTGATATCTGCTGGAACATACTATGGTGACAGAGTAGTTCCCGGTAAACAGCCACAAAGCCCAGGAATCGTTGCTCCAATTCCTTGAATTCTTCGTTCGTAGGGATATACGTTTCAAAAACTTCATCTCCCCAGGGCAGCTTAGAGACTTCATGCATCTCGTAGAAAGCGAGCCCCATCTCCCCTCCAGGTGTAAAGAAGGTCCCCGTTCGGCAGTTTTACATCTCAAGAAGAGCCATGAACAGCTTCTTATTTATGGGCAGACCATAACAAGTGCCCCGAATGGCATGATAAAGGCCAATCTCGAGCAGGAGATCGTTGTATGTCCGCAAGATCCACGAGGTCAAGTTGATCCATGAAGGAGTGGGGTTCATCCAGTTCAGCAGTGCCAACCGACCAGTGGGATTGGACCCCTCCTGAGCAAGCTGGTTCATAAAAGTGTCAGCTTGGGAGAACCGGAAGTTGGGACCCTACACATTTATGAAGCTGCCCGGGGTCAACCCCATCACGGAGCGGCTGATCTGTAGCTTGCTTGCAACTATCGACCTCGATGTTTTATTATAGTAAAAATCACCCACGAACATCCCCTGCTGGCTCAGAGTTAGGGAGTCCGCCATTTTCCTGTCCATTAGCAGCATATTGAACCAATACAGCGGGAAGTGATGCTCCATCTGAGGAATGTGGATCGCCATCCCGTTGGAAGAAAAACTCCAACTTTCAGAGATATCTAGAACATTGGGGTTCTTTACAGTCAGGGCATCCCCAAAGAGGAACGAGGGTTTCAGATGTGTGCCCCCTAATTTTCTCGAGTTCATAATGCCCGAGAGAAAGAAGAAGGATTGGTTTCTGATATCCCTTAGCCTCTCCTCAGGTTGATCTTTGGTGATTTGGGCCGACACATAATCGACCACATGGTCGAACCACACACCCACAGCAGACTGAGCTTGACCTACCAAAATCTCCCCTGAAGGATTGACCGGCAACTTCACTGAAAAAGACAAAAGAAAGAAGTCGGGAGATAGCCAGAGAAAAACCACTTAATGTCTTCTGAGCTTATGCGGCTCTGTTAGGTGGGTCTTCATGCAGTCCAGTTCATAAGGTGCTTATGTGGTCATGTGACAACTTTCATGCGGCTCGGTCATGAGACAACTCTCATGCGGCTCGGTCATGAAGCAACTCTCATGCGGCTCGGTCATGAGATGACTCTCATACGGCTCGGACATGAGACAACTCTCATGCGGCTCGGCCATGAAGCATCTTTCATGCGGCTCGGTCATGAGACAACTCTCATACGGCTCGGCCATAAAGCATCCCTCATGCGGCTTAGTCATGAGACATCTCTCATGCGGCTCATCCATGAAGCATCCCTCATGCGTCTCAGTCATGAGACATCTCAAATGTGGCTCGGACATGAAGCATACCCCATGCGGCTCAGTCATGAGGCATTCATGCGGCCCATACGGCACAGCTTATAAGAATTTATCACACTGAACATAAGCAGTCCAATGAAGACGAAAAGCGCATTAACTATGCCGAAGCATGATAGGAAAAGGCCCGTACATAAAACATGTGACATAGCCATTGTGGTTAGGGTTTGAATTCATGCAGTCTCTTTCCAACGCTCTTACCATCAATAGAGGGATGAACGTCGGGGTGAATCAAACTCGCCGTGTTCGACGAGGAGGCAAGTCCTTTGCCCTTCGCTGCAGCACTGGAGGAAGCCTTGGGAGCCATTGATGATCGAGAAAGGAGGAGAGAAGATGGCGACTAGGGCAATAGAAAGATTGAAGAAGGAAGTAAGTAAAGAACCCCTCTCTTCAAAACTGCTCGTACTTATAGGTTGTCAGAGGCGTGTGAACCGATAAACATCGCTTCAAATTTCGTGCTGCCCAAAAAGATAAAGCCGACTCTTGGAATTCTATCCCCTTTCATGCAAAAGACTGCTCCGAATCATCAAAGCAAATCTAAAAATTAATGCTGACTCTTGGGATCCTATCCAAAAGACGTCTTTAAATTATCAAAGTACACCAAAAATTAATGAGATGCCTACGTAGCACGAGACCAGTATGCGGCCAGAGAAGCCTATGCGGTATTAAGGGCTTATGCGGACATACCCAAGCTTCTTATTCAAAGTATTTTAATTTTACAAATTGAATACTTTGAAGGGGGTCTTGTAGAAGCATGGAAAAGAATAGGAATTTCTATGCGGCCCAGAATTAACATAAAACTTCATGTGCCTCAAAATATGGGGAGTTTCATGCGGCTCAGAATCCCTGGGAGCTTCATACGGCTCAGAAAGCTTCATGCGGCTCAGGAAGCTTCATACGGCCTTATGTGGTTCAAAATCTGCCTATACAGCTGGCCATAATTACTCTGACATAAAGGCGACAGCTCTGACAGAGATGATGGCTCTGACATAAATACAAGACATGTCATGCTCCTAAAAAGACGAGAAAATCATCATGATATCTGGCATAGTTCACAAATTCCAAAGACAACTCTTTATGCGAATCGCCTATGCGACCCTCATATGGCTCAGTCATGAGGCCACTCTCATGCGGCTCAGTCATGAGCCTACTCTCATGCAGCTCAGTCATGACACCATTCTCATGCGTCTCGGTCATGAGACCGCCCTCATGCGGCTAATTCATGAGACCACTCTCATGTGGCTCGGTCATGAGACAACTTCCATGCGGCCCGGTCATGAGACACTCTTCATGCGGTTCGGCTATGGGACAGTCCTTTATGCGGCTCGGCCAGGATACATCATTCATGCGGCTCGCCACAGAGTAGTAGTTGAGACACATGGCAGAAATTGACCAAGTCTTAACAGTTCGGATTTAGTGCAACAAACAGATCATGATCAATCTTAACCAATCCCCAACTGCCCACTTCTCGAGGCACAGTTACAAGGATGTGGCCCGAAATTAGCGACGTGGCTGTACACCTCCATTACTCATGAATTCCTATAAATAGCAAGGTGTTATTCCCTTGTACACATACAGAGACACACAGAGAGAGATACACACACCCAGGCAGAAAGAGAGCATTTCTTCTCCGGAGCCGACGTTGCGTTCGATCATCCAAGGAGTAAAGCAGAGTTGATAGAACTTTTCTGAGCCTCTATCGTCACCCCCCAGAATCAAAACTAAACAAATGTACTTAGATTTCTTTTCCTAGCTTTTGTTCCTAGGCTCTCTTTTGTACAAGCGACTTTGTAATTGTGAGTTAAAGTTCAGTCCTCCTATAAAACTGTTCTGTTCTACAATAATCAATGGCAAACACCATTCAGGAGGATAGGGTTGAGATATCCTCATCTTCTGAAGCTCATCTTTTTGTGAAATGGTATCGAGACGGACAACAAAAGAATCAATTGCATCCTGTTGATTGAGCAGGTATTGAGAAACGGCTGCTGTACGGTTGTCAGGCGTCGTTGGTGAAGGACCACCCCCAGCATTTGTAAGATTTGGAGGAGGCACAACGGAATGATACTCCTTCTGTAGTGAAGAAGGGTTGTTGCTATGAGCCGGACTAACGTGTGCCGAGACATTTTGTTGAAGTGGAGGAACAGCCCCAGCAGCTTTGACCGCCATGATACTGGTAAGCATATCAGTGATCTTGGCAAATGCTGTTTCAAGACCCTCTAGTCGTTTGTTGGTCTGATCACTAGCTTCTTCAGGTCTCTCTCCATCCGCCATGTATATAGATAACATGCGAGGACGAACAGAGGAGACAGTACAACTAGTGCTGATACTGTCTGTCTCTGAGTTGAAAAGTCCCTCGTCTTCAGGTAGGGGAGGTAGATAGTCACCGTCAGACTCGGAGAGATCTTCGTCATCTAGAAGGCTACCCCCGGTATGAAGGTCATCTGCTTCAGACTCTGAGAGAATACTACCCCCAGCTGAAGGATCATCAACTCCAGCTTGGGAATCCTCGCCATCTATACGGAATCTCGTCCTCGACCGAGTACCCATATAGACTCTCTCAGATGTGACAACCTGCTGGCTATCTGTTGGCAAAGTTCTTCTTCTTCTGTTCGCGAAACTGAGAGAGAAAGTTGGGTTCGTGGTCCACCTTCTTTGATTGGGGCTCCCATAAGGGGGACCCCATGAAGCCATGTTGGATGAAACACACAGTGGCTTTTCATCATCAGAGCGATGTAGTCGTCAAAACACGGACTGCCTCTGCGGCACGAATGTACGCCATAAATTGTTTTATCCTTCCTCGTTTTATGCTTATGATTTCTTATGTCGCGTAAGTCAGCGGAAGGGAGTTTTGTCTTAAAACCCATGTCACATGCATTGTCGAGTTTTGTATATTGGTTTGTAAGGAGAGTTGGTGCATCCGGACTTAGTTCACGTACAGGGGCAACCTCCACACCTAAGTTCTGTGATGACCTTGAAGACAGCCCCGTGCTATACGCGTTGGGGCCTATCTTTTTGTTGTAGGCGCATAGACCCTGGAGTCTGCCTTTGGGTGCATGCTTTCCAGAAGTCTTGGCAACATTCCTAAGCTTCCTCGATGTGGGCGCATAGTATGGGTCAGTAGAGCTTGGATGCATGACCCTAGACGTATAATCTGTCAAAGACAGAAGTCTTCTGGCCAGAGTTATGCACTCACACACCCTCTTGGGCGCATAGCTTTGGGCGCATGCTCGATGAAGCAGCACAGTTTTCTCCCAGCTTCGCCTCCTTTATTTTTGAGCCTCGCTGAGTTTGTCCAGAGTGTAAACACTTATATTCTTGGCATCGTAGTATTTTTCTTTGCTAAGTCTCGAGCGTTGAACACTCTATTGTTGGTTGCACAAGAGAGAAGTCGCTGGGCTAGTAGAGCCCGAAATGGTATGAGCCTTCTTTATTTGTGGAGCTTCTGTAGCAGAGCCATGCTCCCACAGAGGAGCTCTATGCGCCCACGTGGTAGAGACTTTCGATTGCATATCTTCTATGACACCGGCAGGATATGCACCACGAGCCTTCGGAAGCCAAGTCTTGCGAGACTTGTTTGGCTTCACTGATTTTGAGGGAGTAGAGCCGTCCCTCGGGAGCATCTCTTCGAACGCCTGCTGATCGAACTTCACGATCAACATCTTCTGAGTTCTATCCACTTTGTCGGTATCGGATTGCGTCACCACCTTCTCGTCAGAGGAAAAGGTAGTCTCCAGTAAAGTCATCCTTTTTATGGACACAAAAAAAAAGAAACGCTTTCTTTTTTTATTGGCGCAAGGCACCACAAATCGAGTACGCCTGAGAGATCCTGTGCTAAGGATCCTCGTATACAAAAAGAATTCTGGAGAATGGGACGATGGAGATCGAACGGCAGTTGCCCCTTTACTCTGTTGACACTCTGATTACAAAAGTGGGAGAAAACCTAAGAAAATTGCTAACTCTCGGCTCACTAGCAAGAAGTGCAGCAATTTGGCTCTTGAAAATGCTCTCCATGCTGTGCTTTAAAGAGGTATAAGACCTATTTTTATAGTTATTTCTATGCTGGAATGATGTTATGCGCCCATATGAAAAAATATACTAATTTTCATGTGGGCGCATAGTCCTGCTTTGGGCGTATAGAGTGTAGGCGCATGCAGACTGCGTAATCGTGGGTTGATCGTGGGTTTGACGTGGCCACATGCTTCGGTGCACAGCTGCTCGTGGAGACTGACGTGGCCTTATGCTTCGGTGTACGATTGATCGTGGGTTTGACTGAGTCGGGGCTGTTCTGACTTGGGTGCATATCCTGAAACAGAGCTATGTGCCCCCTTCTCGAGAAGCCTAGAGTGGGCGCATGGGCGTATAGTTTGCTCTGGTGACTTGGGCACGTAGCATGCTCTGGTGACTTGCGCGCAAAGCATGCTTTGGTGACTTGGGCACATAGCATGTTCTGGTGACTTGGGTGCATATGACTTCTCTGGCTTAGGTGCATGGTTGTCAAGACTGCTAAAATTTTCATGCTTCTACAGTTATCCCACGGTTCGATGAGCTTATCTTCAACTCGTCCGTCTATGCCCTAGGCGTGAACTTTGACGAGGAGGTGGTTAACCCTGTTAAAGAGTTAACCACTCGAGATCAACCTCAACATTGATTGTCCATGATAGACCTCAAGCACTTTGCCTATTTCCAGCGTATGATGGATCGAGGTAAACTCTCAGCTAGTAGCACCGCCGATGGTGAGATGTTAAAGCCCTAATTCCTTTTCGGCGATAAGTTAGTCTCCAAAGAGAAAAAGATCCTGAAGATCAAGGAGGGGTGGTACTTTGGCAACTCTGACCTTTGTTTGTATGTTCTACCGACCAAACAACAACTTATTCATTCGATTTTCTCCTATTTTGTCGAGAAACGTCGTATGGAGTGGGATTTGACCCCTACTCAGGGAGGGTGCTGATAGGCCATTTCAAACTGGACTCCGCTCCAGGAAAAGAGATGCTTTTACGTATGTCCATGATGACCCATCTTACGCTTTGAGAGTATTGTGTCCGGGCCACCTGTACAACGATTTGACCCCGGCCATTTATTCTTTTGGGGCTTCCATTTTGCCAAACGGCTTCTTACGGAAGAAGTCTCATACCCGAAGGGAGTTTTTCGGGTCGAAGGTTGGGTACACCCTGAAGCCAAGTGACTCAACTTGACTTTGTGGATATTGGCCAGGTATGAGACGGAGCTGAAACATATTGGCCAGTATTATGCCGTCAAATCCACTAAATATAGGATAGAGATCATGTCACGCCCAGAACCAGAATACTAAGAGCGGGAGGCAGACACAGCCAGCTGCGTACATCGAGTACAATACACTTCGTAATACAGTCACGGCTGTCTAAATGCATGAGGGTTAATCTACAATCCATCAGTCCCTTATGGTCATGAACAAGCCTAGTGTCTCAATCTCAAGCAAGCAAATAAATATTACAAGATGTTAGATCATCAGACATATAAAAGTAAGGCATTCCAAATATTACATATTCAGATGATCATAAAACTAGTCATACAAAATGCGAAGACTAGCAAGAGTTAAGTCATACATGATCAACCCTAGGTTTTTGTCAATCATGTTACAGCCCTTAGGCAGACAGAAATAAAGTTTGCAATATGAGCTAACACATGCTCGATGTCTAAACGTCTTTACATTAGAGTGGGAGAGCAAAATAAGAAACCCACTCATTGCCACGGTTACGCCTGGTGTTCACTATCTGGCTGGAAAGCAGTTAGACCCTCGGGTATTACTCCAAAATTTGGCCATACAAAACTAGCTGGGTCAGACCCCAAAAAGAGCAAGTACCACAAAGAAGGCTCCATTTATGAACTAAAATCAGAATATAAAAGAAGTGATACGAGAACATATTTATAATAACATAAATGACAAGAGTTAAATGAACATAATTGCTTGCATTAGGAAGAACAAGAGGTGGAATATAATTCCCATGCTAATCATGAGACAATCATTCAAGCACCACCAATCGTCCTATGGCTTGCTATCATTAGCTAACTAGGGTTATCACAGGCCTAGTTACTAACAAGATGTAGTTGAGATATTTCTGCAGTCACAAGCCCTGCAGACTATCCAGGCTATCCAGGCTATCCAGGCAAAAGTTACGAGAGTTATCAAGTTACAAGAGTTATCAAGATTTCTGGTGTACTTGAGTACTTAGGATATAAGAAGTGCAACACATGACAGTGTACTGAAAATGTGCCCTACTCGACGGCAGGCTACAAGTCCACAGGTGTGGCCGGGATAACGGGATCGCATGTAACTGAAAAATCTCTATATATGAGCTACTTGATCAATCTAGTCGTTTAACCTAGTCAAATTCATTATGAATCCCTGGCCGTGGTAATCAGGAATCCATATCCTAGACATAATACAAGACAAGACAGGTAGCTTGTACAACCACAATCGGAAAATCAACTACGGAGTCAAGACATGAGTTACACTAGCAAGACTGGATATAGCTGTCGCAACAGCAATCAAGGTTATACATGTCATATCAGGTTTACTTGTCATATCAAGAATACTTGTCAGGAGTGTGCCTCGATGAGCTACTATCAAGATTATCAAGACGATATCATATTATCATGTTTAAGTTCAAGTTACTAGCACAAGATTATCAAGTAGGGTCGTCGAAATTTAGGCCAAGTACAGAAAACATGTAAAGAATATCAAGAACATCCATGGGTGATTGAAACTATCAGTCATATAAGAACTCCAGTTAAAGTGTGAGACAGGAAGATTCTTGAAGCTAAGACGAAGATCTAAAACTTTTATGTTTTGAGTTTTACAAGATTCTAGCTACAAAACAGCATAAAAATGCAAAAACAGTCATTTAGATATCGCGCGATAGAGATTCGCGCGCAGGCACGCGAAGCACACGACGCACGTGGAAAAAACTGGCCACAACGTGCGGGGCACGGATGCATGGTGTGCATCATGCGAAACATACGGCACACGGATGCATGGTGTGCGGCAAACGAAATGCGTGGGCTCGCGGCAAGTGAAATGCACGGGTGCGGATGCACGGAGCACGGCAAGCAAAACGCACATGGCGCGCCGGCGCATGACAAACCAAACGTGCGGGCGTGCGGCATGCGAAACGTATGGGCACGGATGCACAGCGTGCGGCAAGCAAAATGCGCACGGCACGCGGGCGCACGACAAACGAAATGTACGGCACGGGTAGCACGCAAAACGCATGGGCACGGTTGCACAGGTGTACGTACGCGGCACGCAAAGCGCGCATGTGGCACTATTTATCGTCCCGACAGCACTGAAGATGTGTGGGGACCATGAACACAAGAATGGCCATAATTTCCTTAAAATAAATTGAAATCACGCAATTCAAAAGCCAAAATTGCGTAGAATTGAATTCCCCACAACATGGAACCATTAGTTTTTTGGAAATGACAACTTTTTAGAGATCGTAATCAAGAAAAGTAAGAAAAACTTAAAACCTAGATCTACAAAAATCAATCTATCAAAACCAAAAGTTTTAAGTTCTAAAGATGTTTAGAATCATGCAAGAAAGAGAATAGAACAATCAAAAATGGAGATCCATCATGTTCTCCATGGAGCAAGGTATACTTGCCTTAGATTGGTGAAAGGAGTAATGGAGAAGGAGAGGAGAGGAGTTAATAAAATTGATGAGAGGAGAGAGAAGGAATTGGTATATATACCAAACTCATCCCATATTAAACCAATCCAAGCCAAACCAAGTCAAGCTAACGTGCCATGAAGAACCAAGGTGAACCAAACCAAGACTAAGCAAGACAAGTCTAAATATGGGTTACCTGACAATGTCAGAAATCCGTACACATATACTAAAAATACGTATAACGGGAAACGGGAGTGACAGATCAACCAACACATGTTCTTGGCTATACTGGAACTATACAACCACCATACTAGGACATTTTACACTCTTGGGAGAGAGTTGGGGCTGGCTCTCAATGAGATGTTTATGATCTCAAGACTACCCTAGGGTGAGGAGCCGTACGAAGAATATACTCCATATAATATGGAGTTCATAGGGCTGGAAGCGCAACAGCCCGAGATGATGGATGTATATAAAGAATTGTTGTGCCATCACCAAGTATGCACGCGTCAGGATGCTCAGAAGGCTCATCCTCATGTCTCTTCCTGAAAGGATTACGTCTTCATAAAACATCCCGTAAGACTGAGGCAGGTTCATATCACCATTCGTAGGGAATATACCCCTACTGAAGTCGATGCGTTGATGGCAGAAACAGGGGAAACAAGCCCCTCGGTAGATGCTGAGGGGAAACCAAATTCTATGGTCCACAGTTATATTTATCAAATTTTGTGCACCATGACTCCAAAGGCAGTACTGGATGCCTTTCTGAATTATCTGGCTACGCAATTGCGTGACCCCAGGTGGTTCTGGTTCCGTAGGGGAATAAGAAGGAACCTTATTATACCGACCGTAAAGCTGGTGTTTGGCTATCGCCTTGCCCTTCTGCCAGCCACGGTCTACAATACTCTGCGAGGCTTACGAGAGTTTTTAAAGAGGATTATTAAGCACGACAGGAAGGATGGAAAATTTCCATGGGTGGAGCTTTCCTACCATTACCTGATGGCTTGGTTGGTTGTACACCACCCAGGCTTAATAGACTCCGATTTGAATGAAGGTCACATGGACGGAGACGCCTCCATATACGGGATATGACTTCTTTAGGATCCCGCCCTCATACTCAGGCTTTCGTGTGGAAGACATACTGGAGGACAAGGGCGATCAGGCAAGTACCTTAACGTGTGGATCTTTTCATTGGCTTCAATCCATCTGATCGTCTCATTTGGTATATAGGAACTAAAACCATGTGTTTCTGGAACCTTATATGTCGAGTCGATTTGTGCATCAATTCGGCAAGGCCCGATGATGGTGGATAACCCGAGCACCTGCTTGAATTATGAAGGATGTTTGCTGGATGGTGCACACGCGTGGCATTACTATAATACTGGGTGCACTGGGGTAAGCTTTACGGTACCCAAAATCTGTCCCGAGACCCACATCATGTACTCTTCTGTGAAGTTTGGCTACAATCGGGAATAGAGTTTTATCGTTAGGACCAAGATGGAGGCTTCTCCAGCCGTTCTTAAGCACATCCGAGATTAACTGCCATCTGGTGGCAAGGCATCAGAGGGGTCCAGTGCCTCCCAGAAAGAAGAAAAGGCTCTCATGGTCCCATCTTTGAAACCTTAAGCTTGTACAGAGGTGAGATCCCCACCATCTTAGAGGGTTAAGTGGGTTGCCCATAAGCTGACCATATCGGAGCAGTCGACTTCATTATCCATAGAGTAAAAGAAAGGACAGCCCGCACAGTCCTCTTCACAGGTATTTGGCATATTTTTTACTTATCAACTTTAGGATTTTCTCCTTATTCTGCTATTTTTTTTCTTTGTTTGTGCAGCTTGCGAAGAAGAAATCGAAACACTCAAAGAAGGACTTGATCGATTACACGTTTGAAGTCCTTGGGGACTCCCTGAGGTAGTTGCTACCAGGGCACCCTCCCGAGCGCCAATAGGTCCGGTGGTCCGGACTGAGACCATTGTGCTGTCTGAGGGCCCTCCATCGGTGGAGGTTGAAAGAACTACCCAGACTGAGGGGCCCTCGAAGGTTGAGACACATGTGACTACAGAGACCGAGAAAACTGCTGACCCGGAAGAGGTTCCAGTGATAGAAATCATAGGGGTCACGCCGGTTAAGGAGTCTTCCGTTGCTCCGACTGTATCTTTTGACTACGAGCATAGAGACTTCTCAGAGTTAATGGAGGCATACATACCCACTACTCCGACAAGTAAGTTTAAAATAATTTTTCCTGTCTTGCTTGTCTACTTTGTCTTTCTTACAGGTCTATTGATTTTGCAGGTACCCATCAAGAAGAAGCCCCTGTGAGGGTAATGCCCGGGGTCAATCAGGATAAGGAATCTGTCGCTGGGTCAACAAAAGCAGATGGCCGAGGACATCGAAAGTGTAGCCCAGAAGACTCGTATGGAGCCTCTTTCCCGTGTTGATGAGGCAGCCAAGAAAGCCTTTGACGATCAGGCTACTGTGTCAGCTAAGGAAGCATCGGGGAGGGTACCCTGGGTAGAAAAGTCCTCGACTATGGAAGGTTGATGCCGAGGCATTGTAATAGCCTTTGTCGACTGGGGGACTAAATGCGGATCCCTGGGCGGGAAAGTCCTCGACTCTGGAGGGTCCCGACCTAGGGTACGTTACTTGGCGAACCACCCGCAGGGCTACATCTGAAGCGGTGGCACCGAAGCTGGATTGTGCAGTATCAAGGACCAGAATGGTTGTTCCTGTGACGGCCTCCGTTTCTGTGACGGCTATGATTGTTACTGTTCCCAAGATAGCCTTTAGTTATGTAATGGCCATAGTTACTCCCGCTTTCGCTTATCTTCCACCAGGACCTTCTACCGTGCTACCTCAGATGACTCCAATGACCATGGATGACACCGATTACTATGTCTGGCTGATTGTCGAGACCATTTACACCGCTTTAAGATGAGGTATTGCCAGTATCTTTGAGCATGGTCAAACTTTTACACTAGCTCGAGCCTCGATAACGCTCCAACTGGCATCGTTACGGGGTCATCCCAGGTATGAGGCAACAACCGATGCTTTGGAGGCTTCGGTGGTGGAGTTGGAGACTCATCTCTCATAGCTTTAAGGCCTCGAACGTGATCTCTCACCCTTGGTGGACGAGGATTTAGAAAAGTTGACCGTTGAGCTATCTCGATATCGGTTGGAGCGGGATGCTCTTGCGCATGAGGCGGTTAAGGTCAGGATGAATGTGGAGAAGCTAGTTACTGCAGAGGAGGTCCAAGCCTGCCTCCGAGAGACCCTTGCGAAATGTTGCAAGGATTATCGGGAGCAGGTCAGACTCGTTGAAGAGAAGCTGGTTATGGCAGAAGATGAAATGGAATGGGCAGTGGATGAGCAGATGGCCCTTCGTCGTTAGTCGGAGACCTATGCGCAAGATGTCAAAAGCGTGAATATCCACCAGGCAGAACTAGAATAGGCCTATCAGGGATTAGCTATCTTTGAATAGGAAGGGGTGAGGCGACATGAAGCTGAGCGTCGGACCCGGGACTATGTCGGAGCAAGGGTCGCTTTCTTAAAGAGTCACATTCGCGAGCTTGCACGCCAGTAGCTTTAAGAAATAGGTCTCTTTCTGTGCTTCTTTATTTTGTGCTTCTCTAGGAAATTTCTTTCGATGCAGTCGTGCTTTTTTCCCTATCTCTGATTATGAAAAGAAATAAAAGACTTTGTTGGCTTCTTATTTGTTCATTTGTTATAAACTTTGTGATAGCGAGAATCCTATCAGAGGTAGTTTTAACATGATAGATTGGAAGTAGCTCCGCTGGGGATGTTTTGTGGAAATGTTTACTCAAAGGTAATAGGGACATGGTAGACATTTAATTTTAGTGACAGGGTCAAATTTCTCATAGGTTGTACGAACATAGAAAGATACGACTCAGTGGGTACATAAAAAGAATTCAGAGGTCATGCGAACGTAGATGTCTTCATGTTGGGTTTGTAGCGACACAGGTGTTACTGTGGTAAGAATATTTACTTAGAGGTAATATGGACAAGGTAAACATTAAATCTTAAAATATCTCACTCAGAGGTTTAGACAAACATGGTATGATAGGACTGTAGAGAGCGATTCAGAGGTAATATGAACATGATTGCTTTATGAGGAACTACTTGTAAGAAGTGGAGAAATATACGCCAAAAGCTAGACATAGTATTTTTAAAAAAAATTCCAATGATCGGCATCATTAGCAGATCTCCATTAGGTTTGGCGAGTCGGTAAGCACTGTTAGAGTACACCGTCTCTATGACGAAAGGACCCTCCCACTTGGGTTCGAACTTCCTTAATAATTTGTGGGTCATCACCATCGGCCTTCTCATAGATAACACGAGGTCTCCGACTTGAAACGTCCTTTCCTTGACCTTTTTGTTGAAGGCTCTGGAAATCCAAGCTTGATATAGCTCGATATATTGCTGAGCTAGTAGACATTTTTCATCCAGCGCTTCCAATTCTTGTAGCAGATGACGTTGATTGTCCTCGTCCGTTAACAGGTTGGTGATAGCCACCCATAGAGATGGAATCTAATTCTCCAGGGAGGGAACCGCTTTGCTCCCGTAAACAAGGGAAAATGGCGTATTACCAGTGGATGTCCATACGGTTGTACGATAAGTCCACAGATACTCGCCTAGCTTTTCATTCCAGTCGTATTTATTGGATGACATGACCTTCTTGAGTAGCTTAACAATTGTCTTATTGAATGCTTCTGCTAACCCATTCACCATTGGATTGTAGGTTGTCGACGCTACGTTTTGTATTCGATTTTTATCATAAAATCGATGGAAGGCATGGCTTACAAACTGGGGGCTATTGTCGTGAATAATTATGTGAGGCATTTCGAAGCAGTAGATATAAACCCCCAAATTTTATTAAGTATTTATTTTATTTTCATTCCATATTTTTTTTGTTATTCAGTTATATTTTTCCAGAGTATCAATTTATCCCTAGAATGCACCGTATGATTTACTAGAGTAAATTAGTGAATGTATATAGTAAATATTTTTATAAAAGGTATTGTTGATCATATATATTTTCATGAAATCTTTAGTTATCAGTATTTATGATTTATATTATTTAATAAATATTTTTATAAAATATTTTATTATATAAATACAAACATTTTGCTATCAAATTGTATCCTTATTTATGAAATGTCATAGTATTTTCATTTTTACATTTTGGACGGATAATTAGGAATGTTCCAGGCGTATATGTATGTATATATATATATATATATATATATATATATATATATATATATATATATATATATATATATATATATATATATATTTTGTATATATATATATATATATATATATATATATATATATATATATATATATATATATATATATATATATATATATATTGTAGGAATACATACTTCTAATCTATATTATTATTAGTTTTTATTTGAATTATTTAAGTATATATATGTGATGTATATATATGTGTGTATAAAATATGTGTGTGTGTGTGTGTGTGTGTGTGTGTGTGTGTGTGTGTGTGTGTGTGTGTGTGTATACATATATATATGAGAGATATGTATATATATTCTAATTTCTCACGAGATATCAATATCTCATAAGTGGAAAGGAGCTCAGATACCCGACCCCCTCTCTTCCTTTTACGCGAAACAGAGACAACAGCGCTCTAAATCTTGGGCAATCAATCCCGACCAATACCCAATAGATTTGACCCAAATTTCTTCTGTGTAAACCAAATTCCATTCTTGATATGATTGCACTGAATCCCATTTAAATTCAGTTTATATTGGAAAAGGAAATCTTCCTAAACACCATATGTTATATGTATATATATACATATGAACTGTCGATAGAAACTTCTATCAAAATCGAGAAAACCCTTCTCGTGACCAACCCAGCGCAGACCCGGAGTCTCGACGACGCCCTCGCATAGCACCCCGACGGCCTGTACGTCACCGCCTGTCGCCGCATAGCCGGGGGGGCACCCAAACCCGACAGGACATAGCAGTGCTCTGTATCCGAAGCTCAGTCAGGTACCTTTGTTCGATACGCAAATTCTTTCAGCCTATTCAATCGTTTTGCAATTTGTAAATTGCTACGCATAGTTTAGTTGAACCTCTTCAATCCCTTTTCATTAGAATCTCCATATTTGAGTTGTACTGCTCGTGAACCTATAAAGGCAGGAAAAATCATAAGATAGACAGGGTTGAAACATAGGCTCCAACCGCCTCGACCTAATTTTGGAAGGCTAATTTAGATCGGTTCAATATAGATTTTCAAAATCCAATTACAAACAGTTATGGTTAACATATACGAGAATAAAACCTTTCTGGTAGTTTTAGTTTTTATCTATTATACAGGAAGTTATTCGCTCGTAAAAATCAGGGAAAACCTATCTTTCAAAATAAACTATAAAAAAATTTTGATACGACGTGCGTCCCAAAAAACCGGGCAACGTGGTCGCAACCCATAAGTATTGAAAGATGCGTATTGATGTTGTCGACATGTGGGATTCGACGGAACTAGATTTCGTTGTGCGTGCACGACGAAATCGAAGCGTATCCGTCGAAATACCCCGTATCGACACTTTTGCAAATTAGCTAATTATTTTTTGCACGTTTGTCATCTCAAGACAAAACTTGCGCCAACAGGACCATATCATTTTTTTGGTCCTATATGCCAAGTTTGGTCCGATTCTGAGAAGGTCGACCGGAACGCCCTTTTGGCGGGCCTGCGACCCGATCCAACGGGCGAATTTGTGCACAGCCCACCGAAATCTAGCTTTGGACATATGGTTGGGTTCGTATCATCAAACCGGACCCGTAGACATATAGTTTGATGAATTTAGAGACCATAGTACTGGCACGCTTTTCGGTACAAAACGGGTCCAACGACGAATATCGTTTTGATCCGAAATTATGATTTTGCCCCTGTGTCCAGAATTAGACTTTTAGAAATACATTTTTAAATATTTCTTTCATACCAAATACGTTCAGGATGTTTATTTCAGCATCCGAGGATGTTTGTGGCAGTTGGCTTTTATTGCTTCACCAAACCTTCATCAGCAGCTCAGGACACCAGGCGAGTACATTTGTTGTTTGTTTTCGATATTGTTAATTACAATAGTTCATTGTTAATTATTTAATATTTGATTATCGACACACTCGTCACACGAATACCACATTTTTTCTTTCTTTCAAATCTTGTCATGTTTCTTACTTGTCGTGTCGGGAAGGGGAAGTACCAAGTAGATGTGTGATCTGACCATAGATCGTGTTTTATTTTATATAATGTAGACCTCATAGACCGTATTTTATTTTATGCAATGTAGACCTCGTAGACAGTGCTTTATTTTTATTACTATTTAGACATTGTAGACCGTACGATGTAGTGTCCCAGCCGATCACACATCGAAAGGAGTACTTCAACACACTTAGATAGCTCTGTTCCTCGTCTCATCCTTTATATGTTTATATATATTTTTCATGTCTCTAGTTCATTGTACTACCATGTTATATTAGATTCTCTTATCATGTATTTTATGGCTAACCTCTGTTTTATAGTCGTTATCATATATTGGAACTGCACTCAATGAATTGTACTCGTTCGATTCTTGACTGGAAACCAACAATTTTTAGATAGTCGCCTGCTACACTATGCGTGGACCATTGGGGAGACATGGGTATATGTGGAGGCCAAACCTAGAGACTAGTTAAATAGTTGAGTATTTATCTAGTTATTTTTTTGTGAGACATTGTATTTGTATTCAAATGTAAAACTTGTGAATATTGTAATTAATTTAGTTTTGTGAATGAGCAAATGAAGTATTTTTTTATGTAATTTTGAGCATTGTGGCTAGACAGTGTTCTACCGTCGATATTAGTTGTCCATAAGTCAATATTGGATAGAGTTAATAAGTTACTCGATGTCATATCATATCGAGTCACGAAACTAAGGGTTTACTACAGCCAGGGGTACACGGGCAAGGCATAAACTCTCGGTAAAAGGACAAGACATGATTACAGTTTTCAAATACTATAGAGGTTAGGAAAATGACATGTATATCTTATTGATTCAAAGCCAATACTAGTGGAATTTTTATAAGTTGGGTGTTGGGTAGCATACCTCCCAACCTAACATCATATTGTCCTTATGACCTACTAACGAGGTAATTGAATGATATTAATAGGTTTACCTTGACTATAGAGTTTAGAGGTCCCTAACACATTGGTTAACCAAGGCCTTAGACAAAAAGATAAGCAGGACAACTATACAGGCACCAACACCGGATGAGTCTTAGATTTTGATGAACTTGAACTACTTGTACCTTCTTTCAATCATAAATCTCGCGTACTTATATTTTGGACTATCTTGACTAACGACGCTATTATAGCCTAGTTTTGCAAGCCTATTCTTTATTGAGCTTGTTCAGGACATATGTTCATTGGGGACGCCCACTAGCATATTGTCTAATTAGAATCGGTGTATTATGGTCTGATCAACCTTAGTGCAGCGGTTCGCTCTTCATATGCTTCATTGGGGACGCCCACTTTGCGGTTTGCTCTTCATATGATTCACCTACATGGATTTAGATATAAATGTCTCTAGGATCTCATCCGCAACTGCCTTGACAACTTCCTTTGAATTATTCAATCGCACTCGAAACCTGTATTTGCATTCGATTTCCCCTCTCTTGAACTCTTTATTGTCTTTCGCCTTTACTTATTTTGGAAAAATAAGTACTCGTATTTGAGGGAAGATATACCTAGAATGTCCCCATCAGTTTAATATACCACTTATGACCATGAAGTTATATATATGCAATCGTTTTTCCTCTATTTGAAATCGAAAAACGATCATCAAACTTGATCTATATCTACTGTATCACATTATCTATTACACCATGATCACAACTTGAATTTCTCTAACTTCATTAATCATGAAACCTTATCTTAGTTAAATTTCAAGAAATAAATTCCTAAAGTATATAGGTTGTGAACCCTCTAAATTTTAGGATTTACTTGTATTATCTATTGACTAGGATAAGTTGGTTCCCACTAGGATGACAAATTAGTGCCTCATAAACACCCACTTTCTATTTAGATCTTTTGGTGTCCCTTACCGTGACATTGATATTCGGAGCGTAACACTAGTTGTTACCTCCCAACAAGTTTGTATGCAAGACGTAAACGAGTCCACCTTCATTTAGGCATACCGTGTCCAACTTAAACATGTCCCCTTGTACTCTATTTTTATGACATGACTTTCAGGTCAAAAAGGGCCAACTATAACCCTTAACGTAATAACGATGTACTTCCCGACATCAATTAGAGTTCCAACCTCGACTCAAACCTTTCGACCCAATATATGGTTGTGATCTACTCGAAGCCTACTACGCACATGCCACTAGTGTGCCACTCAATTGAGTCCCCTTGTGCTACTTAAACACAAAAGTCACAGAAGGTGTATTTTAGGCTTTAGGAACCTAGTTTACCAACCCGACTGGCAATTAGCCCAACCACTTGAGTTGGAACCTATTCTAGGTTACCCTAACCTGATAGGAATGGTTCAGATTGATTTTAGGGGATCCGGTTCATCTAATCTAGATTAAAACCCAAGATTTATTCAATCGAAGATTGATGTCCAATTAGGGAACCCATTGAGACCCAGTTAAACCCATCCATGCATATCGCCATATTTGAACTATAAAACCAAAATGAAATAGGTCCCTACACCAAGTATGTAGTCTCCATCTCATGGTCCACTAATTCTCCTTCCATAAATCACTAACCATATCCCTTCGTAGCATATGTTGTGCAATGAATGGAATATGTCGTACCAACTTGTTTCTGGTTATGCTTGACCAAGACCTCTCCTACTGCCTTGACGAAACATAGTCAATACATGGGCAATGTTAAATAAGTAATACCTAGGCTTCCTATAGAGTCAGTGACTATGATCAGAAGTACCCTATATTTTTTCATACATCTCCTTCGAATTTGACCTTCATAGAAGTCCTATTACTGCGCTTTCCCCGATTAACCAATTTACGTAAGTCGTGTAGAACATTGAACTTAGTGTACTCTACCTCTTAGAATTGGATTCCAATCGTAATCGTTCTTCCAATTGTTTGTAAGTTACGATACGATTCAATTTTTGCATTCATTTTATATCATTTTTCTCGTGCGTTTAGATAACCGCGATAAAAGATTGCAACCTTGATTCTTCAAATACCGTTCTATCATAGAATTGCATCTTAGTTTCAACTTCGAGAACAAATTTTTTTGTAATGCATAGATTGCAATCCTCTCTAAGAAACATAGGGCTTTTTTAAGTTAACAAATGATTGGGGATAGATTGGTTCCAATTGAACTAATAAAAGAATGGTTCATAACGTCCACTCCTATCTGTATCGTTTGATACCCTCGACCATGACTTTGATATTTGAGGACAACACAAATATTACCCTTCTACAAATTTCATACTTATGAACTAGAAGAGCCACTCTACACACATGACATACATGTCTCACACAAACATACCTTCTTGTGCTTAATTTTAATTACATCACATGTATAACACATTTTCACTTAGAACAAACCATAGAGGCCCATTTTTGTTCCAATTGATTTTAACCATGCACTGCAAATCCATTCTTTTAAACAAAATGAATACCCATGATCCATACAGAATGCATCACACCTATGATGTATGCATCACACCTATGATGTATGCATCCCACCCAAGCAAGCACATGCCACCTACACAACACCAAAAACCGATCTAGCACATACTAATCATTATTACTTGAAGATTCCAGACCCTTACCCAATCAAATCTATAGCAAGGTTCTGCACTATTATGGAATCTCATCTCTTAGTTACCCATGTTAGGCGAAGACTGAAATTCCTTTGAACCGACACATTCTAGTTATATTCGAACAAGATTCCTACCCTCTTTGTAGAAGCATAAAAATAATGCAGCAGTGATAGAAGCGCAGAAGCCGTCAAACGCGTAGGAGACATAAATTTCTGCACAGTTCAAAACTCGTGCTATAAAAAGAAGTACATAAAGGAAAGTTCTTTATTAAAATCATGTTTACAAGAGATCTATTACAGACTCTTCATGGTTACATATAAAGACTAAAGACCAAAGCACAGAGTACAAAATGTACGGCCATTATAAACGCACAGTCTTCAGCAGCGTACAGACCCTAAAAGTGCAGCAGTATCAGAGCAAATCACTTCAGCGTCAGAGCGAATCACTTCCTGGTCAGAGCGAGCCACGTTCTAGTCAGACGTGGAGGAACTCCAATATGGCTAATAATGTAATTATTGGCCCGAGAAAGAATGCAGCTCCTGCACGAAGCTCATAGCACTACCTGCGGCTCTTCCGGCATAACAGGACGCACAGCCCCCCCTACTCCAATATGGCTAACAAAGCCATTATTGAGCAGGGCAGAGCACACCCTGTGGCTCTTCGGGTTGGCAATAAATCCAAACCCAGTAGCTTGGACCTCGAAGACCTCCAAGATGTTGTTCAGGTTCGAACTCCTTATGCCAAACGCTCAAGTGCATCTCAAAATCCAGTAGTCATTCTTCTACAAGGATACAGCTTCTTTAAATAACCAACAGCGGACTTGTGTAAGGCCAACGGTCGTTCGAAGCTAAGTCGGGATCAAGCATGACGATGGGAATGCTAAGAGACAATGGATGAGGCTCCTCAGAAAAACGACCCTTTATATAGGCTGTATGTGGTCCAACCCCAAATGTCACGTGTCAATCGATCAAAGACCCCCGAACTAATGGGATGAACCTAGGACTCAGCACAATGAATCTCATTTAATAGGTTCATTTGACTAAATCCTAGGCCACGAACCCCTCGAATTCCACAAAAGATGGTGGCAATTAAAGATACAGTTACTCAGCAGACAAAAAGGGAGTCAATAATCACAAAGAGCTCAGAAGTCCTTAGACGTTTCGTAAAAATGTAGTGGCTTCACAAAGCTCTCAAAAAGTCGCATATTTCTTTGAAAAAGTGCAGTGGCTTCACAAAACACCACCAACAGTCTCTTCGTCACACAAAAGCATAGTTACTCAGTTGTCTTCGAAACACAGCCTCCTCGTCACCCAAAAGTGCAGTAACTCCGTCGTCTTAGAAACACAAGTATCCTCGTTGCCCCAAAAGGATAGTGACTCTATCACCTTCGAAACACAGTCTTCTCGTCGCTCAAAAGTGCATTAACTCAGTTGCCTTCAAAACACAGTCTCCTCGTCGCCCAAAAGTACAGTGACTCCATCGTCTTTGAAACACAGTCTCCTCGTTGTCCAAAAGTACAGCGACTCTGTCATCTTTGAAACACAGTCTCCTCGTCGCTTAAAAAGCGCAATGACATCAAAGCCTCACCAGAAGCACAACGAGCATAGATGCGCAGTCATATGAGGTAGCATTGTTCCACGTGGCTAGTCTGGCACATATATCTTTTCAGAAATGACCTAACCGGTTTGTTTAAACTACCGCTCCTAAGATAAGAACGGAGTTTAGTTCTATTGATAGGAGCAATATCCAATCGATTTTGTTTAAACTACCACACCGAAGATAAGAATGGAATTTGGTTCTGTTGATAAGGGCGATATCCAATTGGTTTGTTTAAAATCGCTGCCACAATGATAGTGACAAAATTCGACTCTCTGTATAGGAGCCAAACTCGTTCGGCTACATCTGAACAGAAAGTCTTGAGCAATAGATGCACGTCATGTGTCATTTATTTGGTTAAACTGATAACCACTCGAAGATCTTAATAAGATAGAATCTCAACGTCCACCATATGTCTGCTCAGCAGCAGCCCTCACCATGTAATAACAACAGATTTTCTCACATCTCAATGCATAGCGCTCCTGCGCACCCAAAAAACCTTAGGCACATCACATATGTGCTAGGCCTATAAATAGAAGGAGTTCTATCGGTATTCTCCTGATTAGCAACCCTGAGTACCAATCTCGAGCGTCAAAAAGTCAGAAAAAGTTTAAGTCGTTGTCAGATCATCAGCGGAGTATAGGAGCCGCTGCAGTGCTCGATCTCCATTACCATACTTCTCCAAAAATTCTTGTACTTAAATCTCCTGTTCATGAGTTCTTTTTATACTTTTTATACGTTTGAATACAAAAGTTCGTTCAACCTTTTGTCATGGCAAACAAGATGGCAACTCTGCTGGGGATTGAGTTTTTCCTCACTCGAAGACAAAAGAAAGCACTCATCTAGCAATAACCCCATCCCCAAGGACGGTAAAGGGAAGCAAGCCATAACCGTCAATATCTCTAAAGGTTCAGTGTCAATGAACCAGAAGTCGACTGAAGTACCGAGGCCGAAATAAACCTACTCCTTCAACGACGAAGATACACTAGAACACTTCGATATGTTGACGAAGGGTGACAAGATTCAACTCCTACCTCCAAAGCGCCCTGATAAAGTGGAAAAGGTGGACAATCCGAAATACTATCACTACCACCAGTATGTTCACCATTTAACACGCAATTGATATGTGTTGAAGAGGCAGATCCAGTGCCTTATTGACGCCAAGGTCATCTCGTTCGACTACGAAGAAAAGACTATCACTGCCAACTTGGTCACCCTCCAGTTCAGAAGTTTTTCAAGGACAGAGGCTCAAGACAATGTCGTCCCCATCCCGAGGGCAACAATAAAAGTAATTAATCTTCTACCAGCCCATGATAATGCTTAAGGCCTCATCACATTTATAACACTACGAGGCAAAGTTATGTGGATCCACAATGATCTCGCCCCAGACATGATGATGCCTGCAACACACCCTGTCAAGGGGGAGAAAGTCAAGTCGTATTGCATAGTTTCCACATCGACTGATGACACTCTGGTTACCACGCGATCGTCTGACCAGCAAGAAGATAACCAGGCCCTAGAGAAAGAAATACCTCCACCTGTTCCTGCCACCGCACCTGATACATCGGAAGCAGGCCCATCTCAAGCCATGTGGCAGATAACCAGAGGCAGAATGAGGTTCGCTTTGAAACACCTCTAAGAAAAGACTTAGCAGTAGGGCCGATCAAGCCCGACAACTTCGGCATATTGTTACAGCTTGCCAATACCCTAGCTTGACTGTCACTCTTTGAGCTTCTCCGTCTCTCTAAAGAGACTCCAGACGCCCTCAGTGAAGCTTTACAGAACGCTGACTCCTTCCTCACCCAGGTGCAACCGCCCAAGGAGGATTTTGCTACGTGCCCACATTGTCATAGTGTGGTCGAGGTGATTCCTACCATCACCTTCACTCAGCAAGACATGCTACTAAAGAACAACCGGCATAATAGGCCCCTGTACTACACGGGGTATATTGGTGCCATTAAGGTCAATCGCATCCACATTGACCACGGCTCTTCTCTCAATATCATCCCTCGGAGTTTACTCTAAACTTTGGGGATTCCGATGCATCGGCTGACCGCGTCAAACACTACAATCAGCAACTTCAACGCTGGAAAGAGTGAGCCCTTGGGCAAGATTCACCTGAAATGCCAAATAGGTAATCTCTAGACAGACGTGGCTTGCTACGTCATTGATGCTGATATAAACTACAGCATGCTACTGGGTCGACCTTGGATTCATGAATACATGATCGTACCCTCTACTTTCCATCAAATCATAAAGTGTGTGGCCAGCGATAGTACTATCAAGATCGAGTTTGCTGACATCGACCCATTCCGACGACTCGAATCATATTGTACTGATGCTGATATGTACAAATCAGTCCCCTGGGATGATGACGCCAATGATGTCGACGATGAGGTCGAAACTGTATTGGAAAGTGCACCTGTCGCTGAAGAACCCTTAAGGGTTCGACTAAAAGGGAAGCCTCCTCAGACACCAGCATCTCTTGTCATCGAACTTCTATGAAAGGCTCATGCTCGTTCACCCTCGACGGCATCAACTGCTAACTAGGAGCCTATACAAATAAGGCTCTCCTAAAGGGCCTCAAAAACAACTCTGAGGTCGCAGGAACCTCCAACTCCAGCCTCCTTGGTAGTCAAGTTGAAGCGGAAGCCTCCGCCACCTTCTTCTATGGCAGCCCTAGTTCTCACGGATGAGGAGTTAGGAGACTAAATATGCACCAATGCTGAGGCACATTCTTTAGATGATGTAATCCCTCGAGATAAAATTTCACATTTGATTAATAGAAAGTTGTCTTTGAATTACTCTTGTACGTATTAGAACACTATATATTTCTTAGACAATGATCTGTATATGTTGCAAACACAAGTAACAACCGCTAATCTTGCAAGCCGAGTTCTCTCTTCCCAAGGCGCCTACTTCCTGGTTCCAGCAAAGAAGAAGGAGGAGGAACCCATCATCTTCGGCCGATTAGAGCACCCTCAACGGCTGACTCCGGCAGAACCAGAACCCGATAATGACAAGATGCAACTCTACCGTTACACTACTTAAGATAAACACCTTATCCAGAAAATAGGTTACGACTTGAACAGTGACAGAGGACTGAACTATGACAAGGGCCGATGCCTTTCCTTACGACTTCGTGCTCCAAAGAAAAAGTCTTAAAATTACTATCAGCGCACCCGCTGGGGGTTGGGTTATGTTACACCCACTACAACTTTAGAGAGCTCAGATCCGGAGGCTATGATGCATTCACACTCCTCCGATTCCTTTACCTGGGACTCTGACACCAGTATCGGCCAAGCCTTCAAGAAGATATTGTCCGTTAATATGGTCTCTGTAGATCCTCCAATTGAGGATGAAGATAGGATGAACCTTGGGCTCAATGCATAGGATCCCAATAGGAATGGCACTTCGAACAGCGAGAATCTCGTACTGAAGATAAGGTCGTCCAAGTTGAGATAGGAGACGAGGCTTCCCCTAAACCCATCTTCATTAGCAAAAGCTTGACTGGAGAAGACAGAGGGTCCCTGATACAGCTTATCCGAGAATACATCGACGTCTTTGCTTGGAGCTATGAGGATATGTTGGGTTTAGACCCGCAAGTTGTAAAGCACCGACAAAATATCTTGTCCGATACTAAACCTGTCAAACAGCAACAGCGTCGCTTCTACCCCAACATCATGGATGCTATCGAGAAAGAAGTCGACAAACTCATAAAGAGTAGCTTCATTTGCGAAGAGCAACATCCAGATTGGGTGGCCAATATTATCCCATTTACTAAGAAGAACGAGAAAATTTGGGTCTGCATAGACTTTAGGAATCCCAACTCGGCCTATCCTAAAGACAAGTTTCCCCTCCCGATCACTGACGTGATGATCGACAATACTTGTGGCTTCAAACGTATATCCTTCATGGACGGGTTCTCAGGCTACAACCAGATCAAGATGTTCCCTGAAGATGAAAAACACACTTTATTCCGTACTCCAAAAGGGATCTACTGTTACATAGTGATGTCCTTCGGGTTGAAGAATGCGGGAGCAATATATCAGCGGGCTATTAGTATCGTACTCTGCAAATACCTCCAAAAAATGGTAGAATGTTATGTTAATGATATTGCCGTTAAAAGCATAAGAAAATCCAGTCATTTGGATAACTTGATAACCGTGTTCGACTTGATGCGAACACATCAACTAAAGATGAATGCAACCAAGTCTTTCCTGGGGGTTTCCAGTGGCAAGTTCTTGGGCTTTATCGTCACGGCCAAGGAAATTCATATTGACCTTAAAAAGACTAACACAATCTTGGATATGGTTTCTCCAAAGAATCTCTATGAACTTCGAGGCCTACAAGAATGCTTGGCATACATAAGAAGATTCATAGCAAATCTCTCTGGACGATGTCAACCCTTCACCAAACTGATGAAGAAAGGGGTTTCTAATATTTGGAATAAAGAGTGCCAGCGTGCGTTCGACGACATCAAGAAGTACCTCACTAGTCCCCTAGTACTGGTAGCACCCATCGTGGGGAAGCCCTTTCTGCTATACGTCCGAGCCATGGACCATTCTCTCGGTGCTTTGCTAGCCCAGAGAAGCAACGAAGGCCACGAACAGGCAATCTGCTATCTCAGTCAGACTATGATCGGTGTTGAACATCGGTATAATCCTGTGGAGAATGAGTGTCTCGCTCTACTCTTTGCCATTCAAAAGACGCATGGGCAATCCTCATGACGCCTTATGACATGGTCTTTATCCCACAAAAGGCAGCCAAAGGCCAAGTATTGGCCGACTTCTTGGCGTCACATCCGGTACCGGAGATGTCAAAATTTTACGAAGATATCCCGGATGAAGTCCTAGAGTCCAATGCAGTCTCAGACAATCCCGTTTGGCGTATGTTCTCATCACTCTCGATGGCTTAGTCATCCATCGTGCATACTCCCACATGGAATCATGCACCAATAATGTTGCCGAATACAACACTCTCATCATCGAGCTTCAGCTCGCTAAACAGTTGGGGTTCGACTATATTGAGGCCTATGGCGACTCAAAACTGATTATCAACCATGTTCGAGGACAATACGAGGTCCGACATGAAGATCTAGTCCCTTATCACCAGGCAACAATCGATATCATTTCTACCTTCATAGGGTTCTTTATAGAACATGTACCTCGATTGTAAAACTTAGTGGCCGGCACACTCGTTGGTCTCGTCGCTTCTCTGACAGCTCCTGTTGGAACCCAATATACTGTCACGATGATGGGTCGAGAGCTGGTTTTCCCGAAGAGCAACCTGTATACGTGTCTGAGTTACTCAGTACAAATATATACTGATGTTGACATTCGGGACTGGCGATTCCTGGTCATAGACTACGCAGTCTACAGAGTCCTTTTCGAAGACCCAAAGGAAGCTACTTCTATCAAAAGGCGTTCATTCTGATTCTTCTATGATATATCTACCAAAATGTTGTATCGTTGTCCATACGACGGACTCCTCCTGTGGTGTCTATCCAAGAACGAAGTACAAAAAGTACTCCTAGAGGCACATGACAGTACCTGTGGGGCTTACTAGCCTGGTCCTGAGTTGTAGGATCGACTACTTTGCATTAGCTATTACTAGCCCACTATGATGGCAGATGTCGTTGATTACACAAAGAAGTGTAGGGTATGTCAGTTGTATGCTGACTTCAACTACAAACATTCGGAGTTCCTACATGCCACGGCAGCCGCTTGGCCATTTGAAGCATGGACAATGGACATCATTGGGACGATCAGTACATGGTCTTTCAAAGGACACCGGTTCATCCTTGCCATCACTGACTACTTTTCTAAGTGGGCGGAAGCAGTACCGCTAGCTGAGGTAAAAACCTCGAATGTGATTAACTTTGTTAAGCATCACGTCATATACCGCTTCGGAGTTCTTAGAAGGATTATCCATGACAAGGGCCCTCAGTTCGTGAGCCACGCATTCCATCGGTTCTGTGATAATGTCACTACCACTTTTCTAGGATAAGGGTATTTTGGTAATTATGTAATTTTTTGAATTATTTTATTAATATTTTCAATTGTTGTTTTTTGTGATAGTGGCTCTTTTGGTTTAACCTTGGATAACCATGTTTAGAGACTAACCATGATTAGAAGACTTAATTATCAATTATATTTAAATTTTGAGATTAAATTCAAATTAGAAAACCCTTTTAAATTCATTTTAGGGTTTTTAGTTATTTTGGCTTCTGGGCTATTTGCTAAAAGGCTTTAAAAATAACTTAAGTTGTAGTTGGGCCTTATGAATAAACCCTAACCCTAAATCCCAGTATGTGGCCGGCCAACACAGCCCCCCTTGTATAAACACATCATGTAGCCACCGAGCCACTTTTGCAAAACCCTAATTTTCACCTTCTTCAAAGTAGCTTCCATTCTCCAATTCTCATCAAAATCAAAATAACCGAATTGCGTTGCGATCCTTGGGAGGAGAGAAAGTTGTGGAGGCTTGGTAGCAAAGAATTGGAGGCGTTTGACCGTAGGATTTTGGGTGTCGAGACATTTTGGAGACTTTTGCATTGAGATTCCAACTCTCAATAGGTAAATGCTTCTAAACTCATTTAAATTCTAATTTTCCTTCATAGAAGCATGCATCTAGGTACCATAGACCTGTAGAACAAGTTTGGTAGGATTTCGTATCTGTTTGATATGTGCATCGGATGCGTGTCGGTGTATTGTAACATGTGTTTGATGAAATGCCTCAATGAATTAAAAGTTGTTGTTTTTTAAAACTAATTTCATATATTTGTAGCCCTATATGAGGGGATTCTAAAACCTTATTTTTGAGTTTATTTTGACACGATTTTTATGTCCAAATCGGACACGGGGACGTAGCACGAGGCTCCGTTCACTGTCCCGTGCACTGTCCTGTTGTCTGAGTATCATAACTCGATGGATACGACATGGTTTGGAATGAAATTTGGTGGACACGTGGGGGCAACCTCTGCCCACGTGCTCCTAAAATTTCATAAGGTTTTATTGAGTGTGCACGAAGTTATCAAACCTGCAAGGAATCAGGCTGCTGTGTACACGCACGGAAATCGGCTCTGATACGCATTTGTAACGCGAACACGAGGACTCGAAACAGGGTGTCCTATACCTAGACCTACACCTAGGCTACCCATGGACATGAGCACGTGACACATGGTGGCGTGTGTCATGTCCTATTGGGGCCGACACCTTCCCACGAGGTCACGCGCATGCGCGCGTACAGCCCCTCCCCGATACGCGTGTGAACACGCGACACGGTGACTCGTGGACATGACTCAAGGCCCTAGACATGTACCCTAACACCATAGCTACCCCCTAGCATGAGCACGAGATACGAGGTTGGACACACGAGTCCCTACGGTGCTCGACACATGTGCAAGAGCACTGTTTTCCTGTGACACGCTGACACGCACTGTTTGGACACAATTGGGACACTATTTTGGTTCTACTTGGACATGAGCATGACACACACATACACCCCTTCATGTTTTCCAAATTTCACAATGTATAGATGTGTATTTGGGTTTTTAGGTTGTGAGTTGATATGGGTTTTGTTGTGTTGGGTTGAGTTTGATACTTTGGGTTTTAGTTGGTTTTGATACTTGAGTTCTTTATGTATATATATTCTAATTTCTCAAGAGATATCAATATCTCGTGAGTGGAAAGGAGCTCAGATACCTGACCCCCTCTCTTCCTTTTACGCGAAACAGAGACAACAGCGCTCTAAATCTTGGGCAATCAATCTCGACCAATACCCAATATATTCGACCCAAATTTCTTCTGTATAAACCTAATTCCATTCTCGATGGGATCTCACTGAATCCCATTTAATTCGGTTTAAATTGGACGAGGACATCTTCCTAAACACCATAACTTATATGTATATATATACATATAAACTGACGATAGAAAATTCTATCAAAACTAAGAAAAACCTTCTCGTGACCTACCTAGCGCAGACCCGGAGTCTCAACAATGTCCTTGTGCAGTACCCTGATGGCCTGTACATCGCCGTCGTCCGTCGCACCACCGAAGGGGGCGCTGAAACCCGACAGTATAGAGCAATGCTCTGTATTCAAAGCACAGCCAGGTACCTCTGTTTGTTACACAAATTCTTTCAGCCTGATCAATTATTTTGCAATTTGTAAATTACTACGTATAGTTTAGTTGAACCTCTTCAATCCCTTTTAATCACAAGATAAACAGGGTTGAAATAGAACCTCCAGCCGCCTCGACCTAATTTTGGAAGGCTAATTTAGATCAGTTCGATGTAGATTTTCAAAATCCAATTTCAAACAGTTACGGTTGACATATACGAGAATAAAACATTTTTGGTAGATTTATTTTTCATTTATTATACAAGAAGTTATTCGTTCTCAAAAATCAGAAAAAACCTATCTTTCAAAAAGTAGAAACTATAAAATTTTTCGATACGACGTGCGCTCCGATAAACCGGACAACGTGGTCGCAACCCATGAGCATTGAAAGATGCGTATGGATTTTGTCGACGTGTGGGATTCGACGGAACTCGATTTTGTTATGCGTACACGACAAAATCGAAGCATATCCGTCGAGATACCCTGTATCAACCCTTTTACAAATTAGTCAATTACTTTGTGCAAGTTCGTTATCTCAAGACAAAACTTACACCAACAGGACCGTATCGTCTTTCTGGTCATGTACACCAAGTTTGGTCTGATTCAGAAAAGGTCGACCGGAACGCCCTTTTGGCGGGCCCACGACCCGATCCAACGGGAGAATTTGTGCACGGCCCACCAGAATCCAACTTTGCACATACGGTTAGGTTTGTATCATCAAACCGGACCCATAGACATATAGTTTGGTGATTTTAGATACCGTAGGTACTGGCACGCTTTTTGGTGCAAAGCGGGTCCAACGACGGACATCGTTTTGACCTAAAATTATGATTTTGCCCATGTGTCTAGAATTAGAGTTTTTTATAGGCATTTTTAGATATTTAGTTTATGCCAAATATGTTTGTGATGTTTCAGCATACAAGGACGTTTGTGGCAGTTGGCTTTCATTGCTTCAACAAACCTTTATCAGCAGCTCAGGATATCAGGCGAGTACATTTGTTGTTTGTTTTCAATATTGTTAATTACTATAGTTCTTTGTTAGTCATTTAATATTTTATTCTCGACACGCTCGTCACACTGATACCATATTTTATCTTTTTTCATATCTTGTCATGTTTCTTACTTGTCATATCGGGAAGGGAACGTACCAAGTAGATGTGTGATCTGACCATAGACCATGTTTTATTTCATATAATGTAGACCTCATACATCGTGTTTTATTTCATGCAATGTAGACCTCGTAGACCATACTTTATTTCCTGCAATGTAGACCTCGTAGAAGTATTTTATTTTATTTTTGTTGCTATTTAGACATTATAGACCATGCGGTGTGGTGTCCCAGCCGATCACACATCGGAAAGAGTACTTCAACACACTTAGATAGCTCTGTTCCTCATCTCACCCTTTATATGTTTCTATATATTTTTCTTGTCTCTAGTTCATTGTACTACCATGTTATAGTAGATTCTCTCATCATGTATTTTATGGCTAACCTCTGTTTTATAGTTGTTATCATATATTGGAACTGTACTCAATGAATTGTACTTGTTCCATTCATGACTGGAAACCAACATTTTTTAGATAATTGCCTACTACGCTATACTTGGACCATTGGGGAGACATGGGTATATGCGGAGGCCAAACCTAGAGACTAGTTAAATAGTTGAGTATTTATCTAGTTATTTTTTTTATGAGACATTGTACTTGTATTCAAATGTAAAACTTATGAATATTGTAATTAATTTAGTTTTGTGAATGAGGAAATAAAGTATTTATTTTATATGATTTTGAGTATTGTGGCTAGACAGCGTTCTACCGCCGACACTGTGGCGTAGGCTGGCTTGGACACGCACTCGTATCTCGAAAGTGGGTGTCGGTCGTGATAGTGGATAACGTGGTGTTTAACAAAGTTGATCGAGGTTTTCACCTCCACCAGTGGTATCGCCTCTGCCCACTTAGAGAAGTAGCCGGTAATGGCGAGAATAAAAAGGTGTCATTTGGAGGACGGAGGGTTAATCGGCCCGATGATATCCATTCTCTATGCTTCGAATGGCCAAGTTACCACCGTAGGGTATAGGAATTAAGAAGGTTGATGGATGAAGTCAGCGTCAAGTTGACATACTCGACATTTCTTAGTGTAATCAATAGTATCTGCCATCATGGTGAGCCAATAGTAGCCTATACGTCGTAATCGGTCCTGCAGCTTAGGACCAGGTTGGTGAGCTCCGTAAGTGCTATCGTGCGCATCTCGGAGTGCTTTTTTGCTTCCTTATTAGATAAACACCGATGGAGGAGTCCGTCGTAAGAACAAAATTACAGCATTTTAGTAGTTATGTCATAGTAGAACTGGAGTGAGCGTCTCCTAATGGAAGTAGCTTCCTTCGAGTCCTTGGGTAGGATTCCATAGACTACATAATCTATGAATTGGAATCGCCAATCTCGAATATTAATATTAGTGTATGTCTGCATAAAGTAGCTCAGACACATGCATAGTTTATTCTTGGGGCAAACTAATTCTTGGCCCATTATAGTGACAGAGTACTGGGTCTCAATAGGAGCTGCTAAAGAAGAGGCGAGGCCAGTAAGAGTGTCGGTCTCTAGATTCTGTAATCGAGGTACGTATTCTATAAAGAACCCAACAAAGGTAGAGATGATATCGATTGCCACCTGATGATAGGGGACCAGATCCTCATATCGGACCTCGTACTGGCTTCTAACCTAATTTACTATCAGTTTTGAGTTACCATAGGCCTCTAGGTAGTCGACTCCTAATTATTTAGCGAACTGAAGTCCGATGATAAGGGCATTGTACTCGGCGACATTGTTGGTGCACGATTCCATAAGGGAATATGCACGGTGAATGACTAGGCCTTCGGGAGTGACCAAGACCACTCCTACTCCTACAACAATCCTGCCCATGGGGCCTGTTCTTGAAGCCTCATCGAAGAAAACCTGCTAAACGGGCTCTTCTATGACCGTGTTGGACTCCAAGACCTCGTCTGGAATACCGTCATAGAGTTTTAATATTTCGGCAATAGAGTGTGTTGCCAAGAAATTGGCCAATACTTGATCTTTGACCGCCTTCTGTGGGACGAACACCATGTCATAAGGCGATAATAGGATTGCCTACGTAGCTAACCGTTAGTTTAGCACTCTTGTCTTATTCATGAGGACTCTGAGGGGGTTGACCCTAGAGATGACGTGGATTGTCTATCCAGTTACATAATAGTAGGTCTTTTGAATAGCAAAGACTATAGCAAGGCACTCCTTTTTAACAGGATTATACCGATGTTCGGCACCAATCATGGTCCTGCTCAAATAGTTGATTGCTTGTTCGTGACCTATATCAATTTTTTAGCCAAACAAGGCACCGAGAGAATGGTCCATAACACAGACGTAAAGTAAGAAGGGCCTTCCCATGACCGGAGTACCAGGACTAGGGGCTAGTGAGATATTTTTTAATGTTATCGAACGTTTGTTGGCATTCTTTGGTCCAGACATAAAAAACTCCCTTCTTCATTAGTTTAGTGAAAGGTTGGCATCGCCCGGAAAGATTTGCTATAAATCTTCAGATATATGCCAAACATCCTTGTAGGCCCTTGAACTCGTTGAGATTCTTTGGTGGAGCCATGTCCAAGATGGCCTTAGTCTTCTCAGGGTCAATGTGACTATCCTTGGCTGTAATGATGAAGCCCAAGAACTTGTCGCTGGAAACCCCCAGGAAATACTTGGTTGGGTTCATCTTTAGCTGATGTGCCTGCATTAAGTCGAACACTGTCTTTAGATCTTGTAAATGGTCAACCTTTTTTGGCTCTCAACAGCAATATCGTCAACATAATATTCTACCGTATTTCGGAGGTGTTCATAGAATATAGTGCTCTTAGCCCATTGATATGTTGCCCCAGCGTTCTTCAAACCGAAAGGCATCACTATATAATAGTAGATTCTTTTTGGCGCTCGAAATGAAGTATACTTTTCATCGTCATAGAACATTTTGATCTAGTTGTAGCCTAAAAACCCGTCCATAAAAGACATACGTTTGAAGCCATAAGTATTATCGATCATTACGTCTGTGATTGGGAGAAAAAACTCATCTTTTGGACAGGCCGAGTTGAGATCCCTGAAGTCTATGCTGACTTGAATCTTCTCATTCTTTTTGGTGACATGAACAACATTAGCTACCCAATCTGGGTGTTGCTCTTCACGAATAAAACTACTAGTGATGAGCTTATTCACCACAGTTTCAATCTCATATATAACATCAGGGAGAAAGCACCGCTATTGTTGTTTAACCGGTTTAGCGTCTGGCCAAATGTAAAGCTTATGTATTGAGACTTGCGGGTCTAATCCTGGCATATCCTTATAGCTCCAGGCGAAGAAATCAATATCATCTTGAATAAGTTGTATCAAAGATTCTTGGTCCTCTCCTGTCAAACTTTTGCTAATGAAGATGGGCTTGGGTGAGGACTTATTTCCTAAGTCGATTTGTATGACCTTATCTTCAGTGGGAGGCTCTCGTTGTTCGAAATGCCATTCCCCCTGAGATCTTAGGCGTTGGGTCCAGGGTTCTTCTTCGAAGAATTCTAGCACTTGGTCTTTATCCTTTGCTGTCTACGAAGGTCATATTGGCTGACAATACCTTCTTAAAGGCCTGGCCGATGCTGGTATCGGAGTCCCAAGTTGAATAATCTAACGAGTGGGAATGCATCTCGACTTCAGCTTTTGAATTGTTCGGAGTTGTTGGGGCATCACATATCCTAACCCACAGTGAGTACGTTGGTAGTAGTCCTAAGGCTTTCCTTTCGGAGCGGAAAGGTGCAAAGGAAGGTGCCGGCCTTTATCGTAGTTTAAGCCTTTGCCACTATTCAGGTCGTAACCCATCTTTTGGATGAGGTGTTTGGCTTAAGCAGTATAATGGTATATTTGCATTTTGTCGTTATCGGGTTCTGGTTCGACAGGGGTAATCTTTTGAGGACGTTCTACCCGACCGAAGATGATGGGCTTTTGGTCTTTTTTTTTGCCAGGACCATGAAGTAAGTGCCTCGGGATAGGATAATTTTGTTTACAGTATTTGCGGTTGTTACCTGTCTTTGTAACGTACCTAACGCATTATCTAGGACATACATAATATTCTATTGTGCACAAAAGAAATTCAAAGATAGCATTTTATTAATAAAATACAGAACTTTATCCAGAGGGATTACATCATCTAAAGAAGGGACCTCAGTATGGGCAGATATGTAGTCCCCCAACTCTTCATCTGTAAGGACCGAAACAGCTATAGGAGAAGGTGGTGGGGCCTTTCGTCATAGCTTGGCTACCAGGGGAGTTGAAGCCGAAGGATCTCATGCTCTTGGAGTGGCTTCTGAGGTCCTTCTCGACAACCTGACCCTGATAGGTTATTGGGCTCCTACCGGCAACTTGACAATCATTTGAGTGGGGGCCCTTCCATGGACCTTAGCCACAAGTGTTTGCCATTAAAAAGTGTTAGAATAAACTTTATATATAATAACAAATAGAACAGAGTACAACATAGGATCTCGATGGGATCCTTCTAGTACACTTTTGTTTTTTATCTGGGAACCGTGGCGATTGAGAGGTGATTCTTTACTCCGTTAAAGATTTGACGACGATCTCGAGTTCTTTGAACGTCTGAGTTGCTCTAGAAAAGTGATGAGTCGAAGAAGATTGAAGATGATTGAATGAAGGAATTATCCTTCCATTTATAGGAAACAAAATGATACGTTTTTGCGCGCATATGTGATACGCGCATGGAGATTATCCACGTAGGGATGCCACGTATCTGACTTTGTTGGGCGCATGGACGTTGCTCCTGGAAGCTCGAACTGAATATGTTTGAAACTGTAATATTGGGCTTCGGAGGAGCTGACACATGAAAGTTGTTGAGATTCATTTGTTTCTGAGATCTTAAGTGGTTAGCACCCATTCGTGAGTAGAACTGAGTTAATCACACGTGGCTCATGCTCATTGCTCAAAGATCTTTGATCTGGTGCAGGTTGATTTGCTTGGATGCGCCTAGAATTTGGCACATGAGGAGACTTTGGCATATAACTTTTGGGGTCAAAAGTAAGTCTGGGTGCATGTCCATAGAGGCACATGCAAAGTTTAAGCACATGGCCGTAGAGGCGCATGCAAGTGTTTTGTCGGCCACGTGGCGGAGCACAGCTGTAACTGAAAAAAGAGTAATGATTACGCCTCTTCATTTTCTAAGAAAGTTGTCATAATTACTGTCTTCGAGTGGCGTGCTGCTGACTTCTGACTTTCAGCATTTAAATGCTCTAATGGATGACGAGCTTATATAGGCGCATTTGTTTGGCTGGTGCATACACCACTGAGGCATGTAATACGCATGGGTTTGAGGGGCACATCGGTTACATGGCGCATCATCTTCAGTCAACTTTATTAAGCATTTCGAGGCTCAATTTAATGACTTTGACTTAGCTAATTTTGAGATGGCAGATTCATTGCCATTAATGCTAGGTTCATTGTACTAAATTTGGGGAAGTTGCCACTTGGCGCATGGGTTTAGTTGCTCTGGCCTATAAATAGTAGAGAAGTTTGCTCTTTATTTTGCACAGCTTCCCTTTGAGAATAAATTCGACCAATCCTCCTACTTAGCAAGATGTTGCACTATGAATCGTAGATCTCCTCGTTCAAAGAAGCTTTAATTTTGATGACGAACTCCATCAGAAGACTGAGATACACTGAGTTAGCTTCGATCAGAGCAGTTCGTGCTCGTGCACCTTACTAGCAGTATTTTTCTACAAGATGACGTTGAGTGCCTGTTGCATGCAAAGTTTGGGGTCGTCATGCCCCAACTTTTATTATGCTGGAAGAGACACCATGTTTGGATTGATTGCCAACCCACGTTCTGCTCAATAACTACTTCATTAGCCGATGCACTTGTGTGTTGACTAGGAATGATTCACTCGTTGACCAGGAAGTGATTAGCTCGGATGAGGAAGAGATGCACCTATGTTAAGACATCAGAGTGATGCGCCTACGTAGAGATATCAGAGTGATGCACCTAGCCGTAAAGTTTAGACTAGCCTTCTTAGTATACTTTCAAACCCATGTAATAGATTTTCATATAAATAAAAATATTCACTTCATGTGCTTTTTATCTTTATTATCTTTGAATGATGCGTTGACATTTGTCCTATGTTGTCGGCACATGATGTTTGTGGCGCATAGAGACTTCGGCCCCCTGATGCGCCTAAAATTTTATGCTTCTACAAGACCCCTTTCAAAGTTTTCAAAACTTTAGATAAGTTTTGGAATACTTTGAACAAGAAGCATGGGTGGTAGAGACTTTAGGCGCATGCCCTGTTTTGGGCGCATGGCCGTTTTCTGCGCATGGCTGTGTTGGTGCATACTATTTGTTTGGATGAATAGATAACGCTTCGATTTCTGAGTCAAGCAAATGATAAATCTTTTTAAAGATTTAAAGCCGCCTCCTTCATGAAACTCGAAGCGTCGCTGACATCATGTATTATCGGGTTACGCGTGCAGCCCAAGCCTATAAATAGGCACCTGGGTAAAACATAGAGACTCTTATGCTCTATTTCTTCTTCACCTTCCTTAGATTCCCTCTTTTAAAAAAAACTCTAGTTCTTATGTGATGGCCCCCAAAGCTCCCTGTGGTGCTGCTAGCAAGGGAAAAGGCAAGGGCAAGAAGCCCGTTGAAGTCGACGCCGACAAGACTCAAATCGTCGACACGATGCACGTCGACGTGCGTGGAGAAGTCGTCGGTGGGTGGTGGCCGCTACTTAGGAGTTTTTCTTTCCCTTTAAAATACACAGTCACTTGTGCACGGCTGAGCGCATGGATAGGCAATCATTTTAAAACATGCGCCAAACCACTCCGTTGAAGCGCATGGGTATGGCGCAACGAGTTGTACCTTGGTGATGCGCATAAGCTCCACTATGCTGACGCACATGGACTTCGGTCTTGGAGATGTGCCGAAGCTTTCATACCAATGTGCATGGACTTTGGTCCTTAGAGATGCGCTGCGGTAGAGCTTAGTCAATGCTCACGCACTTCTGTCCTAATGATGCACCGAGACTTTGATTTTCGCAGATGCACGAAAGTTTACATGCGTCGGTGCGACTGTGCATAACTTTCGTCTCTTTATCAAAAAGGGCCAAGTTTTTACTAACTTTTTTTCCTTTTGTCTTTTTGCAGTGTCTATGACTTTGCCTCTTTTGAACGAAGTTCTGTTCGACCACTCCCTCTGTCAGATGGGTCTAGACTTCAATAAAGAGGTAGTCAACCTGGCTAAGGCTGCGATCATGTTAGACCAGCCGTCAGAAAAGATGACGCTGATTAGGGATCAGCCCTCTTCTTCTTTTTAAGCCATGATGGAGAGCGGCAAGATCTATACTGTCGAGAATGCCACTGAGGATTATTTGAAGCACTAATTTTTGTTTGGGGATCAACTGGCTTCTTATGAAGAAAAGGTGTTGAGTATCAAGAAAGACTGGTTCTTTAAGGTGAAGGGCCTTAACATGTATGTACCGAAGATGGAGCGTCAGTTACCGCTGACCGCCTTCATTAGCTAGCTTCAAAAAGAAGGATGCAATGGGAGCTTACCCTAACTCAGGGAGGAGTGGTTTCAAGGTCTTTCAGGATATACTCTATTTCTGACCAGAAGGATATCTTTACTTTTGCGCGAGGCGGGACATCTTACTATTTAAGAGTTCTGCATCCTGGAAGCATATACACCGATGTTCCCCCTCAAACCTTTGCCTTTAATGCCTCAACTTTTGTAAATCGTATGTTGGCAGCCAAGATTTTGTATCCGATAGGAAAATTTTGGGTCAAAGGTTGGTGTCACCATGTGCCAAAGTGGGACAATCTGACACTTTGGATCTTGGCAAAGTACAAGGATAAGCTCAGGGGATCGATTTGACCTCTGCCTTCTGGGCCACCCAGTTTGGGATAGATATAAACTGGCCTATGTTTTTGGTGCTCATGGAGCTTTACATTTCTCATACCGGAATATTTTATATGCCCATAGGGGAGCTAGGACTGGTGCTTCACGAGATGTTTGAAATCTTGAAACTCCCTTGGGGGACTAAGTCGTACGAAGAGTAATTTCCAACGAATGAGGAACTCTTCACTTGGAAGAGAAAGATCTGAAAATGATAATGGTCTTCAAAGAAGTATTGTGCCACCATTATCTGTATCAGCGGAAGGATAAGACTAAGGCATCTCCTCACGTGACTGTTAGGAGAGATTACGTCTTTACTCGGGACAAAAGCAATCTGACGAAGGTTCGCTTCACCACTCCCTAGGGTTTCATGCATGCAGAAATTGTCACCAAAATGAAGGATCTTGGCGAGCGCAATCCGCGTGAGGACGAAAACAAGGAGCCATCCTAATCTATAGCTGTTTCTTGTACTGCACACAGAATATCGTCGAAGGCGGTGCTAGTTGCCTATTTGATAATATGGCTTCGAGACTATGTATTCCTGGTGGATCAGGTTCTGTGGAGAAGGTGACCATAAACCTTATCATGTCTGTTGTAAAACGGGTGTTTGGCCGTCCTTTGGCCTTGCTCCCTGCGGTGGTGTGCAACCTGATACGGGGTTTAAGAGAGTTTGCGACGGAGGTCATATCCATGAAAGGAAGGAGAGGGGATTTTCCCAGAGTAAAGTTGTCTTACCACTATCTGATGGGGTGGTTGATATTAAATCATCACAATGTGATGAGCCCTGGTACCGAGGAAGGGCATATTACCGGTGATGCCTTTATCCGTCACTACCGCAGAAGGAAGTGGATGCATACTGGTGTCCCTCTTTGTAGGAAGATTTTGTCCCAGTTCTAAGGGTGGGACATCTCTAAAGTTGGTCCAGTCTTTTTAGGCTTTGAGGCAGGCGAGGTGCTGGAGGATACAGGCATAGATGCTATTACCCTTCCAGTCTGGGGGTTTCGCTGGTTGCAAAGCATCCGGCCCTCGCATTTGGTGTATCGGAACAGGAACTACTGCTTCCTGGAACCGTATCTATCGAGTCGTTTTGCTCGCCAATTTGGCTATACTCAGTCAATGTTGGACAACCCAAGTACTTGCTTGGGATCTGTTGGAAGCCTGCTAGATGGAGCCCTTGCATGTTAGTACTACAATGCAGGGTGTATAGGAGTACGATTTATAGCTCCCCTTCTGAATCCCAGGCTGCATATCTTGTACTCCGCCATCAAGCTCTATTGATCGGCGAATATTATATCTCCTGGATACGATAAGGAGACCAGTTTCATCGTCAGGACCCAGCTTGAGGCGTTTGACGTCGTGATCATGAAAGCCCGGTCATATCGCACGCTAGATGTTGCGGTGCTGACAGCAGCCCCAGTAGCAAGGGCGGAGGACTCGTAGGAGGAATCCGCGAATACTCAGTTGAATAGGCGTGCATTAATGGATGCGGGTTCGTGTGTGCCAAAAAGGCCAAGGAAGGTTTTGGCGACCAAGTCGGGGGCCACCATTGTTTTACCCGCAGGGGGACCGAAAGAGCCTACTCCTGCGACAGTAAGTAGATAAATGTCAGCTTTTTAAGAGGTAAAATGGTCCTTCTCTTCTTATTGATGTTCCCTTTTTGTTTGCAGGAGGCGAAGAAGAAAAAGTCTCGGTCTTCGAAGCGAGGTCTGGACAAACCTTTTGAGAAGGAAGTTGCCAGATCTCCTAAAGAGCACATTCCTCCCATTATTTATTCTCCAATGGAGGAAGACCAAGAAGACATTGTTCAAGCTGATATTCCTGCCGCCTTTGACTACACTGAGGACGACTTCAGTGATTTAATGGCATCCAAAAATGTTGAACAACCTCCATCGAATGTTCTAGAAGATACACATCAAGCGGGGTCTTCACGGATGGTGGAGTAACCGACTGCGGGCACTGGTGAAGAGGTCACTACCCAGACCCAGGAGGAGAAAGTTGCGAAGAATCCTCTGTAGAAAGAGGTGGATTAGGACTCATCTTCTTAGGATGACATCCCAGACGACGCTGCTGAGGACGTAAAGGAGGATTCGATAATAGACAAAGAGGACCAGCCTGGGATGGGTAAAGGAGTGGTCATAGACGAGCTCTCCCCTAATCACAATAGTGGAGAACCAGTTTCATTGTCGAGTCCTACTCTTCCCCCAGTGACGGAGGTCGATATGGAAGAACCTACCTCATTGTCGAGTCCTACCCCTGCCCTGGCAAAAACAACTGAGATAGAGGAAGCAACACTGCATCCAAGTCCTACGCCTGTTGCCTCATCAGGAGGCAGAGTAGAGGAGCCTACCCCAGCAGCAGGTACTATTTCTAAGCCTACTACGGTGGGCCTTTGTCACGACCCGCACCTGGTATAGGGCACGAGTGCGTAACAGCGCCCAGCCTATGTCACAAAATCAGTGGTAGAATATTGTACTAGGTCACTATCTAACAACTCACACAATTATATAATGTACCTGTCATGGATCTCAACTCTGAATGGAGGACAAGTAAAGATATAGTAAAACTCAATCACAGTCTAAGCATGATAAGATAACACAGAATTCTAGATAACTAATAAGACTAAACAACAACAACTACTAAGTAAACTACTAAATAATAATATCTCAAACAATCTCAAATACAAAGTCAAATATCTCTACTTATTACAATTCAAGTTCAAACGTAAAAATCTAGAATAAGTCCTATAACTAGTCATCTGGTCACTCCTGAAGGTCAGGGCTCAGTGTGGCTAATCCCTCCTCAGGTCCATAGCAAGTAGGACACGTATCCTCTGGGTTCTCTGTAAAATTTTGTCAATGTATCCAGTCAGGATTGGAACGAACACACCTCATCTAGTAATCCCAAGTAAATGACAAAGACTATAAAGCAGTTATAGACAGTTATATTGATGAAACATGGAAGTTTGAGACAGGTAATGAAATAGAGCAACAATTTAAAGTACAGGAAAAATAATACAGCGAATCAGGAGAGCATGGCGATGAAGACTGTAAAGTAAAACTAACTGAACTAGAGCAATGTGATATAAGTGAGACAGTATAATATAGTCAAGTGTGATCACAGTGTGATTCCTATACAAGACACTAACCATTATGTTTTGAAATACCGAGTTCGACATGTAAACGATTAAGTGTAAATACGGCTCATCGCATACTTGGTAAGTATACGACTGCTATCATTCCAGATTAGACCAGATGAGATGCTTCCAGATTAGACCAGTATGGGTGCTTCCAGTATTTGGGAATGTTTACATGTCTATTCGAGTATTTTCCCGCCCGACAAGTACAAATGAATCCATAAAATGACACAAAAATAGAGTACAAGTCTAGCAAGAACAAGGTGATGCCAGTAGTGATTCCAGTAATAGAGGCCAGACATGTAAAAGGTGAGTGTCACATGCAATGAATCCAGAAATACCAATCTGTGTTGACAGAGAATCAATAGAACTAACTAGAACTGAAATACAGTAATCAGCATATAAATGAAAGAACTATCAGAGAATGTACTCGCCTGATATCCTGTGTGACTGATGAATGCAGATGTTCGAACTGGAGTAACAATGTCTTATTTAGAGCAATACAAGTTATAATGGGTTCAATATAAAATAATTGAAGTTTATAATGCAATCTACATGATTCTCAGTCAATCTGGGTCATTCTAAAGTCTATCTCAAGTAGACTAGGATACCACATTACCCTATAACCCAATACATATATATATATATATTTTTTTTTTTTTTTTTTTTTTATACATATATATATATATATATATATATATATATATATATATATATATATATATATATATATATATATATAATATAGTGTGTGTGCGTGTGATTATATATATATATATATATATATATATATATATATATATATATATATATATATATATATAACTTAAGCCAACCATGGCCAATATCCTATATCAATAACCTCTCAAACTAACATATGGCCAATAGCCAATTGGCCATAGCCATAACCCCTCAACTAAAATTTCACCCAAACCTAGGCCTCTCTATTCACCCTAACCTGAGCCTTTCTCTCCTAACCAAAACACCTTCATATTAACCTCCTAATTACTGCTGTAAGTAGGGACACACGCTACTGGCCTGCTGTATAGTCCCTGCACTAGGGAAACCCCCCTCATCTTGACACCATCAACTGCTGCATACCTACACATACTTGTGCTACTGTTCTGCTGTATCCCCCATATCTATATAAGTCCTCAAATTGTTTAATGCCCCTAACCTTCACCTGCCTAACACTAATTCCTCTTTACATTGGACTCTCACTGAACCATATAACTCTTGACACTGCTCTGACTGATGCATTAGCACCTTATGCATAGACTTGCCCTTCCTTCTTAACTGATTCCAACTGACACCCCTTACTGATACTAACCAATCCTAATCTGGAATCAAATCCTAAGCTCCCACATCACTTAGGTACTTAGGGACACTAAGCTAACTGGGTCTGGCCTATATCTCAAGGCAATGTCCAAGTGGCCTCTGGTCAAGGCCCCAAATCTGAACTTGCCTATGGCCCCAAGCATTGCAAGCTACTCCAACAACTCGCAACTTGACACACTCCTCACATGGTTACACACACAACCCTCTACCACATCTCATCTAAACATTAACCAACCAATGATACTAATAGGTACAAATAATACACTAACTTACCCTATCCTCTGTTATATTCAAATATAGCTGACACTAACATCTAACCTCAACTAAATCTGATACCTACACTAAATCTCCAATAACTGAATCCGTCATCCATTCCAGAAATCTCACAAACTCTCATCCTAACACCTGGATACTAATCTCAGGTATCCCAACATCACTTATACAATTAAACTTACAGCCTAAAATTTAGATAACACATAACCATATATGCAATGTGCAGCAAGGTGTCATGAGTGTACAAATATGTGTCAACTTGTGTCAAGGTGTCATGGAGTGAAGGTGAACATGTGTCAAGAAGTGTTCAGTAGTGTCAAGTGATGAGTGAATGTGAATGAGTGTCAAAACACAAGTGTGTGTGTCGAGTGGCTATGTGTGTGTGTGTCACATGGTATCAGACTATGGTACAAAGTGTAACAGCAGTGAACTAGAGTAATGTACAGTGTAATGTGTCAATAGCAATACAAAGTGGGTGTCACAGTATGCAACATAAAGTGTCAAAGAGGTGTGTACTGTGTCACTGAATCGTGTCCAACAAAGGTGTCAAGCAGTGTCAAAACCAGTGTAAAATGTACAAGTATCAGAGTTCTTTGAAGAACAGTGTGCGTGCGTGTGCGTCGAGCTTGAATGTGAGTGTGTGCATGGCATTTCGTGTGAACTAATGTGTTAGATACTTAGGTGTGTGTCCAGCATGTTAGGGTGTCCCTGAAACGTGTCCAAAAGTGTCGAAGTGTCGGAGGACATGCAATATCAGAAATTAGGAAATGTGAGTGTGTGTGAGCTCGACAGACCTCTGCGAGAGGGATTACTCCTCGAATACCCAACAAACTCGAGCTAAACTTTGTGTGAACAATATCAGACAGTGCCCCTATCATTACCAACCGGTGGTACCCCGATTCGTGCCGTGTCCAAGGAGAATGGATACTGTAGCAGCAGGGGAGCCATAGTGCCTGTGCAGTGAATGAACCCCGTGTCCCTGTGTCCGATTTGACACAGTAAACACGACCAAAATCGACTCAATCAATTACAGAATCAATCCACACATCATAAGCTTCTCAAATATGTAATTTTTACACAAAATAGAGGACAAAAGTTTCTAAGGGGCATTGCGTCGAACACTTCGAATACCCCCCCGATACTCTTGCGATACACACACCAAATGGATTCGAATTGAACCCAAATTTAGCCTAGGGCTAGGATACGCACAACAAATGGATTCGATTTGAACCCAAATTTATCCTAGGGATAGGAGGACCCTAAATGAATGCATCTATGGTGAGAAATCAGGAAATTAATAGGTTTAGAGGTTATTAACTATTGAGAGTTGGAATCTCAATAAAAAGCTCCTAGATCTAGATTTCCACCAAGGTCCAATAGTCAAATTGCTCCCAATACTTGCTAGCTAGCCAATAAAGACCTCCTTTACACTAGGGGAGTGTATTGCAATTGATTTGGTTCAATTTGGAGATGATTTGGAGAAAGGGAGCAAATTTGGGGAAGAACACCAATTTTAGGATTAGGGTTTGTAATGAAAGGAGGCAAGGGGCTAATGTTCACTTATATAGGTAGAGGGATCAATACTTGGCCGGCCATGGGTGAGTCTAGGGTTAGGCCCAATTTAGTTTAAAGGCCTTCTTTTAGTTGTAAATCAAGCCTTTTAGGTAAAGGCCCAAACTAGCTTAAGGTTTCCACAAATATCTAGTTTCTAACATAGTATCTATATATTTTAGGACTTTGTTAATTAGTTGAATTCAACTAACTTAGTCTCTAGGATCATGATCAACTTCTAGATTAGGTAATTCTAGGGTTAGACCTAATATATTACTTAGCACACTATAAATTAAATAAAATTCAAAAAATAATCAAATATTCATAAATTACCAAAATACCCTTTGCTCCAGAAAGTGGTGCTGACAGCCTTGATGTTGTTAGACCCTCTGGGGTAAATCTTGACAAGGGCAAGGGCCCCTATTATGGAAGAACCCTATTCTGCCTGTACCATGATTCCTAGCTCTGAGGCCGATAGTAATTAGGTAGAGCCCACAAATGTTAAGTTTCGGCGACACACGGATCGAAGTCTTCTCAAGGGGACACCAATCCTGAAGCTTCAGTGGCCGGAGGTTCGACGAGCAGGGTGATGGATGCTTCGCTGAACCAAAATGTCGTGCCATCGTCGAGTTGTGCTATCCTCTTAGTTCACACGGGAATCATGACGGCTCCTCCTCTGACGCCTCAAGTATTAGTTAACGCAGACGAGTATGTGAAGTTTCTCATCAAGGTTGTGTATAAGATGTTAATGAGGGGGTGTCTGTCATGTTGGAGGAAGGTAGAAGTTTATGACAGCCAAGGCAATGGCGATCCCATAAATCAGTTTGATCCGATCTCACCAGGGTCATGATCTGTCACGCCCTAGCTCCAAAATTCCTAGGAACTTGGACGAGAGGATGTCAGATAATACGATCTAGAATATGTTCTCCAATTTAATGGACATATCCAGATGTACTACTCTGTAAAAATATACTAGGCATATACTCTGTCAACTAGTCTCATTCCACATATAAGTAAACAGAGCAAGAAAGGACATCATGTAATATAGTCGGCTACCCTATAGTACACATGTCCGAGCAAACTCAAGGAAGAGAGAGTTTATAAAACTAGACTTTTACAACAAGTAATATGCAACAGAAGGATAACAGATGAGCAATAAAAGATAAACATCTAGCTACAATATACCTAAATATCCAATGATACCCATCATCAGCTCCAGCAAGTCTCCATATCCACCAACTCTGCAATCTGGCAGGGAACCAGGTCCTTAGAGGGATGTAACAATATACAAAATACATGCCATAAAATAAATACTGTATAAACATAAAGGTGAACCAACCATCTATGTGAATGCACTTGAGGATAACTTTGGAACGTATGGGTAGGACAAGCTCAATAGTAATCTGTGGCATAGCCCCTGGCTAGATACCGTATATACACTGACATATATCATCAATCGACATAGCGTAGCACTAGCGACCATCGCCTGATATACCGACAGCATATATATCCAACAATAATGCATACAACGTTATTGAGCCACTAGAAACATGTAAACCCCCTATATTTCTACTACGATTTTTTTTAAAAATATTTTTAGATTTATTTTGTACTTCATATATGCACGTCGCATACGAGTTCGCATTGTTGTATTTGCGTAGCGTGCGAGATTTGTGTTTCGTATTTGCTCGACGAGTGCAAACATGTGTCAAGGTATATATTTTAGAAAAATATTTTTATTATAAATTTTATTTTATATGGAAAAAGTACATGTTCAAATAAATATGATAAATATTTTTATTTTTTAAAAAAGTTATTTTATTCATAAGTAGTGATTTGAAAATTGTGGTTTATATGAAATGTATTCCAAATATTTTACGAAATTTGGAATTTGTTTACTAATATATTTTGATATTTATAAAAGCTATTTTATGATTTAATATTTAAGTATTTATCATGATTTTCGAAATTAATTATTACTATATTTATTTAATTATAAAATTGATATTTAAGATTTTGTTTTATGTAATATTTGAATTATTTTGATAATTTAAATTTGGAAAAGATTTTATTTTAAACAGGCATTTAATTAACGGAAGTCTATCTAGATTGAATTGGATTTGATTGATTAAATACTAAATCGATTTAAATAAAAAGATTAAATTATCCATCAGGGTTTAAACTATTGCAAGTCCTTATCCAACTGGAAATTCCCACCTCCTATATAAGGAGAGGTACCCATCCATAATTTCTACCATCCACAGATGTGCATTGTGTCTGTGCCCATCGTCTTATTCCATACTTTATACATGAACAATAATTCCAGTGTCGGACAAACCCCCTACACAATCAAATCCCTAACCTAATCCTATTCTAAACCCCGTACAGCCTACATCATCCCTGGCCACAACAACCCCGTTGCCACCATCACCTCCGTTTTACCAAAAACTTCTACCCCGTCAATCACCACACCCACCATCAAACTGCCACTACCGTCGACATCATCACCTTCGACTTCCACCGTATCCCCTCGACCAATCACCCGCTCCCTTCCGACACCACCAAACCACCATCAGCACCACCGTGCTCGGCTACCAACCCAACCCATATCACCAGAACACCCATCTGTCATCGACCGCCTCCGTCGAGCGAAGTCCCAGGGCCGCCCAACTCCTTTCGACCAAAAATCTCGACCAAACTCTTATCTCCTCTAAAAATCCCCATCGACAGATCATCTCCGTCGCCCGCACAAAATCCCGGCCAGCCATCGCACCATTGGCGACTACAGCCCCGATCCCCCAACCACCACCAACAACCCAAAATCCCCTCCGACGAAGTGCCACCACCATCACCCCCAAGCAAGGAGAAAGAAACCTTACCTCCGGTCGATGGTGCCGCCTTCCCCTCCGATCTGCCACTCCGTGCAGCCGTCCCGCCTCCCGTGCGGTCGGAGCTACCGCCGTCACCGCCACGGGATCCCAGCCGCAACCCCGCCCGCGTCCGTTCCACCATCTGCAGCCACCGCGGCCTCCAGGGCAGCGCGCCCCCGGCGTCCTCCGCCCTGCCGTGCCGGAGCGCCTCACCGCTGCCCTGTCTCGCCATGTGAACCCCTGCGCCTCACCGCTACCGACTCTGCCTCTGCTCGTGGATGGCTCTAAACGTGCCGCCGTGTTTCCCGAGACCCCGCGAGTAGCTCCCTCTCCGCCAGCCGAGCCCGTCGCCCAGAGCCCGCCGCGCCACCACTCGCCGTCGGTGAGAACCCCTTCCACTTTTCCCCTCTCTCTCCTCACTTTCTTTACTTTTTCCTAAGCTTTTCTAAGAACAGTGGTCCTGTGTTGATCAATATATTTATTATTATTATTATTATTATTATTATTATTATTATTATTATTATTATTATTATTATTATTATTATTATTATTATTATTATATATTACTGTTGTTATTATTATTATTATATATTACTGTTATTATTATTCTATATTACTGTTACTATTATGATTATTGTTATTAGTATTATTACTATTATTATTATTAAAATTATTATTATTATTAATATTATTATTATTATTATTATTATTATTATTTTAGTAGTTCTATTATATGATTATATTAGTGTTCTATTATTATTTTTGAAGGCAACAGAAGATTGTATTAGTAGTTCTCCTCTCCCGATGAGCAGTTCTATTATTATTCTATTTTTATTATTATGAACTAATAGTTTTATGTTACTATTTTAACTGGTATCTACATTATAGGTATAGTGGTGTTGGATGATTTATATTAGTAGTATATAAAATATTATGACTTTATTTTTAGAAGTATTAATATTATATTAATATGTTTTTATTAAATAAATAGACAATATTTTCTAAAATTTATTAAAATATTTTTGACTAATGAAAGGTTAGCTTTTCTACAATATTTGTATATTTACAAACTTAAAATTTACCCTGAGACGATTTCCAAATATTACAAATATTTATTACTTTTAACTACTAGTTTTCTATCTATAAATTATTTTTACAAAACAATTGTATTTGCTTAAAAAATAAGTTTTCATTTTTTAAGTATTATTCTAAAAACCTATTTTTACTAATAAGGTTAGTTTCTGGTATTATAAATATTTTCTAAAAAATATGATACGTAACCTTCTACACAAATTCTTCTCGATTACCACCACTAATCGTGTCTCCTATTTTCTTGTGAATTCGGACCCTTATACATTAAACATGGCTATCGGGCAAACTGGACTGTCAGATCATTGTACCATACCAGGCGACACACCAGGCAAGATACCTTGCCTTATTTACTGTTTATAATTATATGCATCTTTATTTATTTATTTACTGCATATTTATTATCTTTTCTCAGTTGGATCCATTACTTGCTATTGTTAGTTCACTTTATTTTGCTTTCAGTTATTTTTCCTTCTTATCTTTTTGTATGCATATGGACCTAGTCTTAGCGAACTACCTTTTGTTAGTGACCTTGGGAGGGAGAAGACAGTTAAATGTATGGGCTATCCTAAATCCAAAAGTTGTAGTAACTACGTACTACGGTAGTCAAGTCGCGAGGGTCACTAGCCTCGAGCTATATGGACTGATGGGTCACGTGGGCCGCTAGCCTCGAGTTATGTCGGCTGATAGTATTGGTACTTGACATATGCGTATTGTGAGTTATTACCTTCTCTTGGGGGAGTCAGCCTTCACCTGTCCATACATCGAGATGTCTTCTAAATTGCCTACTAGAAAGGTTAGGAGACCTTAGCAAATTTTATGTTCCAATCATGACATGGAAAAATGTCACATCACGGAATAGATGTTACCCCTTGTCCTTGTCTGGTTGTAGGGGTAGCCTACAATTTTGATGATGGGATATTGAGCCGTGTTATAGTTTGGACACTGTACTTTATCTTTATTTTATGGTGCATTTATATCCAGTTCATATGGCATGTTCTTTATGTATCTTGTTACGTCCCTCTGAGGACCTGGTTATCTCGCCAAGTGTGTGCTCTTGTCTTTCGCAGGTGTTCTAGCCGTGGCTATGATCATCTCTATTTCTTCGAGGATGATTGTACTTTGATCGTCTTCGCTTCGCTCGCCAAAATCTTTCTTTTGTGATGTATTTCTTTTCATAGTTGGTAGTAAATTTGTCTTCGCCCAACTACATGTACCAATGACAATTCATAGTTGATTATATGATATTTTTTATTCTTTTATTTTGTGTGGATGAGATTAGATTGCTCTTGGTTCACTGCATTTTACAGCTTATGTATTCATACGAGGTTTCCATATATTGGAGTATACTTCGTATGTATATAGCTGGCATGTCTATGTACCTAGTCCTACGTATTTTGGGACTGGTGCATTACAGAACATGTAATCATGACTCCATAGTTTCATCCAAATACTACGGCAGACCAATTTGGCTGTCCCGTACGCCTACTAATGATCCTCCCCACCCAATGCCAATACACAGGTCGTATCTACAACCTGAACATCTCGTAATGCCAAGTCAAATCTAAGCTAGAACTCTCTAAACTATTTATTATGCCATCACACGTGCTCCTTGCATCGATAACTAGTCGACTTCATAATGCCGTGTCCACCATGAACTCATCCTCACTCACAGTTTGTGTAATAATACGTGTCAAGGTTTGGAAGATATAAAAATAACTCCGCAACTTTAGGTTGGTCCACTATAACTAAGTCAAAACAACTCACATCGATGCCTTCGTCGACTGCACCCGAGGCATTCTCATATACGACTTTACAATACAACTAGAACAGAGAAATTGATAATAACATTAATGTTTAATACAGTAAAAACAAAGCAAGGTATACTTGCCTGGATCTCCAAGAAGAAAGAGCTGTGATCCAGATCCCTCGCCAGTGGTCGAAGTATCCCGGAAGCCTATGATAATTATTACGAACTTAATTAATAATCTAAAGTTATTATTTACCTATGACATAAAATTACTAACTATAAATACAACACGACACTAGACTATTATATTAACAAAGAAAAAACTAGATTCTAACAAAGGTTTATAACTAAATAATTAGAAACATAGGTAAGTCACTATCCTTCTAGTCTCTAAATGTACATATATTCTAAATATTCATATAACTAAGTTCTATGCGTCCCCTGGGATTATTCTTTATACGTAAATTTATATAAATTAGTCATAAGAGGTTTCCTTGCATTGATGCGACATAGGATTTATACCAAAGGTCTTCTAGTGTTAATTCCTTATCTTTCCTCTTAATCATAGAGACAACCTTCAAAATTATAACCTAAGAATTTAGTACAACATTCTAACCAATTAGTCCTAAGTGGCATTTTTTTATAAAACTTTGGTTGTATAATTAGACGTTTTCCTATACGTGACCCAACTAAAATAAATAACCAAACCTATGGTCTAAACTTTAAAAAAATTATAAAATCTAATAATGACAATTAAAATCAGAACATAGGTTTTTTAAAATAATTATTTAAGTCATATTTATCCAAAAATAATGTCACAACTTTATTATGCCCAAATATTGATTTTCTAGGTCGTATCGGACACGTTCTTAAGTCAATACTTGTATCAACCTAACAAATATAAAAAAAAAGAATATATATATATATATATATATATATATATATATATATATATATATATATATATATATATATAATATATATATAAATAATATATATATATAATATATTATATATATATATATATATTTTTTTACTTCAATAAAGTTTTAGTTTGGTTTATATATATATATATATATATTTATATATATATATATATATATATATATATAAACCAAACTAAAACTTTATTGAAGTAATAGACGCAAAATGTCGAAGCCTTTACAAGTAAGCGCGCTTAACGCGACAAGAGGAACAGAAAAGCTAGCAGCACGAGACGAGCACAAAATAAAATCGGATCTCTGCGTCTGCCGACAAGGGAGGCGCAAGAAACTCGAAGAATGGCCTAAGACAGGGCCTCCCAGAAAGTGTTGGAGGCGTGAGAGAATCGCCTCCTAGCTTTGAGAATTTGTCTGATAACCTCTTTGTACAATTGTGGAGGGAGGAGTTGGCGGCCTTCATATCTGAATTTATTTCTATTCTTCCATAATACCCAAATACCAGCGGCCACGACGATCTGACGTCCGTGGGAGCAGCTCTAGCTGGCCAGGAGATCGTGGAAGCCCCCAGTCGGGGGGACAATATTAAGTTTGTTGTGTAGATTGCACCAAATCTGAGTCGCCAACTCTCCAGAAAGAAGGACGTGATTTGCCGATTCTGATGTGTGCTCCACGCAGCAGTGACATCTGGACGCAAGGCTAAATCTGATAGATCTGATGTGGTCGTCCGTCGGCAGCTTTCGACGAAGTGTACGCCAGATGAGGATGGACCATTCGATGGGTATGCAAGATTGCCAAGACTTGGCAGACGTGGTATTCGACACGTCTCTGTCTCTGGCCACAATTCTGGCAGAAGCCAGCATAAAAGTCCTACCTGGGTTAGGGGACCACCTCCACGTGTCGGTCATATCATCGACCCATAGATTAGCGGCTAGAAGGCCGTCGGCCGCCTGCTGACCAAACTAATCTCTGACCCTCCTCCAATTCTATCCAGAACTATCCTCCCAAAGGTCCCTAATTACGCATCCCTGCAGAGTTCTCGCATTGGGCTGTACGGGGTCTTCACCTAACCACCATTCTATGCATGCCGATGAGCGACCGTCGCCCAACTGAAGACGGATTAAAGGTTCTACGATGTTACTTCCCCAAATTATACGACGCCACGATGCCGAAGATCTGTTGTTGGTGACCGCCACCAACAGATGGGAGAATTTGGAGTATCTAGCTCTCATAAACCTCGTCCATAACAAGTTTTTGTGTGTAGCTTCCACCACAGCTTTATGAAGCAGGCGTCTACGATGTGGGTAAGTCTGTTGAATACCATACCTTCTTCTTCGGTAGGTTTAGCCATAGTATCCCACCCGGCCTAGTGGTATTTGTCTTTGCCATCGTGTTGACCCCAGAAGAACTTGGTGAAGAGGGATTCGAGGGAATGGAGGACCTTCTTGGGAGGGGAGCAGACGGCCAGGGAGTACAACGGGATGGAAGAGAGAACATGTTTGATGAGGGTCAGCTTGCCTCCCGGAGATAAAGTTGCATTGTGCCAACCTGCGATCAGTTTGCGGATGTTGTCTACGAGGTGCTCATATATACCCGAGTTAGACCTACCGTACACCAGCGGGAAGCCTAAAGAAAGGAAAGGTAGGTATGCCGTACTGAACGAGGTTATATTGGAGAGCAGGGCTGAGCGGGTTCTGTCGACTTTGTGATGGGTATAGATGACGCTTTTGTTGTTATTGATGTGCTGGCCGGAGCATGAGGTGTATCTCACGGTCGTACTCAAAACCACCTCGATCGATCTACTGTCTCCAGAGAAAAAGATAAAGATGTCGTCAGCGTATGCCAGGTGTGTGATAAGTGGACAGCCAGTCGTGGTATGGAAGTGGTGGAAACCGGGCATTCTGGACATGCTATTGAGGTTTCTGCTGAAAGCTTCTGCCGTAATCATGAAAATTGTAGAAGAGAGGGGGTCCCCCTGTCTAACCCCGCGGGTAGATTGGAAGAACCCTGCAGCCTGGCAGATCTGAATATGATATCGATCTAGGATTCGGAGAAGCCGAAAGCCCTGAAGACCAAGATCGTGAATTGCCAGTCAAGGCGGTCGTATGCCTTCTCCATGTCCAGTTTGATGGCAACATTCCCCCCTCTGGACGGGAACTTCATACATGTGATCATCTCTTGGACGAGGATAATATTGTCAGTGATGTTTCGGCCTTTAATAAACCCGCTTTGTTCTTCAGATATGATCTTGGGGAGGAGATTGGACATCCGATTGGCAACGATCTTCGATATAATCTTGTTGGTGAAGGTGCAAAGGCTGATAGGGCAGAAGTCTTTGAAGGTTTCTGGGTTGTCTTTCTTGGGGAAAAGGATGATATTAGCGCAAGAGATAGAATTGGGGTATCTCGTCCCTTGAAAGAAGGCTAAAGTGGCCTCCAATAAGTCAGTTTTTAAGATATCCCAACAAGTTCTGAAAAGACCCCATTGAATCAGTCCGGCCCCGGTGTACTGTGTCCATTAATGGACCAGACAGCCGCCTTGACCTCGTCCTCCGATGGTGTAGTCACCAGGGTCTCATTCTCGCTGTCACTGATGAGGGGTAGGATTTCGGACAGGAGCGCGACGACTTTCACAACACGCTCTTTAGTGAAGAAGTTCAAATAAAAGTTCTCCGCCGCAGTCTGAATACCTTCCTGGTCGTCCACCATGGCACCATTGTTGTCATAAATTCGGTGTAGTTTGAATTTATTTCTGCGGCCTTTGACACACGCATGAAAGAACTTGGTATTCTGGTCTCCATCGGTGTCCCAGGTCAATCTAGCCTTTTGCCTCCAGAATTTTGTTTCCACTTTCAGCCTGGATTTAATAATCGCTCTGGCAAGATTGAGCAAGGCACGGGCGGCCGGAGATCTGTCAGTGGCAAACGAGGACACGGCGCGGGTGACGTCGTCCTCCGCCGCCTTAATCTCCTGGAAGATGTCTCTGAAAGCCTCTTTGCTCCAAGACTTTAAAGCATGGCGGGTGGCTTTGATTTTAGCCGCCATCCGTGCTAGGGTGTCGAGATCCGAGATGGAGTTCCAAGTGGAGGCTACGACATTCTAGAATTGTAGGTGGTGGCACCAGAAGTCGAGGAAGCGAAATAGTTTTTTGGTGAAGGTGTGGTTGTTGCTGATCATGATGAGAAGAGGGGAGTGATCCGATTCAGTGGAGTTAAGATGAGAGAGGTTAGTGATCAGGCCCATGTCTGACCAACTGTCGTTGATCATCGCCCGATCCAAACGGGAGTACTGCCGCCGATGACCCTCCTGCATGTTGCACCAAGTGAATTCGCTGCCGTGGAAGGGGATAGGGGTTAAGTTTCCGTTGAAGATGAAATTATTGAAATCATCCATCACGGGCTGGGGGTATGGGCGGCTGCCAGATTTCTCCTCTCTGTAGGACACCGTGTTGAAATCTTCGATACATAACCACGGGAGACCATGGTAGGGTAATATAGCTTCCAATAGGTCATCCAAAAGCTTTCTTCGCTCGGGTATGTCGCAACTCCCATGAACGGTGGAAAGGATGGATCGGGACTTGAGAGCCAGATGTTCTACCCAACAAGATAGAGCCTGAGGCGAATCTTTAACGATGCCAAATTTGAATTCTGGCACGAAAAAGATCCAGATGTCATTACATCCAGTGATGGCCTGAGGGAATCCTAGCTTGAGTTGCGTGGCTTTGATTCTTCTTTGAGGAATTTTTGGTTCAATGATGATTAATAGGTCAATTCGGTTAGTTTTCTTGAGGCTGGGGATTCTATTCAGCTTCGGTTTGTTTCCGAGTCCTCTCGCTTTCCAGGAGATGATGTTAAGCATTTGAAGTGGTATTGGAAGGGAGGTGGTTGAGCTTCATGGCCGATCTTGTAGTCATAGCCGTCTGCTGCTTTTGTTTGTTTTTGTTCTTCTTGGAGGAGGTTTTATTGGTGGGTGTGATGGTGGACCCGTTAACACCGGTGGCTTTGCAAGACCCGCCGGGTTCACTGCTTCCATTGACATCTGTCGAGGAGCTAGTGGAATTATTTTCATATTCTT
>JANAVB010007397.1:8200948-8383448 GCA_029216955.1 Iris pallida | reverse complement strand
TTGACCACCTCCCGTTATGTGGAACACACCTTGCATAACTACCCAAACTTCCGTAGCTAATTCTCCAGAATTTAGAATGTTCTCTGTAGTTTCAACCGAACTGTGTGTGCAGCAATGGCACTGAGAAGCCATGCTGAAACCAATCTTCATTATCTGCTCATCCGTTGCAATTTTGTTATGCAATACTCGCCATAACAAAATTGACCATTTATACGGAATACAGGTCCCCCAAATATGAATGAAAGATGGAGCTATAGTGTCACTCCCCGCTCCTATAGGAGCGATCATCCTTGCTAAGGCGTGATGCCGCACGAGCTTAGATTGCGCTCGTGCAAGGCGGGTTCCATAACGGCCAATTTCAGCGGCTGCGACAGGGTCGTCGCACAGAAGTCCCATGCAGAGATATTGAAACATACAGCGAAAATTTAGATCAAACACGAGTTATTCAAAAGAAGCTCCTTATTGATATTGAAACAAGGCTACAATGGGGCACAAGGCCAAGATTACAATCACTCAAATACACTCGTCTCACATTACAAATCACTCAGCTCTCTCTCATCTCTCAACTACAAGTCTTGAGCCAGCAGATGCTTCGGAAGGCGACGTCCATACATTATGTCTTGTATAAGTTTTTACTCCATACGGCCGTGCACTTCGAATCGCCAAGGAACTCCGTGCCTCGACGCATCCAAGCGAGCTCCGCGCTACGAGCTTATACCTGTGCCTGCACATGTAAACTATGTGGGTGTCAGTACTCAACTGTACTGGTGGAATGAGCTCCTCGCCCACCCATACAAACCCGACACGTTTGATTTACTTTGTGCAACTTAGTCTCCTTTATGATTGTCTTTCTACTCTTGCCTTAGGATCAGTTTTAGGACCGACGCCTTGGCCTATTCTGTGTCTTTAGACCATCCCGTGCTTGCAACATTCAACGTTATCCTATCGAGTCGTGTTTGCCTTACGGCCATAAATCAAAGACACAACTACGCGGTGAGGCTCCATTTCCGTGTGACCGTGTTACAAACCCTTGCTGAGGTCGTGCCTCACAAACTCAATGAGACTCGATCATATCGCCGCCTCGCGGCCGTTGCCGCCTCGCGGCCCTTTGCTACTAAATCATCAACTGACCCATCCAACTTTGTGAACTCAGTGTCACTCGACCAAGTTTGCCTTACGGCATCTCCTGACTTAAACTTATGACAACTCAAACCATAACTATGCAACTTAATTGCCGACAACATAGGACTCGATGCCACATCTCGTGCCGAAGCACGTCGTCTTTGTTGCAGCCAAATCTTAGGCCCAAACATTATCTTTCTGATCGAGCACGCATTCGACTCGACTCTTGATACACTTCACCTAATACTCGACTCAGTCCGAAGGCATATACGCGGATCGCCGCCCATGCCGACTCATCTATATGAGGTCACTAGCATGACAAGCTATTATGGACACATAGCTTGCGGTTGGCTGGGACCCTTCCAGCGCAAGGTAGCTAGCCCTCTGGAAGTCTCCGACTAATCCGGTGCGAGTCAGCACAGCTATCACCGTGTTTCCTTTTGGCCGAAACGGTCCCATGGCCCTGGGTTGCCGTTACGGGGAAACTCTACCTTGTCGACAAGTTGTCCAATGACTATGCAAGACCCTTCACTCAAACTGACGTCTCACACAGCCATTGTACTCTCAGTGTTATCATCTCTTTCCAAAACCAAGTTCAAGTCTTCTATCCTTGAGATCCCTCAACGACCCACGGTCGCGGGCCTTCTCCCTTGATGCTCCTTGAGATCCCTCGACGACCCACGGTCGCGAGCCTTCTCCCTGTTACCATATCCTTTCATTCAACTCAATACCTATTAGATAGTCCTTTCTCCAAAAACTCATTAAATCAACCATGGTTCATGCCTTAAACACTAAGTCCGTGCATTGTGCCTTAGGCCCATCATGCTCTACGTAACGCTATCGCCCAACTCATACTCCATACGACTAGCTTTGAAACCGTAGGACATTGTGTCTATACTCAGCCGTAGAACTCATAGGACCGTGCTTGGAATGTCTTAGGTCGACCACCATCCCTTTGCCCAACTAAATCAAGCCTACAACTTAACCCAAGGGACGAGCAAAGGCTATGTCAAGCCTTGCATCGTGGAAGCGTGTATGCGTTATCGAGCATTTACGCGGGCGACGCCTATGACTTAGGCTAATTCACAGTTTGTGTCAAAGACCAACTTTTCCTTCTCCCAAGCCGTGGGACGAAGGACCGAATATCATTTTCAAAGCACACCGTGCACCAACTCTAAGCCGACTATTGGACCTTTCCATATTCTAACTCAATTCGACCCATCGGAATTTTTCTCCTTTAGCTATGTGGATTCGTCTCTTTTATTATCAAGCCTACTTGTGCAAGTTGAAAACATGCGATTTATTATGTGAAGGCTAAGATGAGGCAAGTTCACTGAAACTACCCCACCTGAGCGCTGTCTTCGAGTCGATGTTGCATGGCAAAGTCCGAACGCCATCGGCGTTTCGATTCCTCCGATTGATTGAGCGGGACGGGCCACTACATCATACACCACTCAGAAAAAGTTTTGTCCTCGAAACTAACTGAGTACTTACTCCTTGACTTATCACTCGAACATTCAACGACTCTCGCGCACACTCCCCCTATGCATTTCCCGATTCTGAGCCACACTCGTCCTACCCTCAATCTTTTGTTCAAAACTCGCTATCTAGATATCCTCGATACTTTCCCGTTCCTCTAGTCTCACTTGATTCAACGTATTACTTAGTTGGATCGTGCATGCATTCTAAGCGTCCCTAAAATATATGCATTTCAGCCAAGCCTTGTGATAGAGAATCTGCCATCACCACTCGAGTCGGATCGTGCATATATTCAAGCGTCCTTGATATACATGCATATCAATCGAGCTTCATGAGTGGTGCTTTTGCAATTCCTATCGCTCCGCACCGGAACGTCTGCCTAACCGCTAGGCTATGTCTTTTAGGCTATAGTCAATCCGTCAGTATTGGAATCATAGTTCCCAAACAACAATATCAACACTGACCCCATCCTAAGGTCAAACCAAGTTGATAGTGCGGTGTTTTCTACCCAAGCTCACATCACTCCGATTTCTGAACATCGAGCATCGATTTTCTACACACATCCCAACGTTCATCGCACGGGGTCCGAGTCATTCAGCAAAGTCATCCTACGATAACTCACTTTTCAACCAATTCCTTGACATATCAATATCACTTCGTTCAATAAACTCTCTTGCGTAGTTTATCTCTCCGAACACGTTCGACATAATCCACCTATCATTCCTTCCAAGTCAAGCACGCTATGGCACAATTCATCGCTAAACCATAATTCATATTTCATATTCCCTAAGTCATTCATCCCAATTCACGTAATCGATCATAAGGTCAGTCCGACTTAACAATACGTTGCACCCCGATCTCACGCGAGTCAGATTATCCACGGTGGGCATTAATCACTATGCACGCTCCCGCGGGATAATCATCCTTATCGGGACGTAACTCTTGTTCGAGTCTAGACTAATTCATTCTCGATGTGCGGATTGGACCTACTCAATCCTTAAGTTTATTTCATTTATCAATCGTAAGTCTTGCATCAAACCAACAAGTCGAGACAATCAAAGTTGTCGCATCCTAATTTTTTGAGTTCGATCATTCTCGCGACATGAATCACCATGTCAGCGCTCATGCGAAACGATCGCCCCAAATCCGATGCAACGCATGTGCGAGGCTAGAGTAGCGCTTGCGTAAGACAAGAATGTCGACACTGTGGTTATCCGCGGAACCATCAAGACACTTCTATTTTTATCCAACATTCATCTCAATCAAAGTCCTAAGTATTGCATCCAACCAAACAATAACACTTGCACGATCGTCCTTCGCTGATTCAGAGTACCCCCGCGTTATCGCATATCGATCTTTGATACGCCTCAATACCATCGATGACATGCGTAACCTGACGATCTTCCTTTGCAACAAGTTTCGAGTCGTGCAAATGATGTTATCGTCCGACTGGATAATCTCCTCGACATTCAAATTCAAGTTCGATCATTATCCCTCGAACCATTCACAACATCAATTTCCTCGAACCAATTTCACGTATTGTTCATTCGTCTATCTTAAGTCATCGACCAATGCATTTCCTCAATCGTATCGTCCCTTTGTTAACTCAATCATCGAGCAACATTCAATCCAATCCTTAAAGTCATTTTCAAACATTCGAATCAAACTTTTCATGCATGCTATCTTCTCGTCATGCTAATTTTTTGTATACGATCCGTTTCGATTTCCTCGATCAAGTCATCCATTCGTACACCCTAACTTTTTCTTCGATTTGATTTTACCTACTCAATCATTCTCGTGTTTCATACTTCACACAATCCTCAATCCCGTGCACGTTCCATGCACATCAATCTCTAAGTCGTTAGAATCAACTTGACAAATCTCAAGACTACAACTTATTCAACGATACTCAAATCTACGGCTTTGCATAACGCGACACTTGCTAACAGACTCATCGATACCCCGAATCCTCCATCGATCGATCGACATCCCTGAGGCTATCGCATACACCACTCAGGGATGAAGTTATTTAACAAATCCTCAAAACCATCATTCGAATCAAAATCGACTTTTCGAATCCTGTTCGAACCATTCCTCAATTTCCAAGCACGCTCATCTTATATCGCACCGACGATAACATCGTCGTTCGATAGCACCCCTATCGATAGTCATCTCAATTTACTCAATCGAGTTCAACTTATTCTTGTTCGACACTATTCAATTCCCGTATCGACTTTTCTAAGGTCGACACAACTTTGGTGCATATACCCAGCCCGACTTAGCCAACCGTGCTTACACAAACCATCTTTTTGTTTTATCAAAAACTGTTCTCCTACATTTTAAAAAATAGATAGACTTATTGTATGGACATCCCGTAGGACAATTGAGAGAGAGCACACCAATGATATCAACATGCGGAAGCAATACTTCAGAGTTTGCAGAAATAACGGAGTTAAAGAATTCAATCGATAGTCCAAGGACGTAAAGCCGTGCTCTGATACCATTATGTCACACCCCGCTCCTATAGGAGCGATCGTCCTCGCTAAGGCGTGATGCCGCACGAGCCTAGATTGCGCTCGTGCAAGGCGGGTTCCATAATGGCCGATTTCAGCGGCTACGACAGGGTCGTCGCACAGAAGTCCTATACAGAGACATTGAAACATGCAGCAGAAATTTAGATCAAACACGAGTTATTCAAAAGAAGCTCTTTTATTGATATTGAAATAAGGCCACAATGGAGCACAAGGCCAAGATTACAATCACTCAAATACACTCGTCTCACATTACAAATCACTCAGCTCTCTCTCATCTCTCAATTACAAGTCTTGAGCCAGCAGATGCTTCGGAAGGCGACGTCCATACATTATATCCTTTATAAGTCTTTACTCCATGCGGCTGCGTGCTTCGAATCGCCAAGGAACTCCGTTCCTCGACGCATCCAAGCGAGCTCTGCGCCACGAGCTTCTACCTGTGCCTACATATGTAAACTATGTGGGTGTCAGTACTCAACTGTACTGGTGGAATGAGCTCCTCGCCCACCCATACAAACCCGACACGTTTGATTTACTTTTGTGCAACTTAGTCCCCTTTATGATTGTCTTTCTACTCTTGCCTTAGGATCAGTTTTAGGACCGACGCCTTGGCCTATTCTGTGTCTTTAGACCATCCCGTGCTTGCAACATTCAACGTTATCCTATCGAGCCGTGTTTGCCTTACGGCCATAAATCAAAGACACAACTACGCGGTGAGGCTCCATTTCCGTGTGACCGTGCTACAAACCCTTGCTGAGGTCGTGCCTCACAAACTCAATGAGACTCGATCATATCGCCGCCTCGCGGCCGTTGCCGCCTCGCGGCCCTTTGCTACTAAATCATCAACTGACCCATCCAACTTTGTGAACTCAGTGTCACTCGACCAAGTTTGCCTTACGGCATCTCCTGACTTAAACTTATGACAACTCAAACCATAACTATGCAACTTAATTGCCGACAACATAGGACTCGATGCCACATCTCGTGCCGAAGTACGTCGTCTTTGTTGCAGCCAAATCTTAGGCCCAAACATTATCTTTCTGATCGAGCATGCATTCGACTCGACTCTTGATACACTTCACCTAATACTCGACTCAGTCCGAAGGCATATACGCGGATCGCCGCCCATGCCGACTCATCTATATGAGGTTACTAGCATGACAAGCTATTATGGACACATAGCTTGCGGTTGGCTGGGACCCTTCCAGCGCAAGGTAGCTAGCCCCCTGGAAGTCCCCGACTAATCCGGTACGAGTCAGCACAGCTATCACCGTGTTTCCTTTTGGCCGAAACGGTCCCATGGCCCTGGGTTGCCGTTACGGAGAAACTCTACCTTGTCGACAAGTTGTCCAATGACTATGCAAGACCCTTCACTCAAACTGACGTCTCACACAGCCATTGTACTCTCAGTGTTATCATCTCTTTCCAAAACCAAGTTCAAGTCTTCTATCCTTGAGATCCCTCAACGACCCACGGTCGCGGGCCTTCTCCCTTGATGCTCCTTGAGATCCCTCGACGACCCACGATCGCGAGCCTTCTCCCTGTTACCATATCCTTTCATTCAACTCAATACCTATTAGATAGTCCTTTCTCCAAAAACTCATTAAATCAACCATGGTTCATGCCTTAAACACTAAGTCCGTGCATCGTGCCTTAGGCCCATCATGCTCTACGTAACGCTATCGCCCAACTCATACTCCATACGACTAGCTTTGAAACCGTAGGACATTGTGTCTATACTCAGCCGTAGAACTCATAGGACCGTGCTTGGAATGTCTTAGGTCGACCACCATCCCTTTGCCCAACTAAATCAAGCCTACAACTTAACCCAAGGGACGAGCAAAGGCTATGTCAAGCCTTGCATCGTGGAAGCGTGTATGCGTTATCGAGCATTTACGCGGGCGACGCCTATGACTTAGGCTAATTCACAGTTTGTGTCAAAGACCAACTTTTCCTTCTCCCAAGCCGCGGGACGAAGGACCGAATATCATTTTCAAAGCACACCGTGCACCAACTCTAAGCCGACTATTGGACCTTTCCATATTCTAACTCAATTCGACCTATCGGAATTTTTCTCCTTTAGCTATGTGGATTCGTCTCTTTTATTATCAAGCCTACTTGTGCAAGTTGAAAACATGCGATTTATTATGTGAAGGCTAAGATGAGGCAAGTTCACTGAAACTACCCCACCTGAGCGCTGTCTTCGAGTCGATGTTGCATGGCAAAGTCCGAACGCCATCGGCGTTTCGATTCCTCCGATTGATTGAGCGGGACGGGCCACTACATCATACACCACTCAGAAAAAGCTTCGTCCTCGAAACTAACTGAGTACTTACTCCTTGACTTATCACTCGAACATTCAACGACTCTCGCGCACACTCTCCCTATGCATTTCCCGATTCTGAGCCACACTCGTCCTACCCTCAATCTTTTGTTCAAAACTCGCTATCTAGATATCCTCGATACTTTCCCGTTCCTCTAGTCTCACTTGATTCAACGTATTACTTAGTTGGATCGTGCATGCATTCTAAGCGTCCCTAAAATATATGCATTTCAGCCAAGCCTTGTGATAGAGAATCTGCCATCACCACTCGAGTCGGATCGTGCATATATTCAAGCGTCCTTGATATACATGCATATCAATCGAGCTTCATGAGTGGTGCTTTCGCAATTCCTATTGCTCCGTACCGGAACGTCTGCCTAACCGCTAGGCTATGTCTTTTAGGCTATAGTCAATCCGTCAGTATTGGAATCATAGTTCCCAAACAACAATATCAACACTGACCCCATCCTAAGGTCAAACCAAGTTGATAGTGCGGTGTTTTCTACCCAAGCTCACATCACTCCGATTTCTGAACATCGAGCATCGATTTTCTACACACATCCCAACGTTCATCGCACGGGGTCCGAGTCATTCAGCAAAGTCATCCTACGATAACTCACTTTTCAACCAATTCCTTGACATATCAATATCACTTCGTTCAATAAACTCTCTTGCGTAGTTTATCTCTCCGAACACGTTCGACATAATCCACCTATCATTCCTTCCAAGTCAAGCACGCTATGGCACAATTCATCGCTAAACCATAATTCACATTTCATATTCCCTAAGTCATTCATCCCAATTCACGTAATCGATCATAAGGTCGTCCGACTTAACAATACGTTGCACCCCGATCTCACGCGAGTCAGATTATCCACGGTGGGCATTAATCACTATGCACGCTCCCGCGGGATAATCATCCTTATCGGGACGTAACTCTTGTTCGAGTCTAGACTAATTCATTCTCGATGTGCGGATTGGACCTACTCAATCCTTAAGTTTATTTCATTTATCAATCGTAAGTCTTGCATCAAACCAACAAGTCGAGACAATCAAAGTTGTCGCATCCTAATTTTCTGAGTTCGATCATTCTCGCGACATGAATCACCATGTCAGCGCTCATGCGAAACGATCGCCCCAAATCCGATGCAACGCATGTACGAGGCTAGAGTAGCGCTTGCGTAAGACAAGAATGTCGACACTGTGGTTATCCGTGGAACCATCAAGACACTTCTATTTTTATCCAACATTCATCTCAATTAAAGTCCTAAGTATTGCATCCAACCAAACAATAACACTTGCACGATCGTCCTTCGCTGATTCAGAGTACCCCCGCGTTATCGCATATCGATCTTTGATATGCCTCAATACCATCGATGACATACGTAACCTGACGATCTTCCTTTGCAACAAGTTTCGAGTCGTGCAAATGATGTTATCGTCCGACTGGATAGTCTCCTCGACATTCAAATTCAAGTTCGATCATTATCCCTCGAACCATTCACAACATCAATTTCCTCGAACCAATTTCACGTATTGTTCATTCGTCTATCTTAAGTCATCGACCAATGCATTTCCTCAATCATATCGTCCCTTTGTTAACTCAATCATCGAGCAACATTCAATCCAATCCTTAAAGTCATTTTCAAACATTCGAATCAAACTTTTCATGCATGCTATCTTCTCGTCATGCTAATTTTTTGTATACGATCCGTTTCGATTTCCTCGATCAAGTCATCCATTCGTACACCCTAACTTTTTCTTCGATTCGATTTTACCTACTCAATCATTCTCGTGTTTCATACTTCACACAATCCTCAATCCCGTACACGTTCCATGCGCGTCAATCTCTAAGTCGTTAGAATCAACTTGACAAATCTCAAGACTACAACTTATTCAACGATACTCAAATCTACGGCTTTGCATAATGCGACACTTGCTAACAGACTCATCGATACCCCGAATCCTCCATCGATCGATCGACATCCCTGAGGCTATCGCATACACCACTCAGGGATGAAGTTATTTAACAAATCCTCAAAACCATCATTCGAATCAAAATCGACTTTTCGAATCCTGTTCGAACCATTCCTCAATTTCCAAGCACGCTCATCTTATATCGCACCGACGATAACATCGTCGTTCGATAGCACCCCTATCGATAGTCATCTCAATTTACTCAATCGAGTTCAACTTATTCTTGTTTGACACTATTCAATTCCTGTACTCGACTTTTCTAAGGTCGACACAACTTTGGTGCATATACCCAGCCCGACTTAGCCAACCGTGCTTACACAAACCATCTTTTTGTTTTATCAAAAACTGTTCTCCTACATTTTAAAAAATAGATAGACTTATTGTATGGACATCCCGTGGGACAATTGAGAGAGAGCACACCAATGATATCAACATGCGGAAGCAATACTTCAGAGTTTGCAGAAATAACGGAGTTAAAGAATTCAATCGATAGTCCAAGGACGTAAAGCCGTGCTCTGATACCATTATGTCACACCCCGCTCCCATAGGAGCGATCGTCCTCGCTAAGGCGTGATGCCGCACGAGCCTAGATTGCGCTCGTGCAAGGCGGGTTCCATAATGGCCGATTTCAGCGGCTACGACAGGGTCGTCGCACAGAAGTCCTATACAGAGACATTGAAACATGCAACGGAAATTTAGATCAAACACGAGTTATTCAAAAGAAGCTCTTTTATTGATATTGAAATAAGGCCACAATGGGGCACAAGGCCAAGATTACAATCACTCAAATACACTCGTCTCACATTACAAATCACTCAGCTCTCTCTAATCTCTCAATTACAAGTCTTGAGCCAGCAGATGCTTCGGAAGGCGACGTCCATACATTATATCCTGTATATGTCTTTACTCCATGCGGCTGCGTGCTTCGAATCGCCAAGGAACTCCGTTCCTCGACGCATCCAAGCGAGCTCCGCGCCACGAGCTTCTACCTGTGCCTACACATGTAAACTATGTGGGTGTCAGTACTCAACTGTACTGGTGGAATGAGCTCCTCGCCCACCCATACAAACCCGACACGTTTGATTTACTTTTGTGCAACTTAGTCCCCTTTATGATTGTCTTTCTACTCTTGCCTTAGGATCAGTTTTAGGACCGACGCCTTGGCCTATTCTGTGTCTTTAGACCATCCCGTGCTTGCAACATTCAACGTTATCCTATCGAGTCGTGTTTGTCTTACGGCCATAAATCAGAGACACAACTATACGGTGAGGCTCCATTTCCGTGTGACCGTGCTACAAACCCTTGCTGAGGCCGTGCCTCGTAAACTCAATGAGACTCAATCATATCACCGCCTCACGGCCCTTGCCGCCTCGCGGCCCTTTGCTACTAAATCATCAACTGACCCATCCAACTTTGTGAACTCAGTGTCACTCGACCAAGTTTGCCTTGCGGCATCTCCTGACTTAAACTCATGACGACTCAAACCATAACTATGCAACTTATATGCCGATAACATAGGACTCGACGCCACATCTCGTGCCAAAGTACATCGTTTTTGTTGCAGCCAAATCTTAGGCCCAAACATTGTCTTTCTGACCGAGCACGCATTCGACTCGACTCTTGATTCACTTCACCTAATACTCGACTCAGTCCAAAGGCATATACGCGGATCGCCGTCCATGCCGACTCATCTATATGAGGTCACTAGCATGACAAGCTATTATGGACACATAGCTTGCAGTTGGCCGGGACCCTTCCAGCACAAGGTAGCAAGCCCCCTGGAAGTCCCCGACTAACCCGGTGCTATCGAGTCAGCACAGCTATCACCATGTTTCCTTTTGGCCGAAACGGTCCCATGGCTCTGGGTTGCCGTTACGGGGAAACTTTACTTTGTCGACAAGTTGTCCAATGACCATGCAAGACCCTTCACTCAGACTGATGTCTCACACAGCCATTGTACTCTCAGTATTATCATCTCTTTCCAAAACCAAGTTCATGTCTTCTATCTTTGAGATCCCTCGACGACTCACGGTCGTGAGCCTTCTCCCTTGATGCTCCTTGAGATGCCTCGACGACCCACGGCCGTGAGCCTTCTTCCTATTACCACATCCTTTTATTCAATTCAATGCCTATTTGATAGTCCTTTCTCCAAAAACTCATTAAATCAACCATGGTTCATGCCTTAAACACTAAGTCCGTGCATCGTGCCTTAGTCCCATCGTGCTCTACGCGATGCTATCGCCCAACTCATACTCCATACAACTAGCTTTGAAACTATAGGACTTTGTGGCTATACTCAGCCGTAGAACTCATAGGACCGTGCTTGGAATGTCTTAGGTCGACCACTATCCCTTTGCCCAACTAAATCAAGCCTACAACTTAACCTAAGGGATGAGCAAAGGCTATGTCAAGCCTTGCATCGTGGAAGCGTGCATGCTTTATCGAACATTTACGCGGGCGACGCCTATGACTTAGGCTAATTCACAGTTTGTGTCAAAGACCAACTTTTCCTTCTCCCAAGCCGCGAGACGAAGGACCAAGTGTCATTTTCAAAGCACACCGTGCACCAACTCTAAGCCGACCGTTGGACCTTTCCATATTCTAACTCAATTCGACCCGTCGGGATTTTCCCCTTTAGCTATGTGGATTCGTCTCTTTTATTATCAAGCCTACTTGTGCAAGTTGAAAACATGCGATTTATTATGTGAAGGCTAAGATGAGGCAAGTTCACCGAAAATATCCCACCTGAGCACTGTCTTCGAGTCGCCGTTGTATGGCGAAGTCCGAACGCCATCGGCGTTTCGATTTCCTCCGATTGACTGAGCGGGACGGGGTACTACATATAGGCCACTGTGTTCGTGGAACGTCCCTTGCCGAAGCCAGAGTAAATCTTCCTGATGATCGATGCCAATGAAGTCCCGCATCATCCTGAAGTATATACTGTTCTGTTATATCCCTCCCTGCCAGTAGTCTTTTCCAAACATGAGACGAGTTCGATGTGATCTGCACCGTACTCGGATGTAACTGAGAACAATATTTCCTCATGAAGAACTGCACCCAGAGGCTCTCTTGAGATCAAAATTTCCACCATAATTTGATAGAGAAAGCCTTCATGATGTCTTCCAAACGCTTTATGCCAAGTCCTCCCTCCGACTTCATTCTAGCAATGTACTCCCACCCCAGCCATCTGCATTTGGGAGCCCCCTGAATCGATCCCCAAAAGAAATTGCTAAAAATAGCTTTAATGCGTTTCAATACCGAAGGAGGAGGATTACAGGCAGCAAGTGTGTAAACCGGTATTGAAGTAAGCACCGATTTAATTAACACCAACTTCCCCCCAGGGGACAAGAGCTTGTTATGCCAGCCTTCTACTCTCGCCCAGATCTTGTTAATAAGTTCTTCATACATTCCTGAGTTTTGATGCCCATCTGCCATAGGACATCCCAAATATGTAAAAGGAGGTGAGCAAATAGAAAACCCTGTGCGATCAACCAACTCAGCAACACGTTCAGGTGGTGTCTTCGTCGAGACATATAGGGTAGTCTTTGCAGCATTAAGTTTTTGCCCTGATGCATCCTCGTACCTGCTCAATGTTTCCTAAATCAATGTGATAGACCTTAAATCCCCTGCTAAAAAGAGTAGCACATAATCAGCATAAGATAAGTGAGTTATAGGCACGCATCCCCTATGGGAAATAAACGGAGTAAACCCGTCCTTCGACAGCAACAACTTCAGACTACGGGAGAGAGCCTCCGTCGCTAGAATAAACAATACAGGAGACAGTGGGTCTCCCTGTCGAACACCTCAAAATGCCTGAAAGTAACCCACCGATTCTCCATTGATTAGGGGAGTAAACCAGACATTATTTTGGATTCGAAGCATCATATCCACCCACTTATTATGAAATCCAAACTTCCGCAGCACTTTCAACAAAAATCTCCAATCTAACCGATCACAGGCCTTCATCATATCTAATTTGATAGCAATATTTCCTCTCCAATGCTTCTTATTCATCTTTGCCACAATCTTCTGTGCTAGAACAATGTTATCAACTATTTCTCGACCACGTACAAACCCACTCTGTTCAAGGGAAATGAGCATGGGCAACAACGGAGCCAAACGGAGAGCTAGAGTCTTCGAAATGATCTTGTTCAAAACCGAGCACAAACTAATAGGGCGATAATCCGTAAAGTATTTCGGCTGTTTAGTCTTTGGGATCAAAACCAATGAAGTATTTGTTATAGCTCTAGGTAAAGAGAACCCATCAAAAAACATTCCCACCGCCTCTGTGACATCTTCTCCTATGATCTCCCAGCTACTGAGAAAAAATTTAGGAGTGAACCCATCTGGTCCCAAAGCACTATTCATGTCCAACGATTTAATCGTAGCATACTGCTCATCTTTGGTCGGAAGGGCAATAAGACGGTCGTTCTCTTCCTCCCCTACCAAACAGGGTATAACCGAAAGCAAATCTTCATCTTCTTTGATGTCTCCTCTCTGATATAATGTCGAGTAATATTCAACTGCATATGATTGAATATGAGCCTTATCGATCAACAAAGTATCATTCGGAGTAGATATGGAGTGTATCCTGAGAGCTTTCTTCTTATAGTTCACACATTCATGAAAGTATGCCGAATTTTTATCCCCTTCTAAATCCTACTTCAACCTGGACTTCTGTTTCCAGAACTCCTCCTCAATACGAACGCGTTGTTTTAGCAATGCAACTGCTTGGCTAAGTGCAATTTTGTTCCTCTCTGAGCCATCTGCTTCGACAACAAGCTCAGCTGCTAACACCTTGTCCTCCGCTTCCCTAATTGCTTGAAATAAATCCCTATAGGTTGTATGACTCCACGTGGATAACGCCTTCATGCATGCGTCTAATCGAAGCGCAACCTTAGTAAGGCCATGTCGATGATCCACTGAGTGCCACGCATCGAGAATCAGTTGTTGATATTCTGTATGTTTTGTCCAGAAATCAAGAAACCGAAATTGCTTATAACCTCCTTGTTGTTGAGCTAATAATCGAACTAGAATTGGAGCATGGTCTGATTCAGTTCGATTCAAATGTTCCTCAATAGTACAAGGGGCCAGCTGGTGCCATCTTGTGTCTATGAATACCCGATCCAAACGTGAAGCACGTCGATCGGAATTATCAGACTTCACCCAAGTATAGGTGCTCCCAGTGAAAGGTAACTCTGAAATACCCGCCGCTAACTAAAAATTGGCAAATTCCTGAATGGACACCACATCTGCTCGTCGGCCCCCCTAGTTTTTCCTCCGTTTTAAGCACAGCATTAAAATCCCCACCAACTATCCATGGCAATCTGAGCGAGCTTTGCAGCTCCAGTAACTTATCCCATAATAACTTGCGTCCTTCCTTCTTATTATCTCCATGCACGATAGAGATAAGAGTCTCAACCGGTAGCAAAGGATCAACCAATCGAATAGATAAAGCTTGATCGAAAGACTCCACCATTGTGATATCACAATTGGCTCTTGCCATGACCCATATATTACCCTTAGAGTTAGAGAAAGCCACTGAGAACCCTAGCTTAACCCGATAACGAGTGAGTTGCTCACTATCCACTTTAGGTTCAATTATAGCCACAAAATTAACTTTATGTGTTCTAATAAGAGTCTTCAAATGCTTAAAAGTCATTGCGTTCGCAACTCCTCGAACGTTCCAAATTAGGAAGTTAAATATTAAGGGTTTGGGAGCTACCAGCGTTTGTTTTGCTTGCAGCCGAGCACGTGACTCTATCAGATGGCTCCACCAGCTTCCTCCCCTTCGGACGCTTTTGTGTAGGTCCATTTTCAGTTTGAGCTCCTTGTGGCAATGGCTCTGAATGCATGTCTCCACTTCCTGCTTCACCACCTTCTTCATGATCCGGGTCCAGCTCTCCCCCTTTTGGCTCTATAAGGTCGTCATCTTCCCGACCAAGACGTTCTTCTTCCTCCACAATGTCCGCCCAGTTACTATGTAGCCCCCGAAATTCTCCTTCCTCTAACTCATCCAACGATGTAGAAGTAACCACGGTAGTGGCTGTACAGTAGCCGGAATAGGCAAAACACCCGCCGTCACATCGTCATGAATATCCATGCGAACCTCTGAGTCATTAAGGGCTGCCGTCTGCTCTACGCTGATAGGAACACTTGGACCTAGAAGATTACTCCCTGGGGGGACATGAGATGGCGGCATAGTAGCTTCAACATGAGTGGCTGCATGAGCATCATTATTTCCCCCACCCGAGGGATTAGCAGCATCATTAATGTTAGTCTAGTCAGCATCCTCTTTTTGCAAGATCGACGTGACTTATGGAGGATTAGGAGGCCGACGCGTGTCCCGTCGAGCAGTAATGACGATTTCAGTTAACCCCTCTTGCATGACAGCCTTCCCTTTGTTCTTCAACTTGCATGAGTCCACTGTGTGTCCTTGATGAAAGCAATGATTGCAGTAAAGCGGTATATGCTCATACTCGATGTTCTACCAAAAGCTCCTTCCCTTGGATAAATTGATACGGATTCTACGTTGCAATGGTTTTGCTGCATCAATCTCAACGAAGACCCTGGCTATGCTAGGTCTGGCTAATTTTTCCGTCGCTCTATCTATCTTTAAAGGAGTCCCAATCGCTGACAGTATGGCAAAAAGAGTGTCTCTTGCATAAAGATGATGAGGCAAATCAGGGAGAGTCACCCACACCGGCATCAAAGCCGATTCAACCAATGGCGTGAAATCGGATTCCCACTTGAATATGCGCATGGGCGCACGAGCTAAAAACCACATCTCTTTAGAACGGAGCCGAAGATAGTCTTCCTCAATTGATGGGCGAATCAGGATGTGTTTCCTATCTATAACGCCTGCCTTGATTGATCCCTTGAACTCAAATCCTTGCAAAGCTTTGCGAATAACCTCAATTGGTGGTTTGTTATGAGAAAACTTCCCAATGAGGGCATATTTCAGAGGAGCCGCAAGGGCGACTTCTTCTTCTTCAGTGAACGTGATCGCAGGTGCGCCCTTAAACAAAGACACCGGTCGAGAAGCCAATTTTGGGGGAGCCTCAACACGACCAGCGACCACCTCCGCAAAGGACTTGGTCGCGGCCATAGGGGCTCCGGCCTGGCCAACGGCCAAGCCGGATTCGACGGGGAACGACGAAATCTTCAGAAGACCACCGCGGCGCTAGGGTTGCGCACGGAGCTCTATATCATATATATATATATATATATATATATATATATATATATATATATATATATATATATATATATATATATATATAAATATATATGTATGTATGTATGTATGTATGTATATATATTAAAAATATATATATGTATGTATGTATGTATGTATGTATGTATGTATGTATGTATGTATGTATGTATGTATGTATGTATGTATGTATATTAAAAATACTCTTAAAATGATTTTAATATACATACATACATATATATATACATATATATATATATATATATATATATATATATATATATATATATATATATATATATATATATATATATATATATATATATATATATATATATATATATATATAAAATATATATATATATATATAATATATATTATTATAAAAATAAAAATAAAAATATATATATATATATATATATATATAATCATTTTATATATGTATGTATACATATATAAAATGATTATATATATATATATATATATATATATATATATATATATATATATATATATATTTATATTTATATTTATATTTATATTTATATTTATATTATATTTATATTTATATTTATATTTATATATATTTATATATATATATTTTTATATACATATATATATATGTTATATATATATATATATATATATATATATATATATATATATATATATATATATATATATATATATTAATATATATATATATATATATATATATATATATATATATATTATATATATATATATATATATATATATATATATATATATTATATATATATATATATATATATATATATAATATAAATATAAATATAAAAATATATATATATGTATATTAAAAATTATTTTAATAGTATTTTTAAGGTTAGAATGTTGGTAATTATCTATATAAATTTTGGGTCAAATTCTACAATTAAATTAGGTCTTACTAGGCTCTAATTGTGTATTTCAGTGTCACATTTGTGAGCCTAATATACATAAACTTATAAACAGAATTAAATAGGTTTTAAATAGGTTTTTAACTATATAAATAATTTTGAAACATGCACAATATACTAGGTATAATTCTTGATCCATACTACATGTAATTTTAACATAAACTACACAAGTTTTCCATTCGACATGTCAAAATACACAATTTAAATTCATACTTTTATAGGCTTTGTTTGGCGTCTATAATTCAAGTTCAACATGTGTTAATACATGATTTACCAACTTAAATACATGGGTTAATATACTACCAAGTCATACAAAAGTTTCGGTAATCAAAACATGCATATTTCGCTCTCGACATACAAATATGTGTGACAATACAACATTTAATTTCAGAAATTATACGCTGACTTTAGACCTTTAAACGCCAATATTTCCATGCCAAATTTCATGGTTTTCATACTTTAACACCTAGGTTTAAGGGTTCATAAGTTCGTGTCAAAGTTTGGTAAAATACATGTGCATAATTTGTTCACATTCAACACATATATGACATGTACCAATTAAATTCCAGAATTTTATAATCTTCTAAAAATCATATTAAAATAGGTTTTTAATTACTTTATTAAGGTTTCTACCTATTTCATGACATGCCAAGGAAGTCCTAGTTCTAGTTCACAAGATTTGGGAACAATATCGAAGGTATACTTACTTGGAACGGGATTGGACTCAAATGAATTCAACCGAAGTTCCGAATCAGTCCGCTTGTGTTGTGAAGGGGTTTTGGAGAGGAAAACGTGTTCTAGGCTCGAGACTCCCCTCCTTGCAAGTCCACACCTTAGGCTACCTCCCGGACTCTACCCGAAGGGTCGTCGGGAAGGCTCCAAAGTCGAAGAACAACCCAAACATGGTTGCTGAAATTTCTGCTTGTTATGGACTGATTTGGGGTAGAAAAATAAGAGGAAATAAGGTGATAAATAAGTGGAAGAGATAGTATAGGTTGTGGGAAGAGTTTTAGGGAAGTGTCTTAAAAAATGGAGTAATGGAAAGGTAGTTTTATTAACTACCAAGGGGGTGCTACCAAGGGGGTGCTACCACTTCCTCCAACCCACCAACTCTGGCTGTGTTTAGCTGCTGTACCCACGGTTTAGAGGGCCTAAATGAGTCTAATTACTCTAGTTTAGAGTTAACTCCGTCCCCAACAAGTTTGGGTTGTGTTGGTGTACATTTAGTTAGTTTATTTGGGTCAAAATCCAACATATACACCCTCTTTTTTCTATTTGGACTGACCCAAATATAAGTTGCTGTCCTCAATTGTTTATATGCCTAAAATTTAGTGCAAGACCCTCATGTTGAGGTTGGTTAACCCTCACTTAAGTTTGGTTAGGTTTGGAGGTCATTTGGTTAACTTATTTGGACTAAAATCCAACCTATACACCATCTAAGCACACATAGACTGATATATAAATATGATGTTTTCCTATTGGGTTTAAATATCCTTGAGTGAGCCTAGGACACTTGGGTCAGGGTTAGGTAGGTCCCCTACAAGTTTGGTTCGATTCGGAGTTCGATCGGACACTTAATTTGGGTCAAAACGACACTTAGATTAATTTCCTATTTTATTTTATCTAAAAAAATGTCCCTAAACTTTATGGATGTTTAGAGAGTGTGTAGGAGTACAATTTAGTGGAACACAAACTACACGAGTATTCTAAGATTAGTCTAGATCAAAATGGTCATATGGGTCGAAGGGTTCGGTTAAATATTGTGCCTCCAATTTCGATCGTAACGGACACAAGTTTTTCATCAAATATTAATATACAATAGTATATATGAATGTTGTGCAATTAAAATGAAGCACAAGAAGATATATTTGAGTGGGACATGAATGGTATACATGTAGAGGGGCTCGACTAGGTCATGTATGCAAATTTTGTTGGGAGATAATAGCTAGTGTTGTGCTACTTATAACTAAGCCACGAGAAAGGGTATATAAGTCAATTAATAAAATAATGCATATTAATAATTAATTATTAGTTCTAATAAATAATCAAAAACTCTAATATTAAATTATATTATTTTTAGGGGGTTTACAATCTATCCACCTTAGAAAATTTCATCCTCAAAATTAAACTAAAGCACGATATAAAAGATAAGGGATTTAATCTCGGAAGAGGTCTATTACAACTAGTCATATTAGGTTCCTCCAAATATAATGAACACGGTTATCAATGGAATCATAGTTGACGTCACTGTTTGCCATTAAATATCAAGGACAACAAAATTACAAATAAATTGAACTTGATTGCAAACTCGCTTGTACAAGAGAAATCCTAGAAAGAAATCCTAGAAAACAATCTAAGTACAATTGTTTAGTTTTGATTCTGGGGGATAACGATAGAGGCTCAGAAAAGTTTAGCAACTCTGCCTTACTCCTTGGACTATCTGACGCACTCCTTGCTCTCGAATAAATTGCCCTTCATAGGTTACCAGCCTTGGATTGCCAACCATTTGCCTGGGTGTGATACCCTGCTATTTATAGTATTTTTGCAGTAGCAGATTTTTGGGCCGCATAAGGGGCCACGTGGCCACGTGTCTATCACAGCACACAAAGAATCGATCTCATGCTGCCAGCTGGTGGGGGTTGTTAAGATTTTGTCGTAGCAAATCTGGGTGGTTGAAACTTGGTCAGCCTGCCACATGTCTCATCGCAAGATAGGATCAGTCTGCTTGAGTTATTTTGAGCCACATAGGCCTTTCAAAGTTCGGCCATGCTGGGCCGCATAAGACTCATGCGGCAGTCTTCCTTAGTCCGCATGTAGTTGGAGGACTTTTGAGTCGCATAGGTTCTATATTCTGGGCCGCATAAAGCTCATGCGGCTCAGATTGCAGTTACCCTTGGCCGCATGAAGTACATAGATTGAGCCGTATGCGGCTCAGGTCGCAGTCCTTTTGGCCGTATGGTCATGTCCAGTCTAATCATGTCTTATCTTTTTTTTGTCAGAGTGTCAGAGTTGTCAGAGCTGTCAGTCTTGCCAGAGTTTCTCAGCTTTATCAGAAGGATTGATCAGCTTGGTCGCATAAGTAACTATTCTCTCTACGGCTCAAAAATCAGTCTGGTGAAGATGGGCCCCAGGGGGCATGCTGAGTCTGTCATGCGGCTCTTCTTTATGCAGGTCAATCTGTTCCAAGGTACTTATGCGGTCAGTTGTGATCCGCATGAACCCCATATTTTTTTTGCTTCTACAAGACCCCCTTCAAAGTTTTCAAATTGCAAATTTGGAATACTTTGAATAAGAAGCATGGATATATATCAAGCCACAGAAAAATCTTCGAGTCAGGAGAGACGCCATACCATAAGGACATTTTGAGCCGTAGGGACGTTTTCAGGCCACAGGTATATCTTGTGTCGTAGGAAGATCTTGTCTGCCAGCTGTCACTGCTGCATTTAATTCCTTGATTTTGGCTCTTTTTCGAGATAAAGCTAACGGTTACTAAGGATAAAATTCCTAAATGTCATCATTATCTTTAATGGGCTCGAGAATCGAAACGACACACTTTCGAAAAACCTTATAAATATGGGTCATTCGGAAGAAGAGATGTTTCTCCTTCACCCTCTTCTCCTTCGTCTTTATTGTCCCTATCGTTCTTTCTGTTTAGCCACAGCACTAAAAGCTTCCAAGTCGACTAATGCTGCGGCCAAAGAAAAAGGACCCGCCTCTCCGTCGAGAGTTGTGGATTCTCCTTCCATTCATCCTGACATGCACCCCCTATCAAGCGTAAGGACGGCGGGAAGACGATGACTTTAATTTTTTTGAATGGCCATATCGTATATTTTATGCGCCGGCCTGTCATGCGTCGCCTCTATGCGTCAGACATGATCGATGCATGCCTTATTTTATTAGACCGTATGTGTTCTATGTGATAGGGCCGCATGGGCTGAGCCGCATAAGCATTATTGACCCACATGGGTGCCTCGTGATTGGGCCGCATGAGCGCTACATAATTGACCCTGTCCAGGCCGCATAAGTGTTTTATAACTGAACCGCATAAGTGATTCCTTGATCGACTCGTATGAATACTGCATAACTGAACCGCCTAAGTGACTCAAAACTGATCCGCATAAGTGCCTCCTAACTAGGCCGCATAAGTGCCTCCTGATAGGGCCGCATGAGTACTGTATAACTTGGACCGCATAAATGCCTCATGATTGGCCGTATGAGCACTGCATAACAGAACTATGTAAGTGCCTCATGATTGAGCCGCATGAGTGTTGCCTAACGGGATTATATGATTGAGCCGCACGCATCTCATGTTCTTAAGCCGCATGCACATCCTTCATAACTAGGCCATATAGGTCCTATTTGGCTAGGCCACATAGCTGAAAAATGAACTTTGTTTTTTTCTAACTACTTTTCTGCTTTGTCCTTTACAGTAACCTTGCCCATAGCTCCATCGGGGGAACTCTTGATAGGATATGCCCAATCTGCATTGGGTGTGAGATTTGACCAGATAGTCGAACGTGTGTCATCTCAGATTACCCGCAATCAACCTGAAGATAGGTTGAGGAAGATCAGGAACCAATCATTCTTTTACTTACTCAGCATGATGAATTTCAAAAAATTGGAGGACACTCATTTGAATCCTGCGTTCTTATTCGGAGATGCTATAGCTGTCTCGAACCTCCGTATACTAGAGCTATCTGAGAGCTGGGATTTTATTTCTAATGGGATAGCAATTCACCTTCCTCAGATGGAATGCCATTTCTTCCTGTCAAGTTTTAACATGGTGCCTATCGAGCGACGAATGACGGATCCCAAAACTCAAGGCCGACAGACAGTCTTCGTAGGCAATAACCATTATAATAGACGACACGGTCGATGGTCGCGACCAGGGAGTCAGTCAGTTGTTCTGTCGTCGGACTAGCCCCCGGTAGTTTTATAAATGAGCTGAGGCCTAATAACAGGTTCTCTGAAGCCGATACCTTCCTGAACCAAATTGCTCGCAAAGGATCATATCCCACGAGTAGACCGTCGCTGCCGAATTGGATGTATCGTTCTTCTCCGTGGGTCAACTTGACACTCTGGATTCTGTCACAGTATGAGGATACTTTACGTCAGCTCGGTCTCTACTATGCCATAAGGGGCACCTGCAACGGTCTTCCTATGAACACAAGGTTGTTCATAGCACTTTTCGAGATGTACAACTGTCGTACGGGGACCTTTTTTAGCCTACTAGGGAGATGGGGCTTGCTCTCCATGAAATGCATGACATCTCCAAGTTGCCCTGGGGAAACAAGGCTTATGAAGGGTATACTCCTACAGATGAGGAGTTTGAGGTTTTAGAGCAGCAGTTCCCCGGGTTCGTTGCCGTTTACCGGGAAGTGTTATGTCATCATAGCACTTGTCAGCAAATATCAAAGAAAAAGGATGAAAGCTCTGAGGGGACCCTTCCCCATACCAAGGCTTGGATCAGTTACCTGTTTGATCTAGGGGCCTCAGGCCAGGTTGTCCCTCGGAGCCCTCAAACTCAAGCATGGGTGGATGCTCGAGTGCAAAGTACCAAGAGGACCAAAGCTTCTGGTGATAGATTCGGAAGCCAATCCGACACATTCAGCTATGTGGCCTAGCCAAGCCAACTCTTATCTAATAAGGCCATCTTGGCTGTGTTCCTGATGATATGGCTGAGGATCTGTGTTGTCTTAGGGGGTTCTAGTTCTATTGAGAGAATCAGCCGTAACCTGATCCTTCCTGCTGTCAAATTAGTCTTCAAAGGCAGGCTAGCTCTACTCCCAGCTATGGTGTGCAGCATCTATCGGGGCCTTTGTACCTTTATGGCCAGAACCATAGTTTGTGATGTTACAAAGGAATTCAATCGAATCGAGCTGCGCTACTACTATCTGATGGGGTGGCTGCTAATGTACTGCCCCTCTCTGATGCGACCTGGCCCTGAGGGGAATGCGACAGTCAATAATGCGTTCATCTATCAGTACCATGATATGCCTTGGACCTGTTCAACTATGCTTGACTGTCGTGTTTTGCTCGTTCAGGTTGACAGCTATTCCTTTTTTGTGTCGGTCCCACCTTTTACCGATGAGGAAATGGGGCATCCTTATCTTAATGGCGGTGTTGCGCCCCAGATCCTATCCGAGAAAATGTTCCGTTGGTTGTAGAATATCCGTCCTGCATATCTGGGGTATCGCAACTGTAACATTGTTTTCTTGGAACCTTACTTACCCAGCCGATATTTGCGGTAATTTGGGCACTGCCAATTGTTTTTGGACAACCCGAGTCCTTGCTTGGGTTATGAGGGCAACGTCCTGGATGGCATCCGGGCCTAGCATTACTACAGTGTCGTCCACACTCGAACTAGCTTTTCTTTACCTGATACAGAGGGCTCAGTGCGTATCTCGTACATGGCGGCCCTTCACCATGTCTCCGTGAATGGGCCGCCCCAAGACTTTGACATAAGTACCAGTTTCATAACCGGTACTAAGTTGGCGGAGAAACGCGAGGAACCCAAAAAGAGGAACATGGCAAGGAAGGCGAAAGCCATTGAAGTGTCTGACTCCGATTCTACTGATACGGAAGAGGAGGATGAGTACAATGGCCTGTCACTTCCTGCAAGTACTTTGGTGACGCGTTTGCCTTCTCCTGTGCCGAGTCCTCCACGTAAGCGAAGTAAGCATGGACTCCCTGTTGCTGACAGGCCTCGTTCCTAAAAATGGGTTACGTTTAGGAATCGAGGGTCTGACATTGTGAAAGAGAGCAGTGACGTCGAAACCCTCCCAGAGGTAAATTTCATTTTGACCGACCACCGTGTCACTTTTGGGACTTTATCTTATTGTTCCTCTCTTTTTTCTTTATGTAGGCTTTGGAAGACATAAACCTTCCGGAGTCCGATGCTGCTTTTGGGATCCCTCCAATAATGGACACCCTGGTCGAAGAAGGTGCAAGCCTTATAGAACCAAATATCGAGGCTGCAGGGTCTTAGTTGGTCGCAACCGACCCAGCTACATTTCCTTTCGGGTCGATCGGGGTCGGAGTGGTAGGTGCAGGTGATTCGGATATTGCTGTTAAGGAGGATATAGGGCAATAGGAGGAATTATGACTGTCCAGAGCGAGCCGCAGTCTCCACCGTCCTCCCCTGGTAAGCTATGTCATATTCTTACCGACGAGGAGGTTCATTTGCTCTTTCTTCATATCCTTCGAGTCAAGCTGATTGTCGGTTGTTCTGGATCTATAGGCAGTGCTCCTTCATTGCCATTGGTGGACATAGCTGCGAAGGAGGAGATAGTGGAAGACGTCGGGGCGGACCTCTTACCGAAGAGAAGAAGTGAACCTTCTCTCCTTCAAATCGAAAAAAACCCCGTTGAGCCGAGTTCAGAGCTGCTTATACCAGAAGTGCCGATGGTAGAGGCGGTGGTTCCTGTACCAACATCGGTAGATGCAGGGTCGATTGAAGCTGCCTCTTCCCCAGAGATTGAACTCTCCACTCTGCCTATTCTTCAGCTCCTTCGGGCTGCAGAAGAGGAGATTGCTGTTGTACGAGAATCTCGTCACACGGAATTTGTTTCCCTTCTGACAGGGTCGTCAAGCTCCACTATGTCTTCTTTCTACATGCCTTCAGGTTCCTTGGCTGATATTCCTTCGACGTCGTCCTCTTTGGAGAATCTAGATGAATCATCAAGGGATATAGTCGAGAGCTTCTACCGTCATCTGAAACGAGGAGTTGAAGCTACTTCAAGGAAAGGGACTTCATTTATCGTGGCCCAGTACTGCGCCCAAGGCCAGATCGACCTACTGAAGATGCTTCTGGGTGGAGAGGGGGCGGCCGTCCTTCTGGAGCACAAGCTGACAGAGGCTGATCAGTGCCTAATCCAGTTACAAAAACTGTGGCAAGTCAATATGTCTGCTACAGTGGAGCATGAGCGTGCTTTCCTTATAAAGGCTGTAGAAAAGGTGAAGGCTGTATAGGAGACGACCAAGCCCACCTTGGAGAAGGACCCCCATAAGCTGTCTCTTAAGTATGACAAATTGAGCCGAGAGGGAGAGATCTGCTTGATTCGTGAGGAGACCACCGTTCGTGCTATAACCGAAATGAACGAGCAGCTTCTCCAGCTCCAAGCTAGGCTGACATCTCTGGAGACTGAGCTCCAAGCCACTCGTCAAGAGAGAGAGAGAAGATCTGCAAGGAGACTGATGAGGTCACACGAGCCTCTGCCGCTCTGGAGGGTACACTGAAGAAATTAGAAGAAAATTGGTAGGCTCATGCACATCTTGAGGATGCTAAAAAGCTAACCCAGGAAGCTGAACGCCAAGCTAGATTGAGAATTGAGTGCTCAACTGCACAATTGAAAGACATTCTTACCAAACTGTGCATTGCTGATGAGTAGTACCCTTTTCTTTCAGTCCTTTTTTTTAGATGTAACGAATGTAACTGATTTTGAATAAATAGAATGCATTCTCTCCATTATTTGTTGGTGGTATTGGTGGTTCTTGTAATAGAGGACCTAATACAGCATTTGTGTTTGATAAAGGATATCCCACTGGGGGACTTTTTGTGGACTTATTGCCCTTTTGTGCATCTGAAAATACGAGCAAATAGATTCGAATGATATTTTGTGGACCTACTACTCTTTGGTACATCATGGTGCGAGTAATAGATTAGGATAACTTTTGTGGACCTATTACCCTTCTACGCATTGGTGGTACGGATAATAGATTTGAAACAAAATCCAACAAAGGTAATATGGACGTGATAGATTTTGTGGTCTTAACACTATGTCTTTTATACCAGGTTGGGTACAGGTGTTAAGTCGGGAGACTATCGGTATCAGAGGTAATATGGACGTGACACACGATAATCAGGAATAGATTTTAAGACAAAACCTAACAGAGGTAATATGGACGTGATAGGTTTTGTGGTCTTAACACCATATCTTTTATCCCGGGTTGGGTACAGGTGTTAAGTCAAGAGACTATCGGTATCAGAGGTAATATGGATGTGATACACGATAATCGAGAATAATCTTTGGTGGACCTATTACTTTTCTGCACACTGGTGGTACGAGTAATAGATTTTGAGACAAAACCAACAGAGATAATATGGACATGATAGGTTTTGTGGTCTTAACACCATGTCTTTTATCCTGGGTTGGGTACAGGTGTTAAGTCGAAAGATTATCGGTACCAGAGGTAATATGGACGTGACACACGATAATCAGGACCAGGAAGTTTGCTCAGATATAATAATAAACTGGGCAGACTCCTGTGAGGTAAAGCATTAGAGTGTGAGTTCAGAGGTACCATCGTACATGACTCGCCACTCAGGAAGATGCGATAGAGTGTGAGTTCAGAGGTACCATCGTACATGACTCTCTACTCAGGAAGACGCGATAGAGTGTCAGTTCAGAGGTACCATCGTACATGACTCGCCACTCAGGGAGATGCGATAGACTGTGAGTTCAGAGGTGCCATCGTACATGACTCGCCACTCAGGGAGATGCGATAGAGTGTGAGTTCAGAGGTACCATCGTACATGGCTCGCCACTCAGGGGGATGCGATAGAGTGTGAGTTCAGAGGTATTTGGTGTACATAACTCGATAGTTTGGAAGATTTGATAGTTTGAGGGAGTACCAGCATGACTTTTAGACATAGTATTTCTTCAGGAATTTGCCGTAATAATCCCGAGGTTTCCCAGATGGAGTTGATAGCTGTAGAGGCGATCGCCGACCGCTGCCGTAATTCAGACCCGGGGTAGCCTCCATGTCATACCCCTACTTTTGCATGAAGTACTTGGCCCGAGGACTATACAGGTAGAGCGGTAGTCTCCCGGTATTGGGTTCGAGATCAAACTCTTGAGGCATGAAGGGTTGAGGACCTTCTTTTCGGTCAAAGATGATTGTGTGATCCCCTTCTCTTCTGCCTGGGACTAGGAAGTAGGCATCTTTAATGGGAGCAAGTCGGTTTACGGTATGGACGGTTGTCACCTGTGTGTGCATGTTAATGTCCTGACCGAGTCCCGCAGTATACATCAGATTGCGTTTATTACACTCAGGATAGTTCAATAGTAGCCTCTTACTGATGAAATAAGGAATTTTTTCCACAGGGATTACATCATCAGGAGAGGGACTATCCACCTTTGTAACCAGATACTTTGCGAGTTCTGCGTCCTTTTCAGCTACCACCTGCATGATCGGACGTTGGGACGCTGTCTTGGGCAACTTGACCACCAAGGGTTTAGCTTGTGGCATTGGCTTGCCTGAGGGTGTCGGATCGACACTTGGTTGTCGGCTCGCCTTGGGAAGACAGATGACCATCGGCTCGGCAGGGGACTTTGTGTCTTCCGGTTGCTTTTGACTAGATCTTGGCAATCGGAGCACCATCGGCTCCCAGAGGGACTTTTGTCTTCCGGTCGCTTTTGATTGGATTTTGGCAATCGGATCACCATCGGCCCTATGACGGGTTCTTGGCTAGTCCTTGGGAGTCGGATGACCATCGATTTCGACTGTACAGTTAGGGCGGGGGAACCGGACACCTCTTTATGCAAAGTTGCGATACGAGGTGTGGCTTTGCCCGATTTACGGGCCTGGAGATGAATTCTCAAGGGTTCCTCTGACCCTGTGACAGCCTCCAGTTCGTCAGTTATTGTTTCTTGGATTCATCATATAGACACGCCTCCGAAGAGTAATAAGACTCAACCCCTTTGAAGGGATCGATGTCGGCGAATTCAGTCTTCATGAAGCCATGCTTACTGGCATACTTGAAGCATTGGTGGAGGGTGGATGGCACAATCATATAGTCATGTATCCACGGATGCCCCAAGAGGATATTGTAGGATGTATCTACATCTATGACGTAGTAGGTGACCTCTGTTCTTAGGTCGCCGATCTGGCATTTCAATCTGATCTTTCTTAAGGGATAGCTCATTCCCGAGTTGAAACCGCTAATGGCAGTATTGTTCGCCGCTAGCCGATGCATTGGGATGCCGAGGACTTGAAGTAAGCTTTTTGGGATGATACTTATCAACGAGCTATGATCGATGTGCATCTGATCCACCTTGATGTCTCCTATGTATCCAGTGTAGTACATGGGACGATCATGGATGTTGGTTTTGATCAACATGTCCTGTGGGGTGAATATGATATTGGGCATTGCATTCGCACAGTTGCTGCCCTGGAGATCTGCCGACGAGTCTTCCCCCGTAGGTTTGACCTAGGCTAAGTAAGCATCAGCATTCTGGAGCGCTTCGCTCAATGTGACACGAAGATCCTTGGAGAGCCTTAGGAGCTCGTATAATGACAACTTCGTTGGCGTATTAGTCAATTGTGCTAATATGTCAAAGTTGTAAGGTCTCTCCAGTCCTTGAGGTGAATCTTTACAGAGTGGCCTGTCGAAGCGGGTTTCCTTCGGCTTCGACCCGTCTGCCGATGGAGGCTGAGATGGCCTCGGAACATCAGTAGCGTGCAGCGTTGCCGGTTGAGGGTCTTCTACCGAACTACCCGGAGTGGGCTGGACTTGTGCCCTAGACCGGATAACAACGGCCGCCGCTTCCTCAGCTTCGGTTGAAATTGTGTGGCAGGATCTAGACTTCCCGTCCTTCTTTTTCTTGGCTGGAGATGATGCCGCCTGGGTCACTTCGGGCACTAAGTCGGGGTGCACCCACATGATCTCTCCTCGTGACGTGGTGAGAGGTACCAAGCCAATCGTCTGGTTCCGAAAGGGGAAAAGATTAGTAACTTCCATCATTGCCCGGGGGATAGGTATTATCCCATCTTAAGTACTTGTTTGAGGGAAGTCGCCGAACTGAATTGACACCATATTCGTCGCTACGGTAACCTCTTCGAAGTCTAGCGACAGGGCTTTGGAGTCGATAAGATTCTGGATGTACTGCTTTAATTGAAAGCAGTCATGAGTGGCATAATGAACATAGCGGAGGAAATGGCAGTATTTTGGGTCCTCCATCTCTGCCGCTCGAGGCTCGCGCCTTGTTGGAGGGAGTTGGATCCTGTCTCCTTGCAAGAGCATGTCGAAGATAGGCTTGACATGACTATCTTCGAATGAATAATTTACCTTGGGACACTGAGCTTCTGCCTGCTTTTATTCAGGCTTCTTGGTCGAATCAGCAACCAGGACCTGTTTGCCTTTGTTGTCTCGGTTATTGGAGGTGCCGTCAGTATTGTTGTTATTGGAGGTGGTACCAGGATGTTTTCTTTTGACCTCTCCATCTGGGATGTGTAATCCCAGCTGGCGAGCCTTCTTTAACTTTTCCTCCGCATTGGTGGCGCTTATAATTAAGGTCGTGCAATCCTTGAACTGATCTTCACCCATCCAGAGGCTGATTGCGGGGAGCAACTTCTTCCGGCAGATTTCGATCAAGGAGCTTTCAGAATTGCCTTGGGGCAATCTTATCGCTATTTGACGGAACCGCTCGATATAGTTCTTTGTTAGCTCCCTCTCTCCCTGAACGACATCCATAAGAGACAACATCGTCACATCATGCCCCACTTTGTAGAATCTCTCTAGGAACATGTGCTTGAAGCCGTCAAAAGAACCGATACAGTTGTCCGGATGGTTGCGATACCAGTCGAACGCGATCCCCTCCAATGCTTCGATGAATAATCGTGTGAGGATGGCGTCACTATGTGGCAAGTGGTCGGTTGTGACCTCGAAATAAGTCATGTACCGACTAGCAGAGGTCTTTCCGTTATACGAATCAATATGAAACGGCTTGTACCATAGTAGAAAAGGCACATCTCTCCATGCAACGGGATACGGCTGTCGTATCCTCAGGTCCCGGGAGGAGTCTCGGGCATTGAACATTGTTCGAAGCTCCTGGACTTCCCTCATTGCTTTCCTGGCTTCATCTGCAGCTGAAGGAGCGGATGCTCCTAGAGGATTGTCACCCAAAGGAGGAGCGGTTGTGTTGGAGTCCGTATTGACTGTGGGTCCCAAGCTTGTTTGTTCAAGCGTCCTTGCTGGTTGAGTCAGCAAGGCAGCTTTGATTTTGTCTACTAACTTGACCAAGGACAGGAGCATGGCTTCAAGTACTTCTAGACGTTGTCGGTCAGTAGGCTCTTCATGATCATCGTCGGCCATAAAGACTGTCCTCACATGGGTAGAGGTGGAAAGGATCGTAGCAGAGGTCTTCTCTGTGTCGTACCCTCGTATCGAGAAATCATCGGGAAATGTCGGAATGTTTTCCTCCTCGGACTTGGAAGAGGTGCTACCCCCTGTGCAGGAAGCCGCATCGTCTTGGCGAAGGCGGTCATCTTCAGGGATGTCCACGTCTGTCGCGTAATTCCAGTGGATCTCTACCCCCTGTGTATGCTCTTGGAACACCGGGTTGTCATGACATACTTTGAGGGGACTGCTACCCTGGTCTCATCTATCCCCAGGGAGGTCAAGGATGCACCCCCAGGTGTTGGCAGCTTCTTTTTGGATCGAGTGCCTAGGTAGACACCTCCTGTGGCTGTCGTTGGCAGTCCTCCAGACGAGAGTTTCTTTGCAATACCGGTGGAGATTACCGGGCTAGAAGAGCCTATCTTATTCCTTTCCTTGCCAGGAAGAACCTTCCGGGTTGAATTACATGAGGCGAAAGAAAATTCCTCGTCTCCCGAAATTTGCACCTGTTCCTCAAGTTGTTGTTGGAAGGGTGCTGGGTGCTGCAGTCGTTGAAAAATGGATTGTCGATCTTCAGGTGCTGCTGACTTGTCGCAGCAGCAGTTGATGATGACTTGGGTGCGACGACGTCCCGGGAGGGGCTCATCGTACAACAAGATTGCTTCATTCTCCTTGTGTTTGTGAGTAATCACCTCTCGCAAGTCGATAGCGGATTGATCTACCTTTGCATCCCATTTGTGGACTCGGGTATCCCGAGCACACGGGTACGTAGGTGTCATGTTTGCTCCCTGATCCGAGGCTAGTAAAAGCACTTGCTCTCGATCGTTGGAGGGAGACTTTTCAGACCTACCCTGTCCGTTAGCCCTGGGGGACTGGACGCGGGTGGTTCTGTATAAATTTCCATCAGGAGCTCGTATAACAGTTAATGGTGCCCGCTGACGGTCAGCGGCTTGGACAGTTGACTAGGCTTGTTGGTCCCGCACTGTCCTATTCTTTAACTTAGCAACCGAAGGTGCATAGTAAAAAGAATCCAGATTGATGTAGAAGCATGAAAATTTTCAGCAAATATAGCTCCATGCGCCCAAGACAAGTGAAGCTCCATGCGCCCAGTTAGTGTAATTCTATGCGCCCACTCAATGAAGCTCCATACGCCCAGTCAGTGTAGCTCCATGCGCCCAGTCAGTGTCGCTCCATGTGCACAAGACTAGCTCCTCCGAAAGGAATGCGCATAGCCTGAGACATGGCTATACGCCCAAGCCTGACTCAGTCAAAGCCATGATCAAAACGTGTACCGAAGCGCATGGCCACGTCAGTCTCCACGAGCAGTCGTGTACCGAAGCATGCGGCCACGTCAATACCACGACCAACCCACGATCTCGCAGCCTGTATTCGCCTACACCCTATACGCCCAAAGCAGGACTATGCGCCCACATAAGAACCAGCATGTTTCCTCTTGTGGGCGCATAACATCATTCCAGCTCCAGAACGACTATAAAAGGGGGGCCTCACCCCTCTTCAAAACAAGAGAACGGAGAGCATTTTCAAGAGCCAAATTGCTGCACTTCTTGCCAGTGAGCCGAGAGTTAGCAATTTTCTTAGATTTTCTCCCACTTTTGTAATCGGAGTGTTAACGGAGTAAAGGAGCAACTGCCGTTCGATCTCCATCATCCCATTCCCCAAAATTCTTTTTTGTACTCGGGGATCCTCAGCGCAGGATCTCTCATACGTACTCGATTTGTGGTACCTTACGCCAATAAAAGAAAAGACAGCGTTTTCTTCTTCTTCTTTTGTGTGTGTCCACAAAAATGGCGACTCTACTGGGGACTACCTTTTCCTCTGACGAGAAGGTGGTGATGCAATCCGATACCGACAAAGTGGGGAGTACTCAAAAAATGCTGATCGTAAAGTTTGATCAGCAGGCATTCGAAGAGATGCTCTCGAGGGACGGCTCTACTCCCTCAAAATCAGCGAAGCCAAACAAGTCTCGCAAGACTTGGCTTCCGAAGGCTCGCTCTGCATATACTGCTAGTGTCATAGCATATATACAGCTGGAGGACTCTGCCACAGAAGTTTCCCAAATGGAGAAGGCTCACACCGTTCCGGGCTCTACTAGTCCAGTGACTTCTTCCCAGCACAACCAATAACAGGGTGTTCAACACCCGAGACTTGGCAAAAGAAAACACTACGATGCCAAAAATCGGGGTGTACGACACTCTGGCCGGACCCGACGAGGCTCACAAACGAAAGAGGCCAAACTGGAAGAAAATAGCGCTGCTCCACCAGGCATGCGCCCAAGGCCATACGCCTAAGGGAGTGTTTGGGCGCATAGCCCCAACCAGAACACTTGTGTCTTCAACATGCTAGGCATCCAGAGCCATGCGCCCAAAGCTATGTGCTCAGGCTCTCTGGATCTATACTATGCGCCCACATCAAGGAAGCTCAGACGTGCTGTCAAGGAGCATGCGCCCAAGGCCAGTCTCCAAGGCCTATGCGCCCAGAACAAAAAGATACGCTCCAACACGTATAGCACGGGGTTGTCTTCAAGGACATCACAGAACTTAGGTGTGGGGGTTGCCCCTGTACATGAACTAAGTCTGGATGCGCCTACTCTCCTTACAAACCCGTATGCAAAGCTCGGCGATGCATGCAACATGGGTTGTAAGGCAAAACTCCCTTCCGCTGACTTGTGCAACATGATAAATCATAAGCGTAAAGCAATGGAGAACATAACAATTCATAGTGTACTTCCGTGCACCAGTATTGTTATCAATTGTTGTTGCTCCAAAACAACGAAAGCGACTCAGAGAAAGTCCGTGTTTCGACGGCTGCACTTCTCTGACGACGAGAAGCCACTATGTGTTTCATCCAACATGGCTTCATGGGGTCCCCCTTACGGAAGCCCCAATCAAAGACGGTGGACTACGAACCCAACTTTCTCTCTTAGCTCCGCGAGAAGAAGAAGGAGAAGTCTACCAACAAATGGCCAACAGGCTGTCACATCCGAAGGAGTCTATATAGGCACTCGATCAAAGGCGAGATTTCGTATAGACGATGAAGATTCCCAAGCCGGGGGTAGCATTCCTTCAGAATCTGAAGCAGATAACCCTCACACTGGAGGTAGCCTTCCAGAGGACGATGATCCCTCTGAATCCGATGGCGACTATCTACCTCCTCTACATGAAGATGAAGGACTTACCCACTCGAAGATAGACAGTATCAGCACCAGTTGTACTGCTTCCTCTGTTCATCCTCGCATGCTATCTACATACATGGCAGACGGAGAAAGACCTGAAGAAGCCAGTGATCAGACTAGCAAACGGCTAGAGGGTCTCGAAATAGCATTCGCCAAGAGCATTGATATGCTTACGAGTATCATGGCAGTTCAAGCTGTTGGGGCTGTTCCTCCACCTCAACAGAACGTCTCGGCCCACGCTAGTCCGGTTCACAGCAACAACCCTCCTTCACTACAAAAGGAGTATCATTCCATTGCGCCTCCTCTAAATCTTACAAATACCGGGGGTGGTCCTTCGCCAACAACGCCTAACACCGTTCAGCAGCCGTTTCCCAATACCTACTCAACCAACAAGATGCAATTCATTCCTTGGTCGCTCTCCTCGACACCATCTCACACAAAGACGAGCTTCAGAAGATAGGGTTATCTCAACCGTACCTCTCTGAGTGGGAGAACGCTACCTGCCCTCCTAACTACAAGCCGCTGACGCTGAACTCATTTGACGGATTGACTTCTCCTCGTCAACATATGACGTACTTCAACATGCAGACTCTGCACTTGCCCAGAGATGATCCGTTCCTGTCGAAGTTGTTTATCAGCACCTTGCAGGGGGTAGCCTTCGAATGGTTCTGCAGTCTGTCTAATAGGTGTATCAATTCATTCAAAGACTTGGAGAGGTTGTTCCTCAACAGGTTTTACGAGAGTGGCATGCATGTTAGTATGTCCACCCTCATCGAGACCAAGCAAAGGAGGACTGAGTCGGTCATCGCCTTCATCGAACGCTTCAGGCGGCTAGCACTGAAGATGCCCTTCGGCATACCAGACTCAGAACTTATGGATACTTGCAGACATAACTTCCTTCCTACAGTAAAATTTTGTCTGGGTATACATAAGTATGATACATGGCCCGCTTTCATTGGGGCCGCTGATGCTGCTGAAAATGACGTTCCTAACTTGGAACTACTGGGGTTGAAGACACCCAAATCCGAAGACAAGGGCAAGCATCCTCAAACTATCCCTGTTCGTGGGGGTAAAAGAAAAGAGTCATGAAAGTCGACACATCCAAAGGAGCTTCCAATTCTCAGGGCACCTCCGACAAGCCTAAGAAGACCTTCTCCTTCGACGAAGATGATATCATCACCATCTTCCACACGTTGACAAAGGGCAATAAGCTAAAATTGCCTCCACCACGACGTCCTACAGAGGCGAGCCAACTCAATGATCCCAAGTACTGTCTCTATCATCAGTACGTACACCATTCCACCAAGGACTACATTATCCTGAAGAAGAAGATACAACAGCTTATCGACAGTCAAGTGATCAACCTCGAAGTGGAAGACAAGGTCGTATCTGCTAATATGATCTCTCTTCAGTTTGGCGACTTTCCTCCTACAGAAGTCCCAGACGGCATGGTCCCGATCCCCAAGGCGATGATGGAAGTCGTTAACCTACCACCAGCTCGTAACTCGACCTTGGTCCCACTCACAACTGAACGTAGTGAGATCATGTGGGTCCACCCGAACCTTGTCCAAGAAGTGACGCATGGGGTAGCACCTCCCAAAGCAAGAAAGGGCATAAAATTCAAACCATGCCATTTGGTATCCTCCCCCATCTACGAGATTCTATCTGGCGAGAGGCGATCGGGAAAGACTTACCTTCGGACGTACGATCCCGTACAAGAAGAAGCAGTACCTCCACAAGCTCATGTTGCCCTCACAAGCTCAGAAGTCGGCCCGTCCAGGCCTCAAACCACGGACAAATCTAAGCAGAAGGAGACGCGGTTTGACAAATCTTTAAAGGTACTGTTTGCAAAAACAAAAGTGTTCTTTATTTCACAAACTTTGTAAGAAAATTACAATTAAATTCTGGAAAAGTACAACTATAGGAATCTGATCTGAAGACGATCGCTTTATCCCTTGGACGATGTGAACTTTGAAGACGATAGCCTCTGAAGAATGCAGCAGCACTTTGGCAAGAACTCCTGATCTCTGGTGATGATCTGATCTCTGACTCTCTTTTTGATCCGGGCTTGATAATGAAGGACTAGAAACTCTATTTATAGAGTTCTAGAAAATAACTAATTAGTAGTTATTTTTGGATTGCACAAGATGGATTGCGCAGGCATTGGACTGCGTAAGCAGCAAACTGCGCTGGCAGTTACTCGATCGTGGACCAACTGTATGAGACGCGTGGCATTGTTTGATTGAAATGCGCTTGGTCGTGTACAAACGGTTGCCACGTGGTGAGCAATTGATGGCATGTAAGCCACGTGTAAATTGTCACTTATCTTGATGGTTTGTGCTACTTGAACTACGCTGGCTTCAGACTGCGCTGGGATTAAACTGTGCTACAGGGGATCTGGCAGACTGCGCTTCTATTGGGCTGGTAGCTTGCGCTGCCTGTACAGCTGTCCTCGAGCGCTGTGATGTACGAAAAACGAATAGTTTCCTCGTTCTTTGGGCTGTCAGCTGTCAGAAGATCTGATTTTCTATCAGATAATGATGACGCGGCCACGTCAGCTAGCGTGCTTGGATGGGTGCACAGGTCAGCTTGCGCAGTTGAGTTGTTGCACAATCTGTCTCCTGTGCAGTTCATTTGAAAGATGCATAATTTGATTTTCATTGCTTCTTTGATGCGTGCAACTTGATTTTTAGGACCTACAAGACCCCCTTCAAAGTTTTCGAAATTTAAAAATATTCAAAGTTTCGAAATACTTTGAATTTCGAATTTAAAATCAAGTTGCGCAAGTGATGCCTTGACTGCGCGTTTGGAGGAATCAGCTCCTAATTTCTCGGCGCAATCTGAGGTGACTGTTACTTTAGAAAAACTATAAATAGTTTTCGTTCTTCTTTCTTTCATTCTTTACTTGTTTCCAACTGTTCAAAAGAGAAAAGCTTCTGTGCCAACTCCGACCACTTCTCCTTCCTCTCCGTCGACGTCAATTGCCCCGAAACGTTCAGCCGCCGAGAAGGGCAAAGCCCCCGCTGAGTCTTCAACTCGGGTTGCGCCCCGAATTTCTCGTCATGAAGTCGGTCACCATGTGCTGCAAGGTAGATGATGAACTCGATCAAAAACCCTTTTTAGGGTTCTTTGACATTTGTCAAACCTTCATACCTCTCTCTTTTTAGAGATTTGATGGTATTGTGCCGCCCTGTTTAGGGTTTTGGTTGCACACACACAATAGTTTTCATTTTTATGAAAACTATATTCTTGCACAATCGGTTGGAAAGTGCTGGCAAATGTTCAGCGCACTCTATCGATTTGCGTAAGTCTGTCCAGCACAAACTGATGCCTTGCGCAAGTAGGTTAGCGCAATCTGATGCTTGCACAAGTGGATGTATTGGTGCAACTGGATATTTTGCGCATGTAGGCTGCATTAGCGCAATCTGATGCTTTGTACATAGCGCAATCTGACACTTGCGCAATCTGTTGATCTTTTGAACAGACTCATTGATTTTGTATGTACTGAATTTTGTCTCTTTGTTTGATGCAGTTAACCTCAGGGAAGACCCAGAATATGAGGTCTTTGCAGGGACTTTAGCTGAACCTGAGTTTAAAGAAGATCTTTCCCATGTAACATTTCCTCAGTATGCCTTGCCATCATCTCGACAAGCCATACTAACAGCACAAGACAATGAAACATTGCTGAGTCTGATGAACGGGCAGCCTCTGCAAACTGCTGATGCCATTATTCATAAGAAGCCTCTATTTCTGTTTGGTGAGGCTCTTGATAAGAGTTCTCAACCGAGACCTCGAGTTGAACAGAGACTCTTTCAGATAGGCGAGAAAATGATACTTCTACCTGATATTTCCAGGTGCCTTCCCTTATCTCGCTATGCCTTTGCGAGCTATCCCGGGAGAATGGACTGGGATATAACTCCTCTTCAACAAGCCAGAACATGGAACATTTTTGTGAAGAAAGGACCAAACAACAAGGACATGTTTTACAGTTCCTCGGAGCGTCACAGCTCCCTACTCAGAAGACTGAAACCTGGGTGCATCCCACCAGAGAACTCCTCCCTGCTGCTGCCGGTCAGGACGCCGATATTCGCAAACGAATTTGCGAAAGTTGAAGGAAGATATCCAGATCAAGACATCCGATTGACAGGTCTTGTTAATCCGGATAACAAGAGATGGAATTGTATAGCCAATTGGATATTGGCTCAATTGGAAGAGAAGCTCAAGGAGATTGAGCTGTACCAGCCGGTATATTCTACCGTTTACGGCTTTCAACCCAATCCTCACCTATTCCTTGCTTTGGCAGAAAGGTACAACTTTAGAACAGGGACTTTTATGACGCCCTGTGGGGAGATCGGATTGGCTCTTCACGAGATAAAGTACATCTCGAGTCTACCAATGGAGAATATCCCTTATGAGGAATTTGTCCCAACCAATGACGAGTTGGACAAACTTCGTCAAGAGAACGCTAATATGGTGGTCGTCTTCGAGGAGCTCTTGTGCCACTACAAAATATGTTCCTTGTATTACAAGAGCGGTTCATCAGGCACCTGCTACTCGACAAAATGGTTACCATATCTCTTCCTTAACCACATTATGGAGAAGAAAACCAAGGAACACGACAATTGTAAACCCAACTTCTTCAAACCACTCAGCAGCAGTGAGGTGATTGGGTTGATGGAGGAGAATAAGGAGATGGATATTAAGATCGATGATGATCTTCAATATCCTCCTTTCAAGACAGGAGATAGTATTAAAAGTTTCATGAGGATGGGTTATAGGCCTATGTCAAAGGAAGCCCAGCTGGCGGGTTTCCTGACCTACTGGCTTCGATGATTCGTCGTCCCTGGAGCGAGCGCCGTTGATCGTTTTTATCGAGGCGTATTGTTTGCTGCCGTCCGCTTAGTCTTTGGCTATCGGATGGATCTATTATCAGTAATGACTTGCCGAGTGAACGATGGCCTCCGCTTGTTTGTAGATTCGATGCTCAAAGGAAAAGGCAAGAAAGGTAGCTTTTCTCGACTAGAGCTACCATATACATACCTATTCGGATGGCTGCTGCTGCACTATCCTACTCTGATGAATCCTGATATGGGAGCGGTAAGCGGTAGCTTCTTAAGGAGATTTTCCAGAAGCAAATGGATATACACCAGTTTAAGAGATTGTAGACGTGTTCTGAATCTCGGGAAGGGGTGGAACTTCTATTGTGTTCCCCCCCCCGGCTGGCTACGAGCACATGTCTTCAAATCTGATCGACTTGGAGAGGCAGCCTTTGGGTCATGCAGTTTTTGATTGGCTGAGGATAATCAGGCCGTCGCACCTGGTCTACAGATTTAAAGATGAATATTATTTGGAGCCCTATCTGCCCAGCCGTTTTGCCCGCCAATTCGGCTATAACCAGTTTCATGTAGGCAATGCCATCACATGCCTACAAGAAAAACGTTATCTGATTGATGGCACCCGGGCTTGTGCTTATTATAATGCTCGAGACACAAGAACAACATTCTCAATACCGATGAAGAGTGATCATGGTCCTCGGATGCTGTATACATATTCACTTTTCTATACATCAGCGAATACCTTTGTCGAGAACTTCAGTCTCGTCGACAGCTTTACGACAACAGCCCGATTAAAGAAGGGAGCGTCTGTTATATCGGCTCCTGGCAATGATGAAGAGCGTGAACCGGCCGATGCACCGTTGGAAGCTTCGAGGGAAGCCAACTTCCCTGAAGAAGTCAACGAACCATTGTGCGTCTCCCTGAAGGTTGTCAAATCTCCAGCCAAGGAGAGGAAAAGAAGGATAGAAGAACCTTCTTCCCCTGTTGCTAAGAAGAAGCTTGTCTTGGAATCATCGGAAAGGGTTACGACCCGATCACAATCTCGACAGCAAGCCGAGTCAATTCAAAAAGAAGAGGCGACAACCCCGACCTCTATTCAAAGGCAGGAAAATGTTATAGATGTAGAGAGTCCGGTGAGACCTTTATACAGAAAGAAAATAGTCTTCAGGAGAAAGAAGGTAGTCACTCCTCCACGACCTCTGTCATCGGTCGTGGCTAGTGCTGTTGCTGGAATCACAATGTCGTCCCCTACACCTATTCCTGAGCCTGAAGCTTTCAGTCCATAGAGGAGGGATGGTGTTATAGAGACCAGAAAGGAGGTCGTGGAGAAAGAGGATGAAGTATTGCGATCTCCTACACTTGCAGAGGAGACTACCCAGCTTCCAGCTACACCGAGAACACTTCGTGATGAAGAAGATCGATTAATGATCGATGCTTTGAATGACTGCGACTTCGGCCTTCATGATGATGTAGATCCGGTCGCAGCAACTGATAACAAAGAAGCACCAAAGAAAAGTGCAGGTGATGAAGACACATCAACAGAGGCTGTTGATGACACTCAAAAACCAGAAGAAGATGTTGATGTTCATGCATCACCAGAAAAGGATGCAGTTGAAGAAGTAGCACCTGAGGAAGTTACTATTGCTGATCCTAAAGGTATTGAATGATATTATCAATCTTATTTTCATAGATTAAATGGCTGACATCTAAATTTCTATCCATGCAGAAATTGAATCCTCTCCAATTCCTCCAACATGCACTGACATAGTGCCAATAAAGGAGATAGCCAGTGGTAGCAGACATTTTTCGGGCGGCTCCGAAGCAGGTAGTAGCCAGGCAGTAATGTTTGAAGCTACTTCTGCGAGGTTGCAACTCGTGTCAGTAGAGGACAAACTTGTCCCTGGACCCAGCAATGGTAAGATTGCTCTTACTTTTGATCCTTCTCGATAGTTGCTAATGACAGCCAACTGATGGTATTTGTTTGATTTCGCAAAGAAACACCTGGGAGGGGCGACTAGCTCTACCATGGCTTCTTTATCCAAAGAGACCTCCACTCACGTGCAAGAAGCTGAACGTCCATCTATACAGGCACCTGCTGCTTCGACGTCTATGGGAGTAGCTGCTACTCCTGGTGCCATTGCCACTAACAAATTCATAATCGGTTCCTTCACCAACCTTTTCTTTAATTTACTAGCACCCTTGGTAGAGAGGGTAATAGATAAAGAAGAGGTTGGTTTCATAACTGTTAGGGGTCCAACCTCTTACCTGATAGCTGCCATCCGAAGTCAAGATGATGAAGCGCAAGCTGCTTACCTTGAACACATCCTGGATGAGCTAGAGGAATCGGTTAAGATCTACAAAGATCTGAATCGGGGGGAGGTGGAGACCTTGGTACAGGTCGAGTTTGAGAAGATGTCTCAAGAGGTTGCAGTTGTGAAAGTTAACTTCCAGATTATCTTGGACACTTTTACTGCCAAATCTTTAGAATATAACTCTCAAATAGAGATAATAGCATCTGTTGCTGAGAAGAAGGGAAAGAAAGTTGCTGAGCTAAAAGCAGAATCTGCCCGTCTTCAAGAAGAGTTGAGACTTGTTCAGCTTGCTCTGGAAGATGAGGCCACACAACATCAAGCTACAATTCAGCAACTGGACGCCCTGACCCACGAAAGAGATGAATATGTCACAACTCATCAAGCTGAAATCTCCCGTCGACTAGTAACCCTACCGACTTTTGATGAAAATTTTGGTATGGAGGAAGCTAGAAGGCGAGTGATAGATTCTAGGGAGGAGCGACTTCAGACTTTGAAGCAGCAGATGACTAGTTTAATGACTCCATCATCTGAATAAGAAGACTTTTTGTATCTTCTATTTTATGACATGTAATTTTGTAATGTCTTTAAATTTTGATCAATAAAAAGACATTTTTTTTGTGGCTTTATGATATATTTCTAGATTTAGAAAATAATTATATTCATTATATCTGCTCAGAGGTAATATGGACATGGCAGAATATAATTTGTTGAATATCATTATTTCAGTCGACAACTTAATCAAAGATAACAAATACATGACAAGTTGCTGATATGAACGAAATGGATGAATCGTTAAAATGTGTGAACGAAATGAATCGTCAGGATGAACAGATGGACCGTCAAATGAATGGAATGAACGGATGAACCGTCAGATAAATGAAATGAACAGGCGAACCGTCAAGCGAATGTAATGAATGGGCGAACCGTCGGATGAATGTAATGAACGGGCAAACCGTCAGATGAATGTAATGAACGGGAGAACCGTCAGATGAATGTGATGAACTGGTGAACCGTCGGATGAATGTAATGAACGGGTGAACCGTCGGATGAATGTAATGAACGGGCGAACCGTCGGATGAATGTAATGAACGGGCGAGCCGTCAGATGAATGTGATGAACGGGCGAACCGTCAGATGAATGTGATGAACGGGCGAACCGTCAGATGAATGTGATGAACGGGCGAACCGTCAGATGAATGTGTCGCTTCACTGTCTTACTAATCTCTGTCTATAAATAGAACAGAAAATCAGATGGAATGATCACTTTCACTTTTCAACATAAAGATGTCGTTTGGAGATGCATCCAAGAAGGCTGAGATCGCCCCGAAGGTTGAAACGGTTACTGAAGAACGTCCAGTCGAGCCGGCCCAGCCAAAGCAGACAGAGGCAGGCGAAGGTTCATCTGCACCCAAGTCGCCAAGGGACATCTTGGACTTCCTTCTTGAACCAGGGATGACAGAGGAAGAAGAGGCCATGAGGATGGCTGCTTGCAAATTCCTGGTGGGTTCGAGCAAGGATGTTCTCGGCTCTTTTGCTGATTATGTTTTTGAAAAGGACGGCAGTGGTCCTCGTCCTGTCTATAAAAAGGACGATAGTGATTCTCGTCCTTGATACTATGTAACGTCATTCATGATGAAATAAAATTAAACTTTATTTATGAACTGTCTGATCATATTTACATGAAATCCCTGTTACATTCATACATAGTATTTTTTTAAAAATTTGCCATTTATGGGCATCATTGCAACTCGACCGTCTAGCTCTGAGAGTTGATAAGCTCTATTTGAAAAGACTTTGCTCACAATGTAAGGCCCTTCCCACTTCGCATCGAACTTGCCCTTGCTCATGTGAGTCATAGTCATAGGACGTCTGACGGTTAGAACGAGCTCTCCTTTCTGAAAAGCTCTGACCTTAACTTTGCGATTGAAGGTCTTCGAGATGCGGGCTTGGTATAACTAGATATGTTGTTGAGCCAATAACCATTTTTCGTCGAGCGCTTCTAATTCTTGGAGTCGAAGAAGGTCGTTGTTCTCCGTTGTCAGCTCATTAGCGATGGCAATCCTTAAGGACGAAATTTGAAGTTCCAGGGGTAGAACTGCTTCACAGCCGTACACCAAAGAGAAGGGTGTACAGCCTGTGGGGTTACAGACCGTAGTACGGTAGGCCCAAAGACATTCTCTAAGCTTTTCACTCCAGTTTCATTTGTTAGTAGACACAAACTTCTTGAGGAGCTTGATGATAGTCTTGTTGAAAGCTTCAGCCAAGCCATTAGCAGCAGGATTATAGGCTGTCAAAGCGAAATTATCAATCCGATGATCGTCACAGAATCTTGTAAACTTTTGACTGATGAACTGAGGTCCATTGTCGTGAATGATTCGTCGAGGTACTCCAAATCTATAGATGACATGGTGTTTGACGAAGTTGATGACACTGCTGGTCTTGACTGCAGCCAATGGTATAGCTTCGGCCCGTTTGGAGAAGTAGTCGGTTATTGCTAGTATGAACCGATGTCCTCTAGAAGAAGGAGGATTGATGGGACCTATAATATCCATGCCCCAAGCTTCAAAAGGGCAGGAAGCAGCAGTGGGATGAAGGAATTCTGATGGTTGATGAATGAAATCTGCGTGGATTTGACAAGCTTGACATTTCCTTGCATATTCGATGGCATCAGATACCATAGAGGGCCAGTAATAACCCATGCGTCGGATACGATCCTGTAGCTTAGGACCAGGTTGATGTGCTCCGCAGACACCGTCGTGAGCTTCACGCAATACTTGCTTTGCTTCATCACCAGCAAGACAGCGCAAGTGTAGGCCGTCATAAGTCCGTCGGTAAAGAGTTTTGGTGGTCTGATTGTAGTAGAATCGCAGAGACCGCCAACGAATACTCGTAGCTTCCTTGGAATCTTCAGAAAGTATGTCATGAACTACGAAATCGATGAAGGGAACTCTCCAATCTTCACTGATAACATTGGCTTCAGTAAGATTACTGAACTCAATATTACGATTGTTTTCGATGCAGAACAATTCCCTATTAGAGATCTGTCTTTTAATAGGGATAGCTAAGACTGCTGTAAGATTAGCCAAAGCGTCGACTTCAGTATTGCAAGCTCGTCGGACATATTCGATGAAGAAGGCTTTGAATGATGTAGCCATGCTGATTGCCGCTTCATAGTAAGACACTAGGTCTTGATGGCAAACTTCATAGGTTCCTCTAACCTGGTTAACAACCAGCTTGGAGTCGCCATAGACTTCAAGATATTCGACGTCCAGTTGTTTAGCTAAATAAAGACCAATGAGTAGAGTATTGTATTCTGCTATGTTATTGGAGCAAGGTTCATCTAGGGAGTAGGCTCTTTGGATAGTTGACCCATCTGGAGAAACATGGACAACTCCAACTCCTGCGACAATGGCACCATTGGGTCCAATCCTGGATGCACCGTCAAAGAATAGACGCCAAGTAGGAAATTCTTCGGAGATCATATTTGATTCTAATGTCTCGTCTAAAATTTCATCATAGAGTTTAGATATCTCCGGTATAGGATGAGCTGCTAAAAAATCTGCCAGTGCTTGACCTTTAACAGACTTTTGTGGAACATATACCATGTCATATTGGGCTAGCAGAATGGCCGTTGTGGCCAGCCGAGATTTGAGTGTGCTAGGCTTCTTCATCAGTACCCGAAGAGGATTAACTCGGGATATGACATGAATAGTTTGGCCAATGATGTAATGCCTTATCTTTTGAACATCAAACATAAGAGCTAAGCATTCTTTTTCGACCGGGCTATAACGGTGTTCAGCACCAATCATAGTACGACTGAGGTAGTAGATGGCCTGTTCATGACCTTTTTTGTTCTTTTGGGCAAGTAAAGCACCCAATGAATGATCCATAGCATGGACATACATTAAGAATGGTATGCCTGAGATTGGTGGCACCAAGACTGGTGGGTTCATGAGATATCGTTTTATGTCGTCAAATGCTCGTTGATATTCTTCGGTCCAAATGAAAGAGACACCCTTCTTCATTAGTTGAGTAAATAGTCTGCAGCGTCCAGACAGATTCAAAATGAATCTCCTGATGTACGCAAGTCAACCTTGAAATCCTCGTAGCTCTTTTAGGTTGCGTGGAGGACGCATCTCTTGAATGGCTTTGATTTTCTCGGGATCCACGTGTATACCCTTAGAGGTAATGACGAAGCCGAGAAATTTGCCACTAGAGACACCCAAGAATGACTTGGTGGGATTCATTTTGAGTTGATGTTGGCACATTAGATTGAAGATTGTTCTTAAGTCTTGGATGTGATCTTCCTTTAGACGACTCTTGACAGCAATATCGTCCACATAGCATTCGACAGTCTTGCGAAGATGATCTCGAAAGATGGTACTCATAGCTCGTTGGTAAGTTTCACCAGCATTCTTGAGACCAAATGGCATCCAAGTATAGCAGTAGACTCCGCAAGGAGTGCAGAAAGAAGTATGTTTTTCATCTTCAGGATTCATCTGAATCTGATTGTATCTGGAGAATCCATTCATGAAAGATATTCGCTCGAACCCACAGGTGTTGTCAATCATGACGTCCGTGGTAGGGAGAGGAAATTCATCTTTTGGATAGGCTTCATTAAGATCCCGAAAGTCGATACAAACTCGAACTTTTTCAGTTTTCTTTAGGACTGGAACGATATTGGCTACCCAATCTGGATGTTGTTCTTCTCGGATAAAGCCACAAGTGATGAGCTTCTTGACTTCATCGTCGATTACGTCCATCATTTCTGGCTTGAAGTGCCGTTGTTGCTGTTTGACTGGTTTTGCATTAGGCAAGATATTCAATTTATGAGTAGCAACTTTAGGATCTAGACCTGGCATATCTTCATAGCTCCAGGCAAAGACATCAATGTATTCTTGAATAAGAAGAATTAATTCTTGCTTATCTGCCTCGGGAAGGTTCTTGCTGAAGAATATTGGACGAGGTGACCCACTTTCTCCTACATCAATTTGAACCAATTGATCTTCGGTAGGAGGTTCTCGTTGTTCGAATCGGAGTTCCCATTGGGTATCCATTCGTTGAGCCCAAGGATCTGTTTCGGGATTTTTTTCGATATCTTTGTCATAGCCTTCTGGAAGTTCAACGGAGACCATGTTAGAAGATACGATCAATCGATGAACTTGACCAATACTGGTATCAGAATCTCATGATCTGGAATCAGAAGAGTTAGAGCGCTCCTCACTATCGGACTCGGAGACTGCTGGGGATAATACCGGAGGTGAAGTATATCCGAGACCTCTTTTTGTCCTGCTGTAGTACATCTCTGATTTTCCTTCCGGAACAGCCGTACGGATAGGAGTTCTTCTACCCTTACCGTAGTTGAGGCCATTCTTGAAGTCATAACCCATCTTTCGGATGATGTCTTTTGATTGTTGACTATAACGACGAAGTTGGAGATGCCTCGTATCGTTACTTTTGCTATCATCCGTATAACTGAATTTTTGTTTCGGTTCTTTACTAAAAAGTATCGGACTCTCGCCTCTCTTTCGAGAAAGGACAACAAAATACGAATCATCTGGGTGTTCGAGTAAGACTTCTATTTGAAGAGACTGTATAACTCCTATTGTAAATGACTGAAAGCTATTTAACATATCTAAATAGCACTTAGCATGATAAATGACATCAGTATACTGGAAAGGAGATACTTTTTCATTGATTTGTACATATGTATTTACAATAGGACCTTTAGCCTTAGCAGGCTTGGTCAGATTGATTACAAGAGGGGGAGAAGAAGAACGTGGAGGAGGATTGGACTTGTTACGATGGAGGTCGATAACAAGCGGCTCAGAAGAGGCGAGCTCCCTTTTATCCTTGTTACGACGTAGGTCGATAACAAGTGGCTCAAAAGAGGTGAGCTCCCTTTGATCTTGACCGCCATCAGTTGGCTGCTTTTGGGCTGGAAAGTGAATAGCCAATGGTAATATTTGGAATTAACTCCAACACACTATGACAATGGAGGCAAGAGACAGGCTCTGCCTTCGGCTTCTTTAGAAGGGTTAGACAGGTTTTTGCCTGCATGAGAGCTTCACTCAGAGTTTTTCGAGTCTCTTTGGAGAGGCGCAAGAGCTCGAAGATTGACAGCCTGGCCGGTGTATTGGCTAGTTGGGCGAAAATATCAAAGTTTTATGGCTTCTCAAATCCAGAAGGAGATGACTTCTTCAAAGGTTTGTCAAAGCGGACTTGTTGTTTGCCTTTGTCGGCTGTTGTCGTCTTGGAAGGAATAGGTTCTACAACCGGTGAGGATGCAGCAGGAATGTCCTCAGTAGAAGTCGGTTACACTGGAGCAGACTCATAAGAAGAAGCAGAATTTTCTTGAGTCTCGAGATACTCCCGTAGATAGGCCTTTCCTGATCTGGTACCCAGCAGGATTTCTTCTTCAACTATGGGGTCAAAAGACACCATATTACAGATCTTTGTTTTGCTCTTGGAGCGTTCTTTCTTCTTGGAGGAAGAGGGAACTTCGAACTCCGAAGCAAGATCAGGGTGAATCCAAATAATCTCACCATTGTCAAGAGATAAGGGAACAAGACCTTCACTTCATGGAGGAGGGAGATTCTCGATCTCAAGAGTAGTTTTGGGGATAGGGATGACACCGTGCTATACTACCTGCGGAGGGAAGTTACCGAACTGAACTGAGACCATGTTTGCGGTAACCGTCTTCTCGTCTTGCTGCAGAGTGACAACACCAGCGTTGACTAGCTCTTGAATCTTGCCTTTGAGCACATAACATGCTCGAGTGGGATGCCCAATGAACCTGTAATAGACACAATATTTGGGATGATCAGTCTTATCGACCTCGTCAGGCTTCTTCGGATCTGGGAGTTGGAGCTTATTGCTTTTGATCAAGCAATCAAAGATGCTCACGATGTCATTCTCGTCAAAGGAGTACTCTACTTTCGGACGAGGTTCCCTTGGTGGAGGGGCAGAAGGAGTAGGAGTAGACGTAGGTGGAGCTACGTTAACAGCCAGAGGTTCTTTGTTCTTCAGATTGATATTCAAAGTCTCTTTTTTCTTACGGTTGTTCTGGCGATTACCGCTACTGGATGTCGGGTGTTCGTCTCGGTCGGGGTTAGACATGTGTACCCCTAGCTGCTTGAACTTGTCAGCGCTAACTTCAGCTGCTTTAGCATTGACAATGAAGGATGGCCAGTCTTGGAACTGAGTCGACCCCGTCCACATGCTGATAATAGGCAAAAGATTTGCCTTGCAGGTGTCTATAGTGACAGCGGTCGGAGTTCCAGGAGACATTTTTAAAGCTTCTCAGCAGAACCTTTCAATGAAACTCTCAGCGGTTTTATTATGTCTTTGTTTGATTTTATTGAGGGCTGACATGGTCATGTCATTGATCCCCTCATAGAATCGTTCCAAGAAGATTTGTTTTAGGCCTAAGAAAGAGGTGATACAGCCATCAGGCAAGCTTCTGTACCAATCGTATGCCACATCGGCTAAACAGCCGTCAAATACCCTGGTAAGAAGAGCATCATTTGGCTGAAGTTGGACAGTCATTACCTCAAAGTGGTTAATGAACTGACTAGGAGAAGTGCTGCCATCAAACAGCAAAATTATAGGGATTTTGTACTTTGGAGGAAATAGGACTTCCTTCTATTCAACTGGGTAGGGTTGTTTGATCCCCAACCTCTGTAAGTTGTCTTTCTCTTTGAAAGCCTCGAATTGAGTGCACAGGAGTTTGACAGCTTCATTTGTATCCTCCAATGATGCAGAAGGAGCAGGCTGAATCAGAGTGTTAGGGGGAGAAACAGCGTGGTAAGCACTACCCCCAGCACCTGACTGACTGGGTGTAGATTGAATTTGTACAGGAGGTACTTGAGGAGATACTACCTCCAGCCCTGCATTGACAGGCACCGACGATGCTATGATCTCAGGATTTACAGCAGGTACAGTCGGTTGTACTGTATGTTGGGCCACGATGATAGAATGCATACTTGCAACCATTTCAGCCATGGTCTTCAACTTGTCTTCTAGTACAGCTATTCGTTGTTCTTGACTAGCCGAACTAGAAGCATCTGGATCTTCAGTGACAACATAAGCTGTCACTTCTCTAGGTACAGTAGAGGATACTGTCTGTTCAAAACTTTCGATGTATGCATCATAGTCGGAGAAAGAGTCATCTCCTGAGTGAGAAAGAGGGAGACGACCGAAAGGATCTTGGAGAAGATTCCTTTGACCGATTGCATCTCGGCTTCGGGATTTGGTACGTCGAAATACTCCTTCAGAAGATTCTTGGAGTAAATCTAAATACCGCTGGCTGGGCTTGTGAGGCTTGTCGTGCTTGGAGCACTTTCTACCCCCAGTGTCTCGAGAAGTCATGTTGACGGAAGCGTACAACACTTCGTCTTTATCTTCTGACATTGGTTCTGATGTTGCAAAATTCAAACGATCGAAGACATATCGTTTTGTTGTCTGACAACAGCACTTGATGATGACCTTGTGATTAAAATGGTGTCCAAGTGGCTGAACTGGAGGTGTTGAGATGTTGTCCCGCTTTTGTTTGAGGTGTTCTCGGAGATCAAGAACAATGACGGGACGAGAAGAAGTCTGAGGGATATGTTCTTTGACTATATTCGGAACATGGTTCCGGTTCTTCAGATGTTTTGACCCTTGAGTGTACAGGGAAGTACTCACTTCATCAACATAGGTATCAGGATTTTTTATCCTGGAAGTTTATCTCTGATGCAGGTTCATCTTTTGCATTGGCTGCTTGCATTTCGCCGAAGTTGGTCTATTGAGATAAGTCCTTAGATCAACAAATTCACCCCCAGGGGTTTCTGTCTGAGACACCAGCAATTTTCCCTATTTTGAGCGGGATATCCTGAGAGTTGGAAGATCTTGGAATTCTGCTACCGGAGTAGGCAGAATACATCTTTGATCAGTACACTTCCCTTTGGCAAGGAGAGAAGAAGAACTCTTGTTTGAGAGGGTTCTTGTACTAATTGGTGCCGAGGCACGTTCAGATTGATCTTCTATGGTAAAAACCGAGGAAGACTGAGAAAAGACCAAAGGACCTTTTTTCTTGTTTTGTGAAGAAGGGTTAGCTAAAGAGCGTTTCCCTCTGTTGTCTTCCAAGTCGTGGAACGAGAAAGTTTGAGAAAAGGCCAACGGACCTTTTTCTTTGTTCTGAGGAGGAGGAGGAACAGTCAATAGACTACCCCCAGTAGATTGCGCTGGAGCAACAGGGTGCTTGGAAAGAGGAGCAGAGTTTTTTCTCTTGCTGTGAGAAGAAGGGAGATTAGCCAAAAGGCTATCCCTCTTAGACTGCGCTGGCACAGTTTGCGCAGGGGTTGAAGTGACAGTAGGTGCATTGGCTGGTTGCGCAAGAGAAGCTTTGACAGATGGCCTTTTGGCCACAGACACTGTAGCTTGCGCAGCAGGAGTCTTGACTTCAGAGTGCTTGAGTTGCACTCTGGTTGATGGAGTGGTGGACTGTGCAGGCAGAGTTGTAGCCAACTGTGCCAGGGGAAGAGGAGTCTTGCACTTTGCCAGAGCAGCATAGGAAGTTGTTTGTGCACTGGCAAGGAAAGTAGTATACTGCACATGGGCAGTAGAGGCAGCAGACTGTGCAGCAGTTTTGGGAGCAGAGACAGCAGACTGTGCAGAGGATTGCACAAAGGATTATGCAGAGGACTTTGGAGTCCACACTGAACAGACTTTGCTCTTGCCAGAAGTCGCAGTGCGACGAGTAGTCCCGGAGTTGATCATCGCCTCGTAGACCGTCTGGTTGACCTTTACAACCAGCGTCTTCTGCGTCTTTCCGATAGACGCAACGTCACATTGAGTTGTCACTTCCTCGTCGGAGGAGAAAGTCGTCCCTAGCAGAGTCGCCATTTTGTTTGCAAAAACAAAAGTGTTCTTTATTTTACAAACTTTATAAGAAAATTACAATTGAATTCTGGGAAAGTACAACAATAGGAATCAGATCTGAAGACGATCGCTTTATCCCTTGGATGATGTGAACTTTGAAGACGGTAGCCTCTGAAGAATGCAGTAGCACTTTGGCAAGAACTCCTGATCTCTGGTGATGATCTGATCTCTGACTCTCTTTTTGATCCGGGCTTGATAATAAAGGACTAGAAACTCTATTTATAGAGTTCTGGAAAATAACTAATTAGTAGTTATTTTTGGATTGTACAGGAAGGATTGCACAGGCATTGGACTGTGCAAGCAGTGAACTGCGCTGGCAGTTACTCGATCGTGGACCAACTGTATGAGACGCGTGGCATTGTTTGATTGAAATACGCTTGGTCGTGTACTGACGGTTGCCACATGGTGAGCAATTGATGGCTTGTAAGCCACGTGTAAATTGTCAGTTATCTTGATGGTTTGCGCCACTTGAACTGCGCTGGCTTCAGACTACGCTGGGATTGAACTGCGCTGCAGGGGATCTGGCAGACTGCGCTTCGATTGGGCTGGTAGCTTGCGCTGCCTGTACAGCTGTCCTCGAGCGCTGTGCTGCATGAGAAACGAACAGTTTCCTCATTCTTCGGGCTGTCAGCTGTCAGAAGATCTAATTTTCTGTCAGATAATGATGACGTGGCCACGTCAGCTAGCGCACTTGGATGGGTGCGCAGGTCAGCTTGCGCAGTTGAGTTATTGCACAATCTGTCTCCTGCGTAGTTCATTTAAAAGATGCACAATTTGATTTTCATTGCTTCTTTGATGAGTACAACTTGATTTTTAGGACCTACAGGCGCCAGCTCCCGAAGGCATGGATCGGCCCTACAACTTTGACATACTGGCTCAGCTAGCTAATACGCCTGCCAGGTTGTCTCTGTTCGGTCTATTACGACTCTCCAAAGAGACACGAAAGGCCTTAAGTGAGGCATTACAACACGCCGACTCTTACCTCGCTGAAGTCAAAGCCCCCACTGAAGATCATGTCTCATGTCCCCACTGCCACAGTACTATGGAAGTGGTGCCCAATATCACCTTCTCACAGGAGGATATGCTACTCAAGAATAATCGTCATGATAGACCCCTATACTATACAGGGTATATCGGGGCGATCAAGGTGGACCGCATGCACATCGATCCAGGATCCTCCCTCAGCATCATTCCTAGAAATTTACTTTAAATTCTGGGAATCCCTCTGCACAAGCTATCCGTAACCAACACAACTATCATGGCTTTCAATGCTGGTCGAAGCCATCCGCTAGGCAAGATCCATCTCAAATGTCAGATCGGTGATCTCCGAACGGAAGTTTCCTGCTATGTGATCGATGCCAATGTATCCTACAACGTCTTGTTGGGACGTCTATGGATACACAAGAACATAATCGTTCCTTCTACACTCCACCAGTGCTTCAAGTACGTCAACAGTGACGGTGTCGTAAAGACGGAGTTCGCTGATGTTGATCCTTTCAAGGGCATCGAAGCTTATTATGGAGATTCGGTACTTTACCAGTCTCAACCCCCCAAGGATGACGGTAATGAAGCTGATAATGAAGCTGAAGCAAGTCCATCCTCCAATGATGGTCCCCTGATTATCCGAGTCAAAGGACGTACTACTCCGAAAAGTACTCTGAAGCCTCTCACAATCTGGGTGAAAAAGAAGAACCCTAACAAGGTCAAGCCACTGACTATCACTCTCAACAAGATACCCCGGGAGGAACCTACTGATGCCCATCCCCCCAATCCTGAAGAGTTATCCTACGTGGTGAACTCGGCCAAGACTGTGGCTCCTCTTCCAGATGATGATCCTCTCAATGAGTATATCAATACTCATAATAATGTACCTTCGGTGGATGATGTTATCCCTGAAGAAGAACTTGCGTATTTCTTTAGTAAAGGTTTATCTTTGAATTACTCCAATGTCTATCAATCTGTAAACCACTACATAGATACGATATACGCTCAAGAGAACGGCATAGGACCACACCTCTGCATGCCGGTCACAACACCTCATCTGCGGGAAAAAGTTTACCCTGAAGATATCCTCTACTTTATCGTTCCAACCAGAAAGAAAGATGAAGAGCTAATCATCTTCGGTCGTATAATTGGCGAGAGAAAGTTCGTTCCAGATTCTACTTCTCCCAAGCATAACACAGAAGCTGACTATGACTCCGAGAAAATACAACTTTTCCGGTATAGTTGGCAGGCCAACAATATTATCCAGAACATGGAATATGCCATTAAAAGCGACAAAGGGCTAAATTACGGCCGAGGATGACGGTTGCCAATACGAAACTTTGCTCCCCCCGGTAAACTTGAGAACTACTATCAACGAAGCGGTGTTGGTTTGGGCTGTCTCTCCTCCAACAACTCCCGAAAGATCAAATAATGAAGCAGATCGTTGTTCTCATTCTTTTGATTCCTCTCTCTGGGACTCAGACTCCAGCATCGGCGACATGTTCAAAGCAACTTTGTCCGTCAACATGGTTTCCACCGACCAAATTACAGACGATGTCCAATCAATCGAACTCGAACAATGGGCTCGAAAGATGGACACCAGGTAGGAGTTGCGCTTCGAATAACGGGAACCACCTACCGAAGACGAGGTCATCCAAGTCAATCTAGGAGATGAAGCATCCTTCAAACCTATCTTCATCAGCAAAAGCCTATCTGGCGATGAACGCCAATCTCTTATATAGCTTATAAGGGAATATATCGACGTCTTCGCATGGAGCTATGAAGACATGCCAAGCTTGGACCCTAAAGTCGCCATGCATCGCCTGAACATCTCGTCTAAAGCTAAGCCAGTGAAGCAGCAACAATGACGATTCTGCCCAAACGTCATAAAAGCCATCAAGAATGAAGTCAAGAAGCTCATTGCCAGTTGATTCATTCGCGAGGAACAACACCTAGACTGGGTTGCCAACATCGTTCCGGTCATAAAAAAGAACGATAAAATTTGAGTCTGCATCGACTATCATGATTTGAACTCTGCATGCCCAAAAGATGAGTTCTCCCTACCGATCACTGACGTAATGATCGACAATACTTGCGACGTCAAGCGGATTTCCTTCATGGATGGGTTCTCAGGCTACAACCAGATCAAGATGTTCCCCGACGACGAGAAGCACACATCTTTTCGAATACCGTTGGAGGTATACTGCTATACGGTGATGCCCTTCGAATTAAAGAATGTAGGGGCAACATACCAACGAGCCATGAACACAATTTTTCACGATCATTTGCGTAAAACTGTGGAGTGCTACGTAGACGATATCGCAGTCAAAAGCCGTCTCAAGGGCAACCACCTCCAAGACTTGAGAACGGTGTTCGAACTAATACGTGCACACCAACTCAAGATAAATCCAACCAAGTCTTTTTTGGGAGTCTCCAGCGGCAAGTTCCTTGGTTTCGTTATCACTTCAAAGGGTATACATCTGGACCCGGAGAAAGTGAAGGCTATTCTCGACATGCATCCTCCAAGAAACCTCAAAGAGCTACACAGACTACAAGGAAGGCTAGCCTACATCAGACGATTCATCTCGAACCTCTCTGGAAGGTGTCAACCATTCACTCAGCTCATGAAGAAAGGCATATCTTTCGTCTGGACTGAACAATGTCAACGCGCATTCGACGACATCAAGGCGTATCTTACCAGCCCTCCAATATTGGTTGCTCCAATAATGGGGAAGCCCTTCTTACTATATGTCTGTGCTATGGATCATTCTCTTGGCGCCCTCTTAGCTCAGAAGAACGAAGGCGGCCATGAACAGGCAATTTACTACCTCAGCAGCACAATGGTGGGTACCGAGCATAGGTACACACCGGTGGAGAATGAATGCCTCATACTAGTATATGTTATCCAGAAGACGCGCCACTATGTGTCTGGATAGACTATCCACATTATATCTAAAGTCAACCCTCTCAGAATACACATGACTAAATCGGGCTCTCTCAATTCCCATTTAGCTATATGGGCAATGTTGTTCACTCCGTACAATATGATCTTCGTTCCTCAGAAGACGGTAAAAGGCCAAGCATTAGCTGATTTCCTAACAGCTCATTCGGTGTCGGAGTCGTCCAAATTCTACAACGAAATCCTCGACGAAGTAGTGGAATCTAATGCTGCAACTGAAGAAATCCCCATTTGGCGAATGTTCTTCGACGGCGCATCAAGAACAGGACCCAAAGGGAATATTGTGGCTGGAGTAGGTGTCGTGCTCGTGTCACCTGATCATCTTGTTATACACCGTATATATTTTCTCGTAGAACCATGCACCAACAACGTGGCCGAATATAATGCCCTATTAATCGGCCTACAACTGGCAAAGCAACTGCGAGTTGACTATCGAGAGGCTTACGGCGATTCCAAGCTAATAGTTAGTCAAGTCCGAGGGGATTATGAAGTTCGCCACGAAGATCTCATCCCCTACCACAAAGAAATAATCGAGCTGGCATCTACTTTCGTGGGATTCTTCATCGAGCACGTGCCTCGACTACAGAATATAGAAGCAGATGCTCTAGCTGGTCTCGCTGCTTCCTTGACCGTTCCTACCAATACTCAGCAGTCGATCACAGTGTCTGGTCGAGAACTATTCTGTGTGAAAGATGCCTTGCATATTCATCACAGTTATGCAGCGAAAATAAACATCGATGCTAAAGACAGGAGATTTCCCTTCATAGACTACGCTGTCTATGGAATCCTCCCTGAGGACCCGAAGGAGGCAGTATCCATCCAAAGGCGATCCCTCAGATTTTACTACGACACAGCTACCAAGATGATGTACCGACGCTCTTATGACGGGCTACTAATACGATGCTTATCAGATACAGAAGCCAAGCATGCACTCCGGGAGGCTCACGATGGAGTTTGTGGTGCACATCAACCAGGCCCCAAATTGTAAGACCGCCTCAAATGAATGGGTTATTACTGGCCCACAATGATAGCGGATGCTGTTGAATATGCAAAGAAGTATAGAGCTTGCCAATTTCACGCTGATTTTATTCATCAACCTTCAGAGTTTCTACACCCGACGGCAGCATCTTGGCCATTTGAAGCCTGGGGCATGGACGTCATAGGACCAATCAGCCCACTATCCTCCAAAGGACATCGGTTCATCCTAGCTATAACTGATTACTTCTCCAAATGGGCGAAAGCTATACAGCTCATCGAAGTGAAGACGTCAAACGTGATCAGTTTCATCAAACATCACATCATCTATCGCTTCGGCCTACCTCGCAGGATTATCCACGATAATGGTCCACAGTTCACAAGCCATGCATTCTATCGGTTCTGCGACAAGAATCGAATCCAGAACGTAGTCTCTACTGCCTACAATCCAGCGGCTAATGGGCTAGCAGAAGCCTTCAACAAAACCATCATAAAACTTCTCAAGAAGTTCGTGTCTTCAAACAAGCGCGATTGGAACGAGAAGCTCGGTGAATGTCTATGGGCCTATCGCACAACGGTCCGAACTTCAACAGGCAATACGCCATTATCTGTGGTTTATGGAAGCGAAGCAGTTCTTCCCCTAGAAATCTAGATTCCTTCCCTTAGGGTAGCCCTAGCCAGCGAGCTGACTACTGAAGAGGGCTACCGTCTACGACTCCAAGAGCTCGAAGCGCTAGATGAAAAACGCCTATTATCTCAACAGCGTATTAAGCTATACCAAGCACGCATTTCCAGAGCTTTCAACAAAAAGGTGAAGGAAAGGATCTTCCAAGTCGATGATCTGGTCCTAGCAGTAAGAAGACCGATGGTCATGACGCACAAAACAAAGGAAAATTCCAGCCTAAATGGAAAGGTCCTTTCGTCAATCGATGTATTCTAACAGTGCGTGCCGGCTGACCAAGCCTGACGGTGACTTGCTTATGATGCCTATCAACGGCAAGTTCCTGAAGAAGTACTGTGTAACCTTTTTTTACATAATGTTCACATATGTTCAGTCACGTAAATATACAGTACGATGTTTATATGATTCCAAAAAAAACTATCTAACTATTATCCGTATTTCAAGAGTCTTGAATACGCCCTGGATAATAGGTCATCTAAATATTTCCCCAGTGGAATCATTTCCGTTTTTGACTCTGTCCAAACTCGGTTCGACGAAAACAAATCACGTCCATATTACCTCTGAATTGTTTTCCGATAATTATTTCTCCAGCGGAATGTTCAAGTGTTTTGCCACGTCCATATAACCTCTGAGCAAAGCATTCATCAAAGATAGTCATATCCACACTACCTCTGAACTTTCCACTCCTTCCTAATGTTATCTATCTTTCCATGTCCATATTACCTCTGGTCAGATATAGAACATCCTCTGTTATTACGTCCATATTACCTCTATTAGCAGCTTCATTCAACTTATTATCTATATTCAAATCATGCGAATATATGGATAATAGGTCCACATAAAATTTTTCCAGCAGAATACCCATCAGAAATGTCCTTGATACGTCCACATTACCTCTAGCATCGATGTTTCACAAAACCACATTCACTTCTGAAAAGATTCTTTATTCAGTACTTAAACATCTATCAAAAGACGGAAAAGGGGTACAAGAGCCGTGACGGCCAAAAAAATGGGGGGGAGAGTTACGAGAATCTACGGGATACACAGGCGGTTTATGCTATCCCTTAGAGCAATAATCTTGACTTCAGATTTCACAGTAGCTCGGCGCCGTGCCTCTTCTTGGCGAGCGATTTCATCTTCAAAGAGGATCAGACTCTGATGCTCCCCCTCCAACTTCTCCAGCTGTTCTTGTAAACGGGCAGAAGCGGTAGCAGTCATGGCAGCCTTGGACAAATAATCCTTCTGTTCAGATGTCGCTGCCCTCAAGTCAGCTTCCAACTGGGCGATCTTGTTCCTGATCTGCACAATGTGATTGTGCTTCTTAGTGATCTACATAGCCAGCCTGTTCTTCGAGGCAGCACGTGCCTCATTTGAAGTATTGAATTGGCTGTACTGGTCAGCCAGCTCGCCAATCTCCTGAACAAGGGTGTCCTTCCTTGTCTGAAAGGTATCCTTCTCCTCCGCAAGAGCTGTCATCAAAACCTCGTCCTCTGCACAGAATAGTGACGTCGGGCTCCGCCGTTTGGCATCCCGAAACCTGGCCACTTGACCCTCCAGGTCGTTCAGAACTTTCCTCAGAGTCTTGGCCCGCTCCTCATACCCGGCTATGCTCTCGAGGACAAAAATGCTCCTGATTATCGTGTGTCACGTCCATATTTCCTCTGATACTGGTAGTCTTCCGACTCGACACCTATACCCAATCTGGGATAAAAGACATGGTGTCAAGACCATAAAACCTACCACATCCATATTTCTGCCATTGGGTTTTTGTTTCAAATCTATTACCCGCACCACCAGCCTACAGAAGGGCAATGGGTTCAAGCAAACAAAAAGGAGGGTGGAAGCTCCCCTAGTGGGATACCCTTTACACAAATGATTGGCTCTCTAACACAATCACCATAGATATTACAAGCAAAGAATGGAGCGAATGTACTCTGTTTATTCAAAATCAGTTACATACACAGGATGACGTCTCATGGGCAAAACAGAAGGTTCTTCATCTCAAGTAAAAGGTTACATTGATGTACAAAAGTAGGGAGAATCTGCTATTCATGAGCAACACATAGCTTGGTCGGTTTGATAGCACCACGCTTTCGTCGAAGGAAGTCATGTTTTACTGTTGAGCAAGCAAACAAGGATGTTGAACCTTCGAGAAGCTACACGGAGGAGGGCAAAATATAGCATGCTAAAACATCTACAAATTATGATCTCCTCTCCTCCATATGGCGGACGTCGTGGGCCCCTTTTTTCAAGAGACCATACCTTCAAAACAACATCCCTGGTGTTGCTTTTGTCTACTTGAAGAACCGTAAAAGCAGAACTTTCATGGTAACGCCCGACTACCGTCCGACTCTTCGATGTATAAAGGTTCTTCCTACCATCTGAGAAAAACTCTTCCAAAACATGAGAGTCCTGAGCTCTCTGATGTTGGTGTCAAGTGTTGCATCTTCACCATGCCCAGAATCGCCGATACCGGTCCTAGAGAAATTTGCTAGCCATATCCCTACAGAATTTGAAAAGGGGCAGAAAGACAGTCAGACTTGGAAAAAATTGCAGGAAAAACTGTTCTAAAAGGTTTCTATGCGCCCAAACGGCTATGCGCCCAAATGGATATGCGCCCAAAATAAGATATGTGGGCGCATAAACACACGGACAGCTAGTGGGCGCATAACGTGCCACAGCTTAAAGGGCACATAAACAAGGCAACACGTAGGCACATAGCACACCACGGTGTTGGCGCATGACTTCTGTGGGCATATAGTAACGCTCACAGAAAGTATATTGCCCTAGACGCAAGCACCCAAGCAGAAAAGAAGTCCGAGCGTCGCAAATTAACGGTCGAGACTTCATTTTTTGAAGCATGCCCTAACCCAAAATTGGGTCCTGGACTGCCGAGGACTCTGTTGCAGGAGGAGAGCCACTCGACGCAGCCCCCTTACCCTTCGCGGTTTTCTTGGCGGCCTTGGGAGACATGATTCTCAAAGGAAGAAGACGAAGAGTTTTCTAAAAAATTCAAAGAGAAAGAAATAATAAATTTTCTCTCTCCCAGGGTCTATTTATAGGCATGGTCCACTTCCTATGCGCCCACAATTTATATGCGCCTATTGTGGTGTATGCGCCCACTGCAGCCTATGCGCCCACGTGAAGAACCAGCTCTCTGTATATATACGACTGTCTCTTGCTGACGTGGATGGCACATAAAGGATGGACCGCTTCAAATTATGTTCCAATGAATCTGTCAGTTCGAATTTTAAGGAAAATATCAATAGTCGTATCTTCCTGACAGGCTAGCCAAATAGTCTGCGCCCAAAGGAGAGGGTTGTGCTATGCGCCCATTGCCTCGTAAGAAGACGATCCATGCTTCTTTCAAAGTATTTCAAACTTGTTCAAGTGTCAAAAACTTTAAAGGGGGTCCTGTAGAAGCATAAAAATGTTCAGCAAATATAGCTCCATGCGCCCAAGACAAGTGAAGCTCCATGCGTCCAGTCAATGTAACTCGATGCACCCACTCAATGAAGCTCCATGTGCCCAGTCAATGTAGCTCCATACCCCTACTCAATGTAGCTCCATGCGCCCAAGACTAGCTCCTCCGAAAGGAGGGTGCATAGCCTGAGACATGGCTATGCGCCCAAGCCTGACTCAGTCAAAGTCATGATCAAAATATGTACCGAAGTGCATGGCCACGTCAGTCTCCATGAGCAGTCGTACACCGAAGCATGCGGCCACGACAACACCACGACCAACCCACGATCTCGCAGCCTGTATGCGCCTATACCCTATGCGCCCAAAGCAGGACTATGTGTCCACATAAGAACCAGCATGTTTCCTCTTGTAGGCGCATAATATCATTCCAGCTCGAGAATGACTATAAAAGGGGGGCTCACCCCTCTTCAAAATAAGAGAACGGAGAGCATTTTCAAGAGCCAAATTGCTGCACTTCTTGCCAGTGAGTCGAGAGTAAGCAATTTTCTTAGGGTTTTTTCCACTTTTGTAATCGGAGTGTCAACGGAGTAAAGGAGCAACTACCGCTCGATCTCTATCGTCCCATTCCCCAGAATTCTTTTTTGTACTCGGGGATCCTCAGCGCAGGATCTTTCAGGCGTACTCGATTTGTGGTGTCTTGCACCATTAAAAGAAAAGACAGCATTTTCTTCTTCTTTTTTTGTATGTGTCCACAATTGATACATCCTATATTCTCAATGGGCCATATAGAGTCGGGCCCACATTAGAGACGGTCGAACACAAAGCTTCTGACAGGACCGCATGAGATACTCTACCTATGGCCAGGATTGGCTGCCGCATGGGCCATCTGTCTGCGGCCAGAGTTGATTGTCGCATGGAAAATCTGCCTGCGGCCATATTTGGCTGCCGTATAGGCGATCTGCCTGCGACCAGAGTTGGCTATTGCATGGGCGATCTGTCTGCAGCCAGAGTCGGCTGCCGCATGAGTCATCTGCCCATCTCTCTTATGCGGCCTCTTTCTCGTCCGTATGGATTTCCCTTGTGCCCCTAAAAACTCAGCATTGTAGTATTTTCTTTTGCTAGATTTAGGGGCAATGGGGTTATCTACGGTCGGAAGCAAGGTCGCAGGAGAGTCTTGATCACCGTCATAGGCCGCAGAAGGAGCTTCTTCGAGAACCTGGTCGGGGGCAACAGTTTTGTGCTTCGACATGCTATGGGCTCTTTTTGGGTTGGCTCGCTTCTGTAATGGGCTGGCGCTCCCTTCAAAGAGCATTTCTTTCAATGCTTATTGGTCAAATCGAACCACGAGTATTTGCTATGTAGAGCCGACCTTGGACGCATCAGATTGCATCACCAACTTCTCATCAGAAGAGAAGGATGTCTCCAGCAGAATTGTCATCGTGTTTTCCATTAAATATCAAGCACAACAAAATTACAAATGAATTGAACTTGATTGCAAACTCACTTGTACAAGAGAAAGCTTAGAAAGAAATCCTAGGAAATAATCTAAGTACAATTATTTAGTTTTGATTCTGGAGGGTGACGATAGAGGCTCGGGAAAGTGTAGCAACTCTGCCTTACTCCTTGGACTATCTGACGCGCTCCTTACTCTCGAAGAAATTGCCCTTCGTAGGTTACCAGCCTTGGATTGCCAACCATTTGCCTGGGTGTGATACCCTCATATTTATAGTATTTTCTGCAGTAGCAGATTTTTGGGCCGCATAAGGGGCCACGTGTCTATCGCAGGACACAAAGACTCGATCTCGGGCTGCCAACTGGTGGGATTTGTTGAGATTTTGTCGTAGCAAATCTGGGTGGTTGAGACTTGGTCAGCCTGCCACGTATCTCATCGTAAGATAGGATCAGTCTGCTTGAGTCATTTTGAGCCGCATAGGCCTTCCAGAGTTTAGCCATACTGGGCCGCATAAGACTCATGCGGCAATCTCCCTTAGTCTGCATGTAGCTTGGGGACTTTTGAGCCGCATAGGTTCTATATTCTGGGCCGCATAAAGCTCATGCGGCTTAGATTGTAGTTACCCTTGGCCGTATGAAGCACATAGATTGAGCCGTATGCGGCTCGAATCGCAGTCCTTTTGGCCTCATGGCCATGTCCAGTCTAATTATGTCTTATCTTCTTTTTGTCAGAGTGTCAGAGTTGTCAGAGCTGTCAGAGCTGTCAGTCTTGCCAGAGTTTGTCAGCTTTATCAGAAAGATTGATCAGCTTGGCGCATAAGTTACTATTCTCGCTGCGGCTCAAAAATCAGTCTGGTGAAGATAGGTCGTAGGGGGCGTGCTGAGTCTGTCATACGGCTCTTATTTATGCGGGTCAATCTGTTCCAGGGTACTCATGCGGTCAGTTGTGATCCGCATGAACCCCATATTTCCATGCTTCTATAGTCATGATTTAAGAGCTAGGGTATACTTAGTTCGTGTCACAATGTAACTTAGAGAAAATTAAGTTAGCATTGGAAACTTTAGTCATAATCATATTTTCAAGATTCCTGGGAGGGTCAAATTCAAAGGGGGATACGAGAATATTATATACTTAAGGCGGTAGTCATAGACTTTTAAGGAAATCTTGGTGCTATCATGATGTTAATGGTCAAAAGTTCTAAGTTATTACCTATTCAACACCATTCCTATACTGATCATGCATTCAACAAGGCAGTGGTAAGGACTTGGTCAACCATATCTAGGGCTAGGTTGTATATAGAGTGTCGATCGACGCATGGCATGGATGACGAGGAGACAAGATCGAGAAAACATGAAAAGAGGAGTTTAGCCCATATAAGTGAAAATATTGCTACGTACAAAGAGTACTTTCACATGATTAGATTCCAAAAGTATACCATGATTATGGTAGGGATATGGTCTTCTCAATCGCGTAATCAGTTTATTTGTATTTACCAAATCACAAAGCTGCAATTGTGATCATGAGATTGGTAATCACCAAATAAAAGGATAGTAATACGGTCTATAACAAAAGGACAACTTCTGATTACTAGAATAATCTTGGGTTCCAAACAACCAAATATATTAAAGAAATTTCACACTAACTCATATTTATGGCATAGCATATCTGACTTGGTTTCCTAAGGTAACATTGGATTTCTAAGGATGCGACTACCAAAGTCAAGCCAAAATCAAATCTCATCTTAAGATTCATATATCTTATCACATATTCTACTAGTTTGCTTAGTTCTATGACCTAGTTTCCTCGAATGTAACTTCGAACAACAATACTGAGAATATAATTGGCCAAGGTTTTTTTTGAACTGGTACCCTCTATTTCCTCGTTTTTGTTTTTCATCCTTCTTTCGAGTCCTAAAATTTATGGTTGAACTACAGTCACATCTCTTTCTTAAGCCATACACTCTACATTATCTTCGTTACATCACCAAGATAATTCTCATCTCATTTTACTAACACTTTTGATAATTTTATCTGTTCTTCTATTCCATTATTCCATATAAACTTAATACTTCTCTTGTGATTCTATCCTCAGTATAACTACTACATTTATCTTAATCTGAATACAGCCATTTTAATTGTAATTCTTCGGGAATTCCTAACTAACTTGCATCGATGAATGGTTTACTAGTGTACTTAAGTTAAGATTTTTAACTCTACTTTTAAGCCCTCGGCTACGGCTAACAACCGGAAATAGGAAATCACAATTGGTATACTAACTCAATCTATCCTTAATCTACTATAATCCTATAAGTGATATCAAATATCCTTAATAACACGACTAGTAATCTACTCTTTCTAGCTATAAGAGACTTTATAGGTATGCCATCTATCTATTAAGTAAAGGGCGAGGTTGAGTTAATACCCCAGACATATCATAAACCTATTGGTAAATCTTCAAATCCTAGTTTTCTTTTTATAGGTCATTAAAATGCTAGCCTCCATATATAGAGATGTATGTCTTGATATAATATAATTTATATATTATGTCCAAGGTTCTTCTGCCCTATTGACTCTCTTTCTCTTTTATTGTCCCCTTCTAACATAACATATCATTTATATCCGTTCCACCAAATATCTATCTCATTAGTAAATCTCAACTAAGCTAATATCCTATCTCAATTCTTATTTCCTATCATAAGTACACTGTCCAAACTATATATCCTTCCAGTAAAATTTTCTCAACTCAGTGCAAAGATAGAATTCATCGCATGCTTGTCTATTCATCAATACGACTCTCATCGAATCGTTATATCCTTAGATCACATCTTCTAAAAATCTTTCGTAAAGCTGGTCCTATTTTCGTTTAGGGAGCTACGACTAATCCCAAAGTCCAATAATACAATCTCTCAAATCATATCTCTAGTCCTTTCAGCCATCAAGAGAAATTATATTTTATCCTTCAACAAATCTTCATAAATATGAGAAACTGCTAATTAAACTCTTCCTACCAAAGTAAATAATAGGAATGTATATATCGATAAAAGGGAATTTCCATCATATAACTAAACCTCATATGTAAAGTTCACCTACCATTCTTAACCATTCCTAACATAGATAATCACCAACTCAAAAATATTTTATTAGCCTGCTTTATCCTATAACAAAGCATAACCGAAGCGAGCACTAGTGTTTGTTCCTTTTGAAGTAAAGTAAAATGGGAATCAATCATAAGGAGTTCTAGAAGGTAAGATTGGATACAACATGAGGTCTAAGGGCGATAGTTAATCTCAAGGGAATTCTAATAGCAATTGTGGATTAAGATCCTAATACGTTATCATGTCACAGGCTCGTTTGGTATAGTAACATAACCGAAATAATTTGATCTCGACCTGCATGGACCACCATATGATCATATGGCTAAAATCTTGGAGGCATCAATTGTTGAGCTTGATTGCCACCTTATTGAGCTCCAAAGCATCCAGCGGAATGGTTTTTCCGTATTGATAGAAGAGGAGCAGGATAAGTTAGCGGCTGAGGCCGAGGTAGCCTACTTGTCCACTATGGTCGTCTGGGAATAGGAATTGGCCGATGTTGAGGCTAAGGAGCAAGAGCTCACATCAGCTATAGAGGAGAAGGCAGTCTATGGGAATATTTGGATGTCTGTGTGGCGAAGGTTGATGCCAAGATCCGTCTACTGTAGGAGCTGCAGACTCAACCCCTGGTGGATTCTGAACGAGCACAAATCGAACACATCGCACTCAAGAAGGAAGCAGCAAAGTTTACCCGCCACGTGGCCCAATTATTCTACCAGAAAAAGGAGCTGGATGACAAGCTTGCAGCTGATATCACCTTCGAGGATAAGAATGCGATGCGTTGCGAGGCTAACTGCCGAGTTTTACCAACTGTCGAATCCAGGGCCAAGGCTTTGAAGCGTCGTATTGACGAGCTATCTGTCGACCCTTAGCTTTGTCCTGCTTTTATACTTTTTATTATTTTTTCATCTTTTGAGATGTAGTTGTTTCTTCTTTGCAATATAGTCTTTATCTTCTTTATGATGAAAAAAATAAAGAACTTTTGCTTGTTCATTTGTCATAAACTTATGATTTTGTGGACTTACCATCTTTGGCGCACCTCGGTTTTTAGGTACAGATAATAAGTTGAGAGAGTGAACCGACATGTTTACTCAGAGGTGATATGGACATGGTAAACATAGGGTTGGTGGCAGAGTTTTCTTACTCAGAGTTGATATGAACATGGTAAGAATAGACTTTGTGCGGAAATAAAGAACAACTCAGAGGTAATATGGACATGGCTATTCTATGGATGAGATGTAACAACACAAGGGTTGTTGAATAGGGTGTTTACTTAGAGATAATGTGGACATGGTCAACCCTCATTTTGGCATCATCTTACTGAAAGGTAAGATTAGGCTCTGCGGGATGTAGGAAAACAACTCAGAGGTGAGGTGGACTTGGATGTTTTCTACTGGAGAGACGATGAGGGAATGCCCTAGAGCAGCTGGGCTCCAGAGACATATCATGATCAAGGGGAAAAGAACTCGATTGTCAAATTCATAGATTTTCTTGCTGGAGAGATGGAAGTACATATCGAAGGGCTTCAAGCATAGTACTCCTTTAGGAACTTGCCATTAATTGGCATCATGAACAAGTCCCTATTAGGTTTTGCGAGTCGGTAGGCACCGTTAGAGTACACCGTCTCTATGATGAAGGGACCTTCTAACTGACATAACGAGGTCACCCACTTGAAAAGTCCTTTGTTTGACTTTTTTGTTGAAGGCCTGGGAAATACGAGCCTGATAGAGCTCGATACGCTATTGAGCCACAAGATATTTTTCGTCCAGCACATCTAACTCTTACAACCGGCGACGTTGATTGTCTTCCTCCATCAGCTGGTTCGTGATGGCCACTCGAAGTAAGGGGATCTAGGTTTCAAGAGGAAGCACAGCTTCGCTCCCGTATACTAGGAAGAATGGTGTGTTGCCTGTCGGAGTCCGTACCGTTGTGCGGTAGGCCCAAAGGCATTCGCCTACCTTCTCATCCCAGTCACATTTGTTAGATGATATGACCTTCTTGAGTAGTTTGACGACCATTTTGTTGAAAACTTTAGCAAATATGTTTGTTGTCGGATTGTAAGCAGTCGATGCCACGCTCTAGATGTGATTTTTATCACAGAACCTGCTGAACGCATGGCTTACGAATTGTGGACCATTGTTGTAGATTATCCTTCGGGGTACTCCAAAATGGTAGATGACGTGATGCTTGATGAAGCTGATCACCTTTAAGCTCTTTACCTCAGACAGAGGTACAGCTTTTGCCTACTTAGAGAAGTAGTCGGTGATTGCTAAGATGAAGCGATTCCTCTGGATGATGGAGGGTTAATTGGTCCGATAATGTCCATGCTTCAAATGGCCAGGAGGCGACCATAGGGTGTAGAAACTCCGAGGGTCGATGGATGAAGTCAGCGTGCAACTGGCAGACCCTGTACTTTTTGGCGTACTCAATAGCGTCTGTCATCATAGTAGGCCAGTAATAGCCCATACGTCAGAGTCAATCTTGTAGCTTAGGACCGGGTTGATGAGCTCCATAAGCACCATCATAGGCCTCCAGAAGAGCTTTCCGCCTCCTCGTTTGATAAACGTCGGAGGAGAAGCCCATCGTATGAACGGCGATACAGCATTTTGGTAGTTATATCATAGTAGAATCGGAGAGAGCGCCTTTTGACAGACATGGCATCCTTCGGTTCGTTTGGAAGAATTTTGTAAGCTGCAAAGTCTATGAACAAAAATCGCTAGTCTCTGACGATGATACCGACGTCTGCTGGCATGGCATGGTTTAGACACATGCACAGATTATTTTGGGACACACCAAATCTCGGCCAGCCACTGTAACAAGGTGTTGAGTCCCGAGAGGTGCCACCAAGGAGGTAGCAAGGCCAGCTAGAGCATCAGCCTCCAGATTTTGTAGCCGAGGTACATGCTCTATGAAGAACTCGGTAAAGGTTGAGATAATGTCCAAGGCAGCTTTATGATAGGGAATCAGGTCCTCATGGCAAACCTCGTATTGTCCTCGAACCTGGTTGATGATAAGTTTTGAATCGCCGTAAGACTCGAGGTATTCAACCCCCAGTTGTCTTGCCAAGTGAAGTCCCATAATGAGAGCATTGTATTCTGCCACATTGTTGGAGCATGGCTCTGTGGGGAAATAGGCATGCTGGATAACTAGGTTGCCTGGAGAGACCAAGACTACACCCATTCCTGCAATGATCTGACCCTTAGGGCCTGTTCTTGAAGCACCATCAAAGAACATCCGTCAGACAGAGTTCTCTTTGGCAACGTTGGATTCTATCACTTTATCTGGAATATCCTTATAGAGTTTGGATGATTCCGAGATCGGATGTACAGCTAAGAAGTCGGCCAGTGCTTGGCCCTTGATAATTTTTTTGGGACAAATACTATATCGTATGGTGACAGCAGTATTACCTATGTAGCTAATCGAGAGTTCAGTGCTCTTGGCTTCATCATGAGGACCCAGAATGAATTAACCCAGGAGATGATATGGATGGTCTGACCCGTTATGTAGTGACGAGTCTTTTATATAGCAAAGACCGAAGCTAGACATTCCTTCTCGACAGGGTTGTACCGGTGTTCGGCCCCAATTATTATCCTGCTTAGGTAGTAGATGGCCTGCTCGTAGCCTGCATCATTGTTCTGAGCCAACAAGTTTCCCAGAGAATGGTCTATTGTGCAGACATAAAACAGGAAGGATTTTCCTACAACTGGTGCTACCAAAACTGGAAGATTTGTGAGACAAGCCTTGATATCGTCAAACTCCTTCTGACATCCTTCTGTCCAAACGTAAGAGACCCCCTTCTTCATAAGCTTGGTGAAGGGTTGGCATCATCCAAAAAGATTTAAAACCTTCGAGAGACGTCCTTGCAGGCCTCGAAGTTCTCTCAGGTACTTCGGAGGGCTCATGTCAAGGATGGCCTTGGTCTTTTCAGGGTCGACATGGATATCCTTCACAGTAATGATAAAACCCAAGAACATGCCGTTGGAAACCCCGAGAAAGGATTTAGCTGGGTTCATCTTGACCTGATGTGCTCGCATAAGATCAAAGATTGTCCTCAGATCTTGCAAGTGATCACCTCGCAGGCGGCTTTTGATAGCGATGTCATCATCATAACATTTAACTGTCTTGCGAAGATGCTTGCAGAAGATGGTTGTAACACCCACTTTTCTAAAATGAGGGTAATTTCGAACCTTTGTAAAAATTTGTTATTTAATAATATAATTTATGATTTTTAGTGAATTTTTAATTAATTTGAAACTATTTAAATCATTGCGTTGTGATTTTGATGTTCTGCTAGTGTAACCCTAAAGACTACTTGACCTAGAGACTAACCATGACCATGGAGACCTAACCATGTGATTAGGATAATTTATTTCTACTTTTGGCATAAGGGTATTTTGGTCATTGTGGTTTCTTTTGAATTATTTTATTATTAATTGTATTGGTGTTTATGATTTTGACTTTTGCTAGTTGAGACCTTAGAGACTAGGCTAGTGTTTGACCATGACTATGGTGACTTAGTTAGCATGGTAGAATGGTGTAGAACCCTAATCTAAGTCAAGTTGACTTGAGTGTGACTTGGGTGCATGAAGATAATAGGTGCTATGTGTAGTTGGGCCTATTAGCTAGAGTGTTGAATCAACTAACTAGTATATTGGCCCATAGCCCATTTCCCTCAATGAAACCCTAACCCTAACTTGTTGGCTGGCCATAGCAGCCATGTAGAGGCCCCCAACCCCCTATATAATGTCTCTTATTTGACACTTTCCTTTTTTAGAAATCCCCCTTGTAGGAAACCCTAATTTCTTCCCCCTTTCATCAAATCTTCCCATTCCTCCACCAAATTGATCCCAATCTTTTGCACTTGATCCCAAATCTGGAGTATAAGGAGAAGGAGGCTAGCTTGCAAGGAGGAGAGCTCATTGGGACATAGCTTGTGGAAGGAGACTTTACTAATTGGGGCTTTTTCTTGGCGATTGAATCCCTATAGGTAATATCTACAAATCATGCTAAATTCCTGATTTTATTCCATATATGCATCCATCTAGGTGTCCCCTAGCTGTAGGTGAAGTTTGGTAGGAATTGGTATTGATTTAATGTGCGTATCGGACACGTATTAGTGTCCTATGACATGTGTTTGATGAAATGCCACAGTGACTGTTTTATTCTTATTTTCTACAAGTAAATATATATTTGTGTAGCCCTACATGTGTTGATCACATATCACTGACACTGAACACGATTTTGTGCCGTGTTCGTGTCCAAAATGGACACGAACACACCCGCACGAGACCGCGTGCAGTGTCCTGCTGCTCGGGGCTCACCGCGGACACGATACGGCTCGAGGGAGGCTGACACTTGGTGGACACGTAGGGGCAGTGTCTACGAACACACCCCCCGAGTCTCACAGCCCCTCGTGTCGTATCGGATACGAAATCCTTCGTGTACTGGTAATGCACTGTGTCTGAACCCGTGCAATCCCATATCTAATATGCGTGTCGTACAGTGTGTGGACATGGCATGGACACCTCGTGTTGTGTCTATTGTGTAGCCCTATATGTGGGCTATGTGTCGACATGAGCATAAGATGTGTCGTGGCTCGTGTCGTGTCCACGAGCTCTCGAACTCATCGCAAAAGGCAGTTTTGTATATTGTGTGTCATTTCATGATTGGACACCTCGTGTCCAGTTTTATGGACACGAGATAAACCCTATGACACATGTACATGTCTAACACTTGTTGACACACACTAATTTGATGTTTAAATAGGTTTTCGATATAAAAACTGGTTTAGTTACATGTTATGAGATTGAATGCAATGTTAACCTGAGATTGGTTTAGAATTTCCTGAGATTTAGATGTTTGAGTTAATAATTGGGATTTTGATAGGATTAGGACTTTGGGATTTCGAATGTGATATTATGTTATAGATATATAGATATACATATGTATCATAGGAGGATAGTTATGTATATATATTGTTGTATATATATACATGATATGATATCAGTTAGCTGTGAATTTGAGGGTTGCATTGGTGTTTTGGTTTGGATTTTAAGGGTTAATTTTTGGGATTTGAATTGAATGAGGCTGCAGCAGGTATAGCAAAGCTTGGCAGCAGTGAGAGGGTGAGAGAGATGGCAATATCTCTGCCTGTACTTGGCAGTAGGCAAGACAGCTGCCTTGTCTTGCCTGCAGCTGCAGCAGCTGCAATTGCAAATACAGCATGAGCAATTGCCTTGGCCTGGCTTGCCCTGTTTTGGGAATATACTACCTATAAACCTGAGAATAAGGAAAAAAACTAAAATTGGGGGTTTTGGTTTGTAATCGATATGGTTACTGAACTTTGTAATGTTAACTGAGATATAGTTAAACCTGAGAATCTGAGTTTATACATATTGGTTTACTGTTAACTAAAATCTGAGAATGTTAACTGGGTTTAACTTAGCGATTGGGTTTTTGTTTTAATATATATAACTGAGAATGAGGTGAGTCGAGATTTCCTGAGTTGAAGGTTCAATTGTGCTTGAGGTTGAGGATAGGTTGAATGCTTATTTTAGAGTTCCTGAGATTCACATACATATAGGTTATGAATATTTGAGTTGTTATATATCTTGAGTTTGGGTGATGCATTTGAGTTCGAAATTATATGGAAATATGAAACCTGGGTTGTGTTCACTGTTGATTGAGTATAGGTTAGTAGATAGAAACCTGAGAAGGATATGCTTTGGTTTTGAATTGAATATGAGAAAAACTGAATGTTAACTTGAACTTGAAAAACTGAGAGTGAATTGGGTTTAACTAAATTAGAAGCTGAGATTGGCATGAACTGAGTTGTATCTTGATAAATACAAAACTGGGATGTGTGTTTTGAATGTTAAACTCATACACTCACTGCCACAACATGCCATATACACACACACTTACCTGGTTATCACACCCCCTTTAAAATCTGTGACACCCTATACTGATATCGCACACACACTCACCTCTCTTTACATTATATACACATACCCCACAGTACACACACACATGTATAGCTCTAATATGTATGTATATATATATATATATATATATATATATATAGCTACCCTATATATATATATTTGTATATATATATGATCAGTAAATGTGATACCTATAAGTACTTAATGTATATGTGATGTGTATATCTTTGACTTAGTGTATCTGTGCCTAGTTTGGACTAAGTTTAGGCTATGTGTTAGCCTTGAGGTTTAGCTTGTGCCTTGGTATAGTGTAATTTAGACTTGACTTGTTTAGACCTAGAATAGACTAACCTAGACTAGTTTGACCATGTTTGACCTAACCCTAGCTAGATTGACCTAGTTTGACTTTAGAATTGACCAAAGTTGACCAAGAGTTGACTTTAGCCCAGATTGACCTAGAATCATGTAGAATGCATTATAATCTACAGTTTTACTTTATTAGACATGTTGTGACCTGTGTCGCTCTAAATAGGACTCATTTACTCTAATCTGGACATCTATTCTCATCGGACATACAGGATATCAGGCGAGTACATTCTCTGACCATTTCATACTTGATAGGATTTATATTTATGCTCTAGATTACTTTACTTGATGTTGTCACGTTGTTAACACGGATTGGTACTATATGGATCCCTTCATGAGATGTTATCCCCCTCGGGAGCATCGGGTTACGGTATGTCATGTGCGTTTCACTTTCATCATGTACTCTGGTGCATTCACCATTCATGTGCACTCTTGTGATTCATGTACTCTCATGTTCACAGAGCCCCCATATATACATTCATGTGCACCCATTTATGGGCCTTCATGTGATATCATGTGTAATAACATAACTTGTCTGGATCCTTGTGTATTGTTGGGGTACGGGGGAGTATAAATGGTCATGTGAACAATTTCAAAGTAGTATAATCATGTGCAAACTCTTAGAATACTCATGTGCAAATTTAAGCCGTTCACATGTCCATCTTGTACTCTACATCATTAGACACTGTTAGTTCTTTACTTATAGTAGATATTTCCTTATAGTCATCTCTTTTACTTCACATATATTCTCTAGCATTTCATGTATCTTACTCTATAGCATATTTACATATCCTATCATATTATGAACTGCGTGAGATGTATTGTGCTCGTTTCTATCCTGACTGGACCTGTTAAAATATTACAAATGACATTGAGGAGTTCTGTCCTACATATTATGGAACAGGCCTAGATGACACCTGTGAGCTAGACTTCCAGGAGGACCCAGCCCTTGCAGAGGACATTACCCCAGTAGTCTAGGCTAGCTAGCTAGACTAGTTATCTTACTTATTATCTTATTTTGGATACATTTTGTACTTATTTGGGAATTTTGTTATTCTGGATGTTGTGGAGATGCTATCTCAGACTCTGAGACTCCTTTTCTTATTGTATTTCATTTGGCGACTTTCTATCTATCTATCTTATCGTACTTTCTACCTTAGCAGTGATTAAGTTGTACATTTCTATATTGTCCTCCATTTGGAGCATATACATTATACAGGTACCTTATAATTGTTAGATGTATGTAACCTAGGACAGCGTTCTACCGCCGACACTGCGACTTAGGCTGGACGTACCCACTTCTCGTGCCCCTATATTGGGTGTGGGTCATGACAATGGTGCTCATAGCTCGCTGGTATGTTGCACCCGTATTCTTCAAGACGAAGGGCATCACTGTGTAACACTACACCCCCTTTGGAGTTCTAAATGATGTGTGCTTCTCGTCGTCCGGAAACATTTTCATCTAGTTGTTGCCTGAATATCTGTCCATGAAGGACATGCGTTCAAAGCCACAAGTATTGTCGATCATTATGTCGATGATCGAAAGGGAAAACTTATCTTTCGGACATGCAGAATTGACGTCCCTGAAGTCGATACAGACTCGGATCTTCCCTTTTTTTAGTAACGGAAACGATGTTGGCCACCTAGTCTGGATGCTGCTCTTCACGAATAAACCCACTATCTATGAGTTTGTCAACCTCTTTCTCAATGGCGTCCATGATGTTGGGGCGGAAGCGTCGCTGTTGCTACTTAACAGGCTTAGCATTAGGTAAGATGTTAAGCTTATGCATTGTGACTTGCGGGTCCAAACACTACATGTCTTTATAGCTCCAGGTGAAGATATCGATATATTCTCTGATAAGTTGAACCAATGATTCACGATCTTCCCCTGTCAGCATTTGCTGATGAAGATGGGTTTGGGCGAGGATTCATCCCCTAAGTCGATTTGCTCGACTTCATCTTCGGTGGAAGGTTCTCATTGTTCGAAGCGAGATTCCCATTGCGCTCCTAGGCATTAAGCCCAGGGTTCTTCCTCGAAAAACTCCAATGTTTGATCGTCATCTTCTTCTGGAGGATGTACAGATGTCATGTTGACTGACAACACTTTCCTAAAGATTGGACCGATGCTGGTATCGAAATCCCAAGTAGAAGCTTTAGATCAGTGAGAATGCACTATGGCTTCAGTTTTCGAACTTTCTGGGGTTGTCGGTGGTGTGACATAGCCTACCCCCTGTCGAGTGCGATGACAGTAATCTTGTGGCTTTCTTTTTGAAACAGTGAGCCGTAGAGGAAGGCATCGGCCTTTCCTGTAGTTCAAGCCTATGCCGCTTTTCAAGTCGTAACCCATCTTCTGGATGAGATACTTTGCCTGATTGGTGTACCGGTATATTTTCAATCTACTTGTATCCGGCCCTTGTTCAGATGGAGAAAGGTCCTGGTGACGTTCGACCCTACCGAAGATGACGGCATTTTCGTCCCTGTTCTATGGCGGGACTATATAACAGACCCTTCGGTATGGGACAACTCGATGTACATGATTAACAGTCGTTATTTGTGTTTGTAACGACTGTAAGACATTATCTAAAGTATACATAGCATTCCAGTGTGGAAAATTAGAGTAGTTTAAAGACAGCCTTTTTATTGATAAAATACGGGATCTTATCCCAGGGAATTACATCATCCAGCGAAGGTGCATCTACGTTAGCAGATATATAGTCACATAATTTTTCATTTGTTAGAACTGAAATAGCATTGGGAGGAGGCACAAGAACCTTTCGTCGTATTTTTGCCACCAGGGAAGCCGTCGTCTTGGCAGAAGGAGTTTTCGGAGACCGTCTTGGGAGTCTGAACCGAATTGGTTCATGGGCCCAACCTGGGAGTTTGACGACCAGAGAGGTCAAAGCCTTCCCGTGTAGCTTGGCCATGAGAGGAGCCGATGCTTGGGGAGGTTTTCCCTTGAGTTATCCCTTTACAGGTGCTTCAATCATCATCCCAGCTTCAGCTTCGGCCTCTGTCTCGGCCTTTGCTTCATCATCAGTGTCGTTGGCTTCATCGTGCAAGTGGACTGACTTGTATAGATTGGAGTCAGTGAAGAGTGCTTCTACCCCTCTGAAGGGATCGACATCAGTGAACTCCGTCCTGACTATGCCGTTGGTAGACACATACTTTATGCACCGGTAGAGGGTAGATGGCACTACCATGTACTCATGTATTCACGGACGTCCCAGCAAGATATTGTAATTAATGTCAGCGTCAATGACGTAGCAAGTCACTTCAGCCCGGAGATCGTCGATACGGCATTTCAGCCAAAACTTGTCCACAGGCTCGCTTTTTCCAACATTGAATCCACTGATTATGGTATTGGATGCAGTCAGGCAATGCATCGGGATCCCCAGTATTTGGAGCAGAGTCCGAGGTATAATGGTGAGGGAAGACCCAAGATCGATTTGAATTCGATCTACCTTGATGGCACCAATGTATCCTGTGTAATACAGTGGTCCATAGATGCACAAAATATACGAACTGCTACTAATATTTCAGGTCATTAAAATCAATATAAAATAACGGACTGCATCTACAATAAGCTTTCAAGTCATCATCCAAAAGCGATTTGTACCGAAATCAATATCGAGTCAAGTTTTACATTTCCTATGTATTTTATTCTTTATTGAGTCTAGGATATGAAATGTAAAATCGATCGGATATTACCGGCTTAGGTTAACTCCAGTCCACCCTTCCAAAAGGCCTACCTATATATCAAAACTCTACATATCCAAAAAGCCCTAAATACCTATGCAATTTGGTCCATTCCATTCTGGTTCTGAAGTAACAGAACTATGGCAGAACTCTGACCGAGTTCGGTCTGAGTTCTGACCGAGTTCGATCAACCCAAGTTTGAAGTTCAGTTGCCTCCAAATCTTCATACAACGTTCGTTTGCGAGATCTTAGCATCCGAACTCTGCCTCAACTCTGCCCGAGTTCGGTCAGGAAAAAATGCCTATAAATAGAGAATAATTTTTCATTTCTAATCACTCATTCACTCTTCTCTCTATCTATCCTTCAAAGTATTTTTCAGTGATCTAAAGCTTTCACATTCTACCTATACATCTCTTAGCCAAAGCAAGTAACATCGTGTTCGATTTAGAGTCTTTGGTCTGTAGAGTTGTAAAGATGTTACAAGTTCAGAAAATATCTCAGTTTTCGGAGTCGGTCGTGCACTTGTCACCAAGCACGGTATTGTGAAGTCAGTCGTACACTTGTCACCAAGCACGGTGTTGTAAAGAGACGGCAAGCTCTCTTTAGCTTGTGAATAGTGGATTAACAGCGGGCAATAGTACTCGCAACCGGATTAGTCCTCTCAGAGGAAAACTAGTATATATCGCAATATTCATTGAGTTTGATCTTCTATCTCTTACTGTATTTATATTATTATCTCTTTATTCCTGCCATAGATTATAACTGTTAAATTTTTAATTGGTAATTATTTTCGCTGCACTCACACACACTCTATTCACCCCCCCTTTAGAGGTGTTCAACGGTCCTACAATTGGTATCAGAGCAGGTTATATTCTAATATAACAACCTTAGAGAGTATATGGCAGCCATAAAATTGTTGGCCCATTGGTCATATGGTCAACCTGATTTTAATAACTGATCAAACTCTGTCTGGATATACAAAGCTAGTTGGGACATCTCGGTTTCTTGGACATAAGCAAGACTGGCTATCCACTCCGTTCAAGACTGAAGATCTGTTTGCCTACTCGAGTCTGTATTTCCTATGCAATGTAATTTTCATTTTATTTGAGTCTAGGAATATGTTGTACACCGAGTCGTACTGGCAAATAGGCTATCCCCAAAATAGTTCAAAATGTTTTTAAAATGACCTATCAAATGTTTACAAAAAGGTTTTCAAAAAGGTTTTCAAAAATCACCAAAACCTATTTTTAAAACCCTAACCTAACCCTGACAGAACTCGGCCAGAGTTCGGCCAGAGTTCAGCCAGAGTTCGGTTAGTGGCCATTGTGATTTTGAATCTCTGGAACTTGGTCCTCCTGCAGTTGCGGATTTGACCGAGATTTGCTCAAAGAGTTCTGCCCAAATTCTGCCCGAATTCTGACAGAAGTCTGCCTTTGGAACTCCTATAAATAGAGAAGGATTTCGATCATTTCAACTCACTCATTCACTTTCAATCTTCTCTCTATCTAAAGCTTTCAGTCTTCCAAAGAGTTTTCTAGAGCTTTCAATTTCAGATCCCAAGCCAGTTACAATCCTCTAGTCAATTTGCCAGTGCGGTACGGTCTAGAAGTTTCTGAGAGATTGTAATCAGAAGGCTTGATTGAAGAATACCTCTTCACATTTGAAGTTGGACGAGTTCTTCGTATCAAAGCTCGCGTTGTAGAAGTTGCAAGGACTTCGTAAGAAAACATGCAGTTTTTTCAATAGTGGATTCAACTGGTAGCAAGAGTTCTACCGACTGGTTTAGTCCTCAACAGAGGGATACCAGTATACAGCGCTGTCTTTGCGTTTGCTCTCTTAACTTTGCCTTTACATTATTTCAGTTGTGATTAATATTCTGTGATTGTGCTGCTAACATTTTTATTTAGCATTATTCCGCTGCCAACTCTATTCACCCCCCCTCTAGAGTATTACGCTTTACTATTTCGTTCCTACAATTGGTATCAGAGCGGGTGTTACAGGTAAAGCAAAGGTAACAGTACAATTATTTATTCATTTTAATTAACTGTTATATAGATCACAGCACAACACATGGCAACTGTGAAATACACAAGTGAAGGCCAGGCCACAAACAGACCCCCACTGTTTGATAGTACGAATTATACATATTGGAAAATATGGATGAGTTTCTTCTTGAAATCTCTTGATTTTGATTTATGGTCCATTGTTCTTGATGGCTATCAAAAGCCACCTCGTATAAATGTTGATGGAGTTTTAGTTGAAAAATCTCATAGCAGATATACAGAGGAAGAAAAAAAAAGGGCCAGTCTTGACGCACGTGTCATTAATGCTCTCTTTTGTGCTTTAGACAGAACTGAATTTAACAGGGTGTCTATCTGCACAACGGCTAATGAAGTATGGAAGCTACTCGAAGTCACACATGAAGGCACGACTCAAGTCAAGGAATCTAAAGTCAGCAGACTTACTCAAGAGTACGAGGCGTTCAAAATGAAGCCCAACGAAACAGTTACACAAATGTTCGAGAGATTCTTGGATATTGTAAATCCTTTGTCGTCCCTAGGCAAAGATTACAGTAACCATGAAAAGATTCGCAAACTCCTGCGAGCTTTCACCAAGAACTGGATTCCAAAGGCTACTGCAATCATTGAAGGGAACGACCTCACAACTATGTCCCTCGAAGTACTCATGGGTAAGCTACTCACTCATGAACTGGAGTTACAAGATTTTGAAGAGCCTGCACCAAAGGAGAAGACTATCGCCCTCAAGGCTCAGCACAGAAAAGCTGCTGAAGATGACTCAGACAGCAGTGGATCTGACGCTGAAGATCAAGCACTCCTAGCAAGGAAGTTCAAAAGATTCATGAGACATGAGAAGAGAGTCAAAGAAAACAACAGCAACAACTGGTACCAAGAAGATGCTGTCTGCTATGGCTGCAAGAAGAAATGACATATGAAGAAGGACTGTCCCACCAACTCATCATCGAGCAAGAAGAACAACTGGTATGAAAAAGGGAACCTAAAAAGATCAACATCTTGGAAATATGCCAACACCAGCATATGGCATGAAAGTGAAGCCAGCGACTCAGAAGACGAACACTCAGAGGACGCTGCAAATGTATGCTTCATGGCAACCGATCAGGTACCTACTGAACCTGCAGAAACTTATGATGACTTCACCTTTGAGCAATTAGGAGATGCCTTCAGTGACCTGATGACTGATTACAGGAAACTGCGTAGTAAGTATCAGACCTCTAAGAAGGTACTCAAAGAGTACAAAGATGAAATAGGTAGACTTACCGACCTACTAGCTGAGGTTAGAAATAATGTTAGTGAGTCTGGTGAGCTTTCTTCAATAAAGCTCTTATTACACGAGACTACCAAGTCATCTGAAGAGAAAGACAAAATTATTGACCAACTCAAGGAAGAACTTTCTATAGAGAAGAAAAGTCTTCAATGTGCACAAATCAGAATGGAATCACTTACTTCTGATTATACTAAGTTGTATGACACTTCCAAAAGATTGGAAATTAGGTTAGGAAAACAGCCTGAGCCTGCTGCTTCCTACCCTAACACGTGTCACTTACCGAGAAATCGGAACATTCCCAAGCCAAACACTGTCAGACCTAACCCTATCAAACCTTTACCCCAAAAGGTCAAGCCCAAACAAGATTATAGGTATGCTTTCTTCTATACTAGAAAACCCAAACCTACCAACCATGCACACCACTCAGCTTTTAACACTCGACATGCACAATGTCATTATTGTGGCCTCATTGGTCATATATCATCTGCATGTAGAATGAGAAAGCTTGTAGATCTAAATGTTTATACTTGGATACCTAAGGCTAACAATTCAGGACCCTACAAGAAATGGGTACCAAAGGTTTCATCTGCAAACTGTTTTGTAGGTGGAACACCCTTCACATGCTAGAAGCAAATGGATCCTCGACAGCGGTTGCTCACGGCATATGACCGGTGACGCTACCCTATTTGCAACACTGTCGAAGAAAAAGAAGGAAAGCTATGTCTCCTTCGGTAATAATTTGAAAGGGTATATTATTGGTATCGGTAATGTTGGTAAGTCTCTCTATCCTGTAATTAAGGATGTCTGTCTGGTTACCGAGTTGAAACATAACCTACTCAGCATAAGTCATCTAGCTGATCATGGTTATGGCATCAACTTTGGCAAAGACAAATGTACTATAGTTGATAGCTCAACTGGTAGTACTAGCTTTGAAGGTATCAGGGAAGACAATATATATGTTTTCTATTTGTTAGAAGAAACTAACATTTCAGGTAGATGCTTAATGGCCAAGAGTGATGAGAGTCATCTGTGGCATATGAGACTCGGTCACGCTAATATGGATACAATATCAAGATTATCCACAAAGAAGCTAGTACGCGGTTTACCGGACATTACATTCAAGAAGGATTCGGTATGCAGTCAATGTGAAAGGAACAAGGCTACCAGATCCACTTTCAAGTCAGTAAACGCAGTATGTACTACTAGACCTCTACAATTGCTTCATATGGACTTATTTGGTCCTAGCAGAGTTGCTAGCCTCGGAGGTAAACTTTATGCTTTCGTAATTGTAGATGATTTCTCTAGATACACGTGGGTATATTTCTTGACACGCAAGAATGATGCATTATCCGAATTTGTCGCCTTTTGTAAGAAAGTTTAGAATAAAAAAGGTTACATGATCACTCGCATTAGAAGTGATCATGGTGACGAATTCGAGAATGCTAATTTTGAGCAATTTTGTGACACACGGTTTTATTCATGAGTTCTCCTGCCCTAGGATCCACAACAAAATGGAGTTGTGGAACGTAAGAACAGAACTCTAACCGAAATGGCCAGAGTGATGTTAAACCAGTTTAGTCTACCCAAATATTTCTGGGCTGAAGCTGTCAACACAGCTTGCTTTGTTCTCAATAGAGTTCTAATTCGACCCAAATCGAAGAAGACTCCATTTGAGTTATGGTTTGATAGAATTCCTTCAGTTTCGTACTTTAGAATTTTTGGTTGTAAATGTTTTATTCTTAACACAAAAGACAATTTGGGAAAATTTGATGAAAAGGTCGATGAAGGTATATTTTTAGGTTATACGGCCAAGAGCAAAGGATACAGAGTCTTCAACAAACGTACCATGATTATCGAAGAGTCAATCAATGTCACCTTTGATGAATTAAATCAAATGACGATTGATGACAATGACGAAGATACATCTGTACCAAGCTCAACTCCAGCTGATTCTCAACCAAGCTCTGCACTAGCTGAACCTCCTAGAGAAGATCCAGGAACCAGCTACCTTCAGAATGAAGCAAAAAGGTTGAAATTTACAGCTAATCATCCAAAGGATTTGGTAATTGGTGATATTACCAAGGGAGTAAGTACTCGTACATCCTGTAGAGATATTGTTTCTAGTGTTGCATTTATCTCACAGCTAGAACCCAAAACTATTGATGAAGCATGTAGTGATAGTTTTTGGATAGATGCTATACAAGAGAAATTAAACCAATTTGAACGAAATCAAGTTTGGGAACTTGTTCCCAGGCCTGTTGATCATCCGGTCATTGGCACCCGTTGGGTATTCCGAAACAAACTGAATGAAAATGGTTTAGTGACTCGTAATAAGGCTCGACTCGTAGCTCAAGGATATAATCAGGAAGAGGGTATCGACTACGATGAGACTTATGCCCCAGTTGCGAGATTAGAATCCATTCGCATGTTATGTGCATTTGCATGTTTTCATGATTTCAAACTTTTTCAAATGGATGTCAAGAGTGCTTTTCTAAATGGCTTTATAAAAGAAGAAGTTTTTGTAGCACAACCTCCGGGTTTTACGGATTTCAAAAATCCTGACCATGTTTTTAAGTTGAAGAAAGCTCTATACGGTTTAAAACAAGCCCCTCGTGCTTGGTATGATCGTCTAAGCTCTTTTCTACTTGACAACGGCTTTTCAAAAGGAAAGGTTGACACTACACTTTTTATTAAATCTTTTAATGGCAAGCTGCTTTTAATTCAAATCTATGTTGATGATATCATATTTGGATCCACTGATGAATCTCTTTGTCAAGAATTTTCTAAGTGTATGCAGAATGAGTTTGAAATGAGCATGATGGGAGAGCTGAAATTCTTTCTCGGATTGCAAATCAAACAAACTGATAATGGGACATTCATAAATCAAGCCAAGTACACAAAAGACTTGCTAAAGAAGTTCGATCTGGACAATGTCAAACCTAATGGCACTCCAATGGCAACTTCAACAAAGCTTGATTCAGATGAACAAGGCAAGCCAGTCGACACACGTAAGTATCGAGGTATGATTGGTAGTTTACTTTATTTAACTGCTAGTCGTCCAGATATAATGTTTAGTGTTTGCCTGTGTGCACATTTTCAAGCTAACCCAAAGGAATCACATCTGTCCGCAGTTAAGCGTATCTTCCGATACCTTAAAGGCACTTCTTCTGTTGGCTTGTGGTATCCCAAAACTAAGTCCTTTGACCTTATTGGTTATTCGGATACAGATTTTGCTGGATGCAAAGTTGATAGAAAAAGTACAAGTGGCACATGTCATTTCTTAGGCAAAGTTTTAGTCTCTTGGTTTAGTAAAAAGCAAAATTCTGTAGCCCTATCAACAACAGAGGCTGAGTACATCGCCGCAGGACGTTGTTGCGCTCAAATTTTGTGGATGAAACAAACCCTAGAAGACTATGATTTATTTTACACACATATTCCCATTTTCTGTGATAACACGAGCACTATTAATTTGACTAAGAATCCAGTATGTCACTCTCGTACTAAACATATCGAGATTAGACATCATTTTCTTAGAGATCATCATCAAAATGGAGATATAAACCTTGTGTACATAGATACTGAAAATCAATTAGCTGACATCTTCACTAAACCTCTAGCGGAAGATCGTTTCAATTATTTACGTCGAGAATTAGGAATTTTGGACGTCAATAATATTAATTGATTCTGTTTTATGATTATATCTCAATACGCAAAAACTGTGTTAGAGACAAGCCAATAAAGAGTCTGTCTGTCACCACAACTACGGTTGAAGCGAAGCGGTATTTAAGAGTTCCCCGGTGAACCTCCGCCAGCTGGGACAGTACTCCTACAGCTAATCTGAGACAGTCGCTGTGTAAAGACATTTAATTCATAAAATATTATTAATTATGTTATTTGAAGGCTAAAATAACTAATCTTTGAATTAAATATTTGAAATGAGACAATGAAAAAGAAGTGGCAAAAATCAACTTTGAAGAACCCTAGGCGAATTCGGCTAGAACTCTGACCGAATTCGGCCCGAGTTCGGTTGAGGGTATCTGTGTATATATCCAGAATCCGAGAGCTTCTTCTCTTTCATTGCTTCCAAACCAATTCAAACAGCAGCAGCTGCAGCCGACCCGAGCCATCAAACCCTAGTTCTTCACCAATCTTTTCCTTCCAATCTACTTGGTGAAATCTCTCCAAAATTTGGAATCGTACGGAGATCGACATTCTCTACAACATATCCTGATTTTGTGAGGTATAACTCCCTCTCTCTCCACCTTTCAATTTGTGCTTTTTATTTCAATGGCACCTAAATTTAATCCATTCAAGAGGAAGAAGAAGACCACTCCTAGTGAGGAAGGGTCGTCTTCGAATCCACACACGGATTCACTCTTTTCGCCGATCCAAACGAACGACGGCGCTTTAGATGGTTTTTCTTCCAAACCCTCGACCAAGCCCTATTATGGTACGATAATTTTTCTACCCGATCCATATGCGGCGGCGCTCCGATCAAATGGATGGTATTTCCCGATCATCGTCACTTATTTGAGGCATTAGGGTTACACCTATTTGTTAAACTGTGCTTCCCGATAGCTACTAATGCCATTCGTTTATTCTATTGCAATCTCGTAGTTAACACTTTTGTTGTGAGCACACGTGTTGGAGGCATCGACATCGAGTTCGAAGATGCCCTCCTAGCGGAGATTCTTGGTATTCCCAATGAAGGTGAACCGCTAGTAGACATCACGGAATTCGAGTTTCCCGAAGGCACGACACTCACTAGTTTCAAAGCGAAACTCTGTGCTCCTGACAGAGTACGCTCTGGAAAGTTCAAGGCTAACAACCTGAACTTGTTCAACTACGAATTGTACCGCATCATCTACTCTACTATCCTTCCTAAATCTACTTCCAAAGATGATGTGACCTCACTTGAACTGTCCGCCATGTACCATATTCTTAAGGGGATTCCTTTTTCCACCCCTAAGACTATCATTCAGATGATGGGACGATGTCGTGCTAGAGATCGAAATCTCTCTTACGCGATGATTCTCCCTCGTATCTTTCAGCGATTTGAGATCGATCTATCGACTTGTACTCAGGACTCTGAGCCCAAGTTTCTTCAGCTATCTCGTCGCAGCCGGACTGCTTCAGCTCCACCTACTGCTCCTCCTACTACACCTCCTGTAAGCCCCATCTTTTTTTTGTTATTTATTAATTACTATTTGTTAATTTCCCATTTAATTCTAACTTAGACACTTGGATATGCATATAAATACCCATTCATAAGAAGGGGCTTCTTGCAAAAGGAAGCCTTAACTGCCATGAGTCAATATAAGTTTCGAATTCAAATGATTTCCCATGCCAGGAATAGACTGTATTCCTATTCTAATACAGATTGATTCAAATCAGAATTAAATCCATTTGAATTCCTTTCAAACTCATTCGATCCCATCCATTGCTTGCCTATATAAATAGGAAGGATTCCTCCTGCGATTTCTTTGCAAACCCTAAGCAAACCCACAAATTCCTGGCAACTAGGATCGAGCAGAGCACCTAGAAGGAGGTTTCGTGTTGCACACAGGTACACCTCTTTCTCTCTCAAAACAAGTAATATTCTGGGTTGATAGAGGGGTAGGTGTTTGTAGTTTTTCTTCAATAAGCACACAGGGAACATGGGGGTTATTGTTGGGGTAACAGTTTAGGCTAGACCCAGGAAACTGACAATCTAAAGACTAGAGGAAGTTGTACCAGTAAATAAGAAGGCCATGTCCTGTGTCCAAATTTTAGGGTGTTGTGTACCCATCACAAAACATAGGAAAACCTGGTTTTCGAAAGAACAGTCAAAGAAGGGGGAGGGCAGGCAACAGCATTGCCTATTGGGCTATGCCCAAGACTGCCATACCCAGCTATAAAGGGTCCTTGGGACAGGCCTGTACCTGCTTGGGAGTAGCCAGGGTTCATATGACCCTGAGAGTAATGTTATGTCATGGAGACTTGAGAGAGAGAGGGACTGATACAAATCAAGTACACACCTGGGAGCAATCCTAGGGACTAACACCAAGAAAACCTGGGTCCTTGACATTACACACTACTTTAGTTTGTGAGATGAAATCTGAGGTATCAGTTGGACATCATATAGATCCTACTGTAAAAACAGAGTTCAGGCTACTGGGTTGGGGTGCCCTATGAGTAATACCTGGGAAGCATGAGGGAAAACTGATTTCCTGGGAACATGATGCAGAACAGGTGGGCCTTTAAGTCCATATCACGTTAAGAATTTCTGATACACAAGCCTAGCTAAGACTCAGGACATGGTAGAGTTATCTACAGGAGGAAGGGCTAGATTCCTTGCATAAACTTCTGGTGAAGTATCCAAATGGGTAGGATTCCTTAAAGAAAATCATGTGAGTTGATATAAGGCAACCCTCTGATAAGGAGCAAACATAGGGAAGCTTTGAGTTCATCTCCTGGAGAACACCTGGAAACAGTGCTATAGTTTCCTTACCCAAAATTCATGGACCTTAAAGCAGGTTAGTACCCAAGAGTATTTCGAAAATCTTACATCAGTTTTAGACAATATGTACCTAATATTCTGCAGGGACCCAGTTGTACCCTTTGTGTTTAATGTAATGTGGTAACAACAGATGGAGCCCTTGTTCTCTCTGGAAACAGACTACTCACTGTACAACAGTATGGTAGGTACTAATGGTAAATAGAGTACACAGGAAGGAAGTCAAGACTAAAAAATACAAATGGAGTTATGTATATACCATGGGGAGTTGGACTGAAACTTACAGATGCTCCTAGGGAGACTGGATATACAGGATTCCCCAAGTTTAGGAAAATCCTGAACAACAAGGTATAGGGTCACCCACAACACTTTGGAAGACCAACCAGAGTGAATGCCCAGAATACCAAGGGTAGGGATTAGACTAATAGCTACGTTAACAGGTTGATATGCAATATAACAACTAGTTGAACAGGAGGGTTCCAAAGTTGGGGGTAAACACTGAATCAATGAAGCAATTGTAATTAGAACACAAAATCTTCATGTTGAATTATATCTTAACCTTGTGGTTCATTAAATAGGTTCCTTGGACCACGATTTGGACTCAGACCAGTGCCATCAGCTCAGGACGCCAGGCGAGTACAGTTTGTTGTCTGTTTTCAATATTGAATTTCACTATATCTCATTGATTAGTCATCAATTATGTGGATTTTATTTTATTATAAAACCATTGAGTCGGGAATATGGAATACCAAAGATATGTGATCAGACCATAGACATTGTAGATATTGTAGACATTGTAGACATTATAGACATTGTAGATATTGTAGACATTGTAGATCTCGTAGACATTGTTTATTTTATGCAGTAGATCTCGTAGACATTGTTTACTTTATGCAGTAGATCTCGTAGACATTGTTTATTTTATGCAGTAGATCTCGTAGACATCGTTTACTTTTATGCAGTAGATCTCGTAGACATTGTTTAAATTCTGCAAGTAGATATCGTAGACCGTGCAGTGTAGTATCCCAGACCGATCATATATCAAGGTATTTCTAACAGTCGGGAAGGTATTGTTTACTTTATTTTACTGTCGATTTATGTTCTTTATTTTTGTCTTTACTGTTATTTTAAAAACTCATGATTGGTGTCTAACCTTTGTTTATAGTCATTTTCATATATTTGGAACTGCATTCGATGAATTGTACTCGTTCCATCCTGACTGGGTAACCAAACAAATTTTAGGTAATTGCGAGGAGGTCGAGTGCCCTGACCAGTATGGCCCATACTTGGGAGATTTAGCTGAGACAAATTTTTTTATCAGGAGGAGTACGCAGCGTCTGACCCTGCTGCGTTTGCTTAGTTCCTTTAGTTAGAGCTGAGACTTGTATTGGATTTTGAGTTGGCATTGAGACTTGTAGTAGAGATATCATTTCATTATCATACTTTTTCTTTGAGATGGATATTTATTTCACTTTCTAGTTATTGAGTTGTGACTTTGAGTTGTGGTTGATCTATGTGAGGATTATATTATTGCGTGGTTGTTCATCATGTTGTTACAGCGTTCTACCGCCGACTCTGCGGCGTAGGGTAGGCGTGTACACGGTTCATGCCCAAATATTGGGTGCGGGTCGTGACACGTTTTTATGGTGGCCCATGCAGGTCGACGTTTCGCAAGACCAGCAAAACCGTGGTAGTACTTAAGATAGTCGTACTACTGCGGGCCTGTGATTAGGACTAGGAATAAGGACCTAAGGACTATCTTCGTGAGCTGAATTTGCGTTATTGACTTCTATACTCGCCTTCAATTACTCTTATGCATCCTGTTTGAATCATTCTATTCGTCTAATGATTTTCCTTTGTCTTCAGCTAATGGATCCACATGACAGGAACAACGCTGCATGGAACACTCCACCGACTGTTGGCAGATTTTACACTTACGAGACTCCTCCGACTCAGGGAGGCCAGCTTACTCACCAGGGTAGACCGGCTCAGCCACAGTATTCGAGGTTCCGCAGGGATGACATTCCGTCTCCACCACAGTTCCCTCCGCAGACACCAGCACCAGCACCCATTCCTCCACCGGCACCAGCAGCTTATCCACCACCTGCGATGCACCCAGCACCAGCCGTGTATTCCATGCCTATGATGCAGCAGGTTCCCTACACATACCCAGCACCAGCTATGCATCCAGCACCAGTGATGTACCCAGCTCCTACTGTACATCCCGCACCAGCGATGTACCCGGCACCTGCACTGCCCCCGCCACCAGCCCTGGACAATATTACCATGTTGGGACTTATGTAACAACAGGCCAACATCATTCATGATACTTTGCGAGAGGTTCTCCAGCAGAGGGATGCTCTCCGACAGCAACCGGGAAATCCCAAGCACTTCATGGACTTTAGGCCCATGCCATTCTATGGGACAGAGGGGATCGTCTACGCTGATGAATGGCTGGAGAACGTGGAGAGGTATCTGAAGATGGCCCGAATCCCGGAGGATCTGAAGATAGAGTCAGTCAGCGGACAGCTTTTCGATATCGCACAGACATGGTACCAAAGCGAGCCCTGCTTTTCTGCTCCAGACGTCACTTGGGAAGAGTTCAAGCGCCTGTTCACGAAAAAGTTCCACCCATATGTAGCATGAGAGGCACTAGTGAGCCAGTTTGAGCATCTGGAATAAGGCAACCACACCGTTGATGAGTATACAGCTGAGTTTTCTCGCCTCAGTCGCTTTGCGGAGAACTTGGTCAGCACCCCGAAAGACAAGGCACAACGGTTCAGGAAGGGACTGTCATACGAGATTCGCTTGGCCATCGCCACCAGCCGAGCTACTACCTATGAGGAGATTCTGGAAGTCGCACAAGCAGTGGAGGAAGAACTAAATTACAGACCGAAGAGGAGTCGAGAGACTTTTGGAGGAAACAACAACCAAGCTACCCCAGCGAAGCGTTCCCAGTTCCAGCCGAAGGCCTTTCAGCACCATCATCAGCAGCAGCTCCAGCCCGCTGGTAAAGCTCCAGCATATTAGCAGAACCGGGTTCCAGCCCGAGCCCAGACTCAGCAGCCACAGAGACAGCTACAGCAGGTTCCGCACTGCACTCACTGCGGGAGGAACGGACACATTTGGGATGACTGCCGGAAGAGGCTCGGAGCTATTTGCGGAGCTATGATCGAGGGAAAGGAGATCCCATACCCCCATCATCATGGAGTTCATGGACGTATTTCTCGAAGACTTATCAGGATTGCCGCCAGACAGGGACATCGAGTTTGCTATTGATCTAGTGCCAGGCGCAGTACCGACGGCACAACCGGTATATCGGATCAACAACAAGGAAGCTGAAGAATTAAAGAAGCAGATAGACGAATTGCTGGAAAAAGGGTTCATCAGGGAGAGTTCGTCGCCATGGGGCTCCCCTGTCCTTTTTGTGCCAAAGAAGGATGGTACGGTACGAATGTGCATCGACTACCGGACCTTAAATAACCACACTATCAAGAACAAGTATCCGCTGCCGAGGATAGACGATCTCTTCGATCAATTGAGCGGCGCGCGGGTATTCTCCAAGATAGATTTGAGGTCGGGGTACCATCAGTTGAAAGTGAAGAAAGAAGATATACCGAAGACTGCTTTCCGGACCAAGTACGGACAATGTGAGTTCATGGTGATGCCATTCGGGTTGACTAATGCCCCGACAGTCTTCATGAACTTGATGAACAAGGTATTCCATCCGTACCTTGACAAGTTCGTGGTGGTGTTCATCGATGACATACTCATCTATTCGAAAACACCGGAGGAACACGAGAACATCTGAGGATCGTACTAGAGACCCTCAGGAGGGAGAAGCTCTATGGAAAGCTCTCGAAATGTGAGTTCTTCTTGGACAAGGTAGAGTTTCTTGGTCACGTGGTGACAGGCGACGGTATATCCGTCGATCCGAAGAAGGTGACAGCAGTGGAGGCATGGTCTACTCCGACTACAGTAGCATAGATCCAAAGTTTTTTGGGGCTAGCAGGGTACTATCGGAAGTTCGTACAGGACTTCACCCGGATTGCAGAGCCGCTTACTAGGCTCACGAGAAAGGATGTGGAGTACGTATGGACGGAGGATTGCCAGGCTGCATTCGACGAATTGAAGAAGAGACTGACGACAGCCCCTATCTTAGCTTTGCCTTCGGGATTGGGAGGTTTCACCATTTATAGTAATGCCTCGGGCAAAGGACTGGGTTGTGTCCTAGAGCAGAATAAGAGAGTGATAGCCTATGCGTCTCGACAGTTGAGACCGCATGAGAAGAACTATCCCACTCACGATCTTGAGTTGGCAGCCGTGATCTTCGCCTTGAAGCTGTGGAGACATTATTTGTACGGAGAGCGAGTGGAAATCTTCACTGACCACAAAAGCTTGAAGTACGTCTTCACGCAAAAGGAGTTGAACATGAGGCAGCGCAGATAGCTTGAGCTGATGAGTGACTATGACATATCACTGCAGTATCATCCGGGAAAAGCCAACGTTGTTGCGGATGCTTTGAGCAGGTATCCCGTGGCAATGTGCGTGACCCGAGATCGTCACTTGTTAGCGGATTTAGAGAGTTTGGGTATCGAGATCGTCATTCCGGGAGCCGAGATGCAGATGATGGGCATGCAGATTCAGTCAGGGCTGATGGACAGGATTCGGGAGGCACAGCATCAGGATGAACAACTGAAGGAAATTATAGCACAAACACGAGCTGGATCGCGGGATGATTTCACTATTGCAGAGGATGGTTCATTGAGGCACGGGACAAGACTTTGTGTACCGAGTGGTGAGCTTAGAGAAGAAGTTATGCAAGAGGCACATCGCTCCCAGTATTCTTTACATCCGGGAGCCAATAAGATGTACAAGGATCTGCGCAACCACGTATGGTGGTATGGTATGAAACGCGAAGTAGCTCGCTTCGTTTCTAGGTGCCTCGTATGTCAACAGGTCAAAGCTGAGAGACAGAGACCAGGAGGATTGTTGCAGCCACTGCCAATACCCGAGTGGAAGTGGGAACACATCACTATGGATTTCGTTTTCGGTCTTCCACGATCATCGGGCGGTAAGGACGCGATTTGGGTCATCGTCGACAGGTTGACCAAATCGGCCCACGTTATTTCATTTAAAGTGGGGTTGTCTACGGAGAAGATGGCAGAGCTCTATGTGAAGTAGATAGTCCGGTTGCACGGGGTTCCGGTGAGTATCGTGTCAGACCATGATAGCAGGTTCACATCTCACTTCTGGAGGAGCCTACAGGCCAGTTTGGGCACAGCGCTCAAGTTCAGCACTGCTTATCATCCACAGACGGATGGACAGTCAGAGTGGACCATTCAGACGCTCGAGGATATGCTGCGGACATGCATGCTAGATTTTGGCGGCTCATGGGAGGACCACCTTCATCTCGTGGAGTTCTCCTATAACAACAGCTACCAAGCTAGTATCAAGATGTCCCCTTTTGAGGCATTGTATGGTCGGAGATGTCGTACCCCGCTGTCTTGGGACGATGTGGGAGAGCGTGCGCTGTTGGGACCAGAGATGGTAGTAGATGCTGCGGAGAAGGTCAAGATGATTAGAGAGCGGCTTCGCGTGGCTCAGGACAGGCAGAAGCACTGGGCCGACAGTCACCGTAGGCCGTTAGAGTTTGAGGTATAGAATTTATTTAAGATTTAATTGCTCGTATAGTTATGAGTTTTCGTGTTAACATTATGAGTATGTAGGTCGGAGACTTGGTGTTTTTGAAAATTTCTCCAACACGTGGCACTATCCGTTTCGGTAAAGGCGGCAAACTCAGCCCACATTTCATTGGGCCGTTTGAGATCTTCGAGAAAATTGGTGCAGTAGCATACCGATTAGCCTTGCCGCCTGCACTGGAGGGAGTGCACAACGTGTTCCACGTATCCCAGCTGCGACGATACGTGGCGGACCCCGGCCATGTCTTAGACCATTCAGAGATCGAGGTGGGACCGAGTCTCAGTTACCAGGAGCAGCCCGTGGAGATCTTGGACCGCAGAGAGAAGGGGCTAAGGAATCAAGTGATCCCCTTAGTTCGTGTCGCGTGGAGACACCATTCACCAGGCGAGTCCACATGGGAGAGAGAGGACGAGATGCGCGAGCGCTACCCCTACCTCTTTGAGGACTGAGGTACAGTTCGACTTTACTTTTTTGCTAAATTTTGAGGGCAAAATTAATTTAAGGGGGATAGACTTGTAAGCCCCATCTTTTTTTTGTTATTTATTAATTACTATTTGTTAATTTCCCATTTAATTCTAACTTAGACACTTGGATATGCATATAAATACCTATTCATAAGAAGGGGCTTCTTGCAAAAGGAAGCCTTAACTGCCATGAGTCAATATAAGTTTCGAATTCAAATGATTTCCCATGCCAGGAATAGACTGCATTCCTATTCTAATACAGATTGATTCAAATCAGAATTAAATCCATTTGAATTCCTTTCAAACTCATTCGATCCCATCCATTGCTTGCCTATATAAATAGGAAGGATTCCTCCTGCGATTTCTTTGCAAACCCTAAGCAAACCCACAAATTCCTGGCAACTAGGATCGAGCAGAGCACCTAGAAGGAGGTTTCGTGTTGCACACAGGTACACCTCTTTCTTTCTCAAAACAAGTAATATTCTGGGTTGATAGAGGGGTAGGTGTTTGTAGTTTTTCTTCAATAAGCACACAGGGAACATGGGGGTTATTGTTGGGGTAACATTTTAGGCTAGACCCAGGAAACTGACAATCTAAAGACTAGAGGAAGTTGTACCAGTAAATAGGAAGGCCATGTCCTGTGTCCAGATTTTAGGGTGTTGTGTACCCATCACAACACATAGGAAAACCTGGTTTTCGAAAGAACAGTCAAAGAAGGGGGAGGGCAGGCAACAGCATTGCCTATTGGGCTATGCCCAAGACTGCCATACCCAGCTATAAAGGGTCCTTGGGGCAGGCCTGTACCTGCTTAGAAGTAGCCAGGGTTCATATGACCCTGAGAGTAATGTTATGTCATGGAGACTTGAGAGAGAGAGGGACTGATACAAATCAAGTACACACCTGGGAGCAATCCTAGGGACTAACACCAAGAAAACCTGGGTCCTTGACATTACACACTACTTTAGTTTGTGAGATGAAATCTGAGGTATCAGTTGGACATCATGTAGATCCTACTGTAAAAACAGAGTTCAGGCTACTAGGTTAGGGTGCCCTATGAGTAATACCTGGGAAGCATGAGGGAAAACTAATTTCCTGGGAACATGATGCAGAACAGGTGGGCCTTTAAGTCCATATCACGTTAAGAATTTCTGATACACAAGCCTAGCTAAGACTCAGGACATGGTAGAGTTATCTACAGGAGGAAGGGCTAGATTCCTTGCATAAACTTCTGGTGAAGTATCCAAATGGGTTGGATTCCTTAAAGAAAATCATGTGAGTTGATATAAGGCAACCCTCTGATAAGGAGCAAACATAGGGAAGCTTTGAGTTCATCTCCTGGAGAACACCTGGAGACAGTGCTATAGTTTCCTTACCCAAAATTCATGGACCCTAAAGCAGGTTAGTACCCAAGAGTATTTCGAAAATCTTACATCAGTTTTAGACAATATGTACCTAATATTCTGCAAGGACCCAGTTTTACCCTGTGTTTAATGTAATGTGGTAACAACAGATGGAGCCCTTGTTCTCTCTGGAAACAGACTACTCATTGTACAACAGTATGGTAGGTACTAATGGTAAATAGAGTACACAGGAAGGAAGTCAAGACTAAAAAATACAAATGGAGTTATGTATATACCATGGGGAGTTGGACTGAAACTTACAGATGCTCCTAGGGAGACTAGGTATACAGGATTCCCCAAGTTTAGGAAAATCCTGAACAACAAGGTATAGGGTCACCCACAACACTTTGGGAGACCAACCAGAGTGAATGCCCAGAATACCAAGGGTAGGGATTAGACTAATAGCTACGTTAACAGGTTGATATGCAATATAACAACTAGTTGAACATGAGGGTTCCAAAGTTGGGGGTAAACACTGAATCAATGAAGCAATTGTAATTAGAACACAAAATCTTTATGTTGAATTATATCTTGACCATGTGGTTCATTAAATAGGTTCCTTGGACCACGATTTGGACTCAGACCAGTGCGATCAGCTCAGGACGTCAGGCGAGTACAGTTTGTTGTCTGTTTTCAATATTGAATTTTACTATATCTCATTGATTAGTCATCAATTATGTGGATTTTATTTTATTATAAAACCATTGAGTCGGGAATATGGAATACCAAATATATGTGATCAGACCATAGACATTGTAGATATTGTAGACATTGTAGACATTGTAGACATTGTAGATATTGTAGACATTGTAGATCTCGTAGACATTAATTATTTTATGCAGTAGATCTCGTAGACATCGTTTACTTTATGCAGTAGATCTCGTAGACATTGTTTATTTTATGCAGTAGATCTCGTAGACATCATTTACTTTTATGCAGTAGATCTCGTAGACATTGTTTAAATTCTGCAAGTAGATATCGTAGACCGTGCGGTGTAGTGTCCCAGACCGATCACATATCAAGGTATTTCTAACAGTCGGGAAGGTATTGTTTACTTTATTTTACTGTCGATTTACGTTCTTTATTTTTGTCTTTACTGTTATTTTAAAAACTCATGATTGGTGTCTAACCTTTGTTTATAGTCATTTTCATATATTTGGAACTGCATTCGATGAATTGTACTCGTTCCATCCTGACTGGGTAACCAAATAAATTTTAGGTAATTGCGAGGAGGTCGAGTGCCCTGACCAGTATGGCCCATACTTGGAAGATTTAGCTGAGATAGATTTTGCTTATCAGGAGGAGTACGCAGCGTCTGACCCTGCTGCGTTTGCTTAGTTCCTTTAGTTAGAGCTGAGACTTGTATTGGATTTTGAGTTGGCATTGAGACTTGTGGTAGAGATATCATTTCATTATCATACTTTTCCTTTGAGATGGATATTTATTTCACTTTCTAGTTATTGAGTTGTGACTTTGAGTTGTGGTTGATCTATGTGAGGATTATATTATTGCGTGGTTGTTCATCATATTGTTACAGTGTTCTACCGCCGACTCTGCGGCGTAGGCTGGGCGTGTACACGGTTCATGCCCAAATATTGGGTGCGGGTCGTGACACCTCCTCCACCACCTCATCAGTATGCCATGACATTTGAGGGCATACATCAGCACTTATCTGCTTTGCACGTCTCATTGACGGACATGGCTCGCGAGCGTGAGTTCCGCGACGTCACTCATTACCAAGCGATGGCAAACTCCTTGGCCGATCTGCGTTTTGCCCAGACTGGTCACTCTGCCGCCTCCATCCCTCGAGATCCAGCTTTTTCGGGTTACCGCTGTGAGGATGAGGCTGTCCATGCCTACTTCCAGCTAGGTAACGCCTATGATTGGTATCGTGTACCTCGTGACTACGTTGGTGAGTTCTATGCTGGCGCCCCTACTCATCCTTCTGGCGCTGGTACTTCATGCTGGCCGAGCTGCTGATGATGATGATGACGAGGATAGTGATGAGGAGATGTGATTTGATTTTTTAGTGACATTCTATTGTATACTTAGAAATGCTCCAACATTCCAAGTTTTTATCATTATTTCTTTTTATCAGTACTTTTGATATTTATCAGCACTTTGTAGTATGCTTTCAGTACTTTTTCATAGACATGCTTATGGTGTTTCTTTTATGATATTTCAGCACTTTGTTTTAAGCACTATCTCTTTATACTGCTTCTTCATTACAAACTGCCTATGAAATAGCATGCCTGAGATTTCTTTTATGTTTTTTGAAACAATAGCATGACTGTGATAATATTCTTTAGAAATAATAGCATGCATGTGATGATAATTTGTAGCAACTTTACATGCCTGTGATGATGTATATCTACTCTTTATTTATTATGTTTTTTCACTATTTGTTCCTTATGCATTAATTGCGGGGGAGCCTTCTGCATTAAATGCGGGGGAGCCTTCTCTTGTGCAATTATTTTGCTAAGTGACAAAGGGGGAGAAAATTAAAGATCTAACATATTTTTTTTGAGTTAAATACAGGACATGAACAATTTCACGTTTTGATTCTTTTTGAACAAGCTTAATGTTATATCATTCATAGTTTGTCAATTATCAAAATAGGGGAGATTGTTGGCCCATTGGTCATATGGTCAACCTGATTTTAATAACTGATCAAACTCTGTCTGGATATACAAAGCTAGTTGGGACATCTCGGTTTCTTGGACATAAGCAAGATTGGCTATCCACTCCGTTCAAGACTGAAGATCTGTTTGCCTACTCGAGTCTGTATTTCCTATGCAATGTAATTTTTATTTTATTTGAGTCTAGGAATATGTTGTACACCGAGTCGTACTGGCAAATAGGCTATCCCCAAAATAGTTCAAAATGTTTTTAAAATGACCTATCAAATGTTTACAAAAAGGTTTTCAAAAAGGTTTTCAAAAATCACCAAAACCTAATTTTAAAACCCTAACCTAACCCTGACAGAACTCGGCCAGAGTTCGGCCAGAGTTCGGCCAGAGTTTGGTTAGTGGCCGTTGTGATTTTGAATCTCTGGAACTTGGTCCTCCTGCAGTTGCGGATTTGACCGAGATTTGCTCAAAGAGTTCTGCCCGAATTCTGCTCGAATTCTGACAGAAGTCTGCCTTTGGAACTCCTATAAATAGAGAAGGATTTCGATCATTTCAACTCACTCATTCACTTTCAATCTTCTCTCTATCTAAAGCTTTCAGTCTTCCAAAGAGTTTTCTAGAGCTTTCAATTTCAGATCCCAAGCCAGTTACAATCCTCTAGTCAATTTGCCAGTGCGGTACGGTCTAGAAGTTTCTGAGAGATTGTAATCAGAAGGCATGATTGAAGAATACCTCTTCACATTTGAAGTTGGACGAGTTCTTCGTATCAAAGCTCGCGTTGTAGAAGTTGCAAGGACTTCGTAAGAAAACTTGCAGTTTTTCCAATAGTGGATTCAACTGGTAGCAAGAGTTCTACCGATTGGATTAGTCCTCAACAGAGGGATACCAGTATACATCGCTGTCTTTGCGTTTGCTCTCTTAACTTTGCCTTTATATTATTTCAGTTGTGATTAATATTCTGTGATTGTGCTGCTAACATTTTTATTTAGCATTATTCCGCTGCCAACTCTATTCACCCCCCCCTCTAGAGTATTACGCTTTACTATTTCGTTCCTACAGAAATCAATATTCAACGGTGAAGGGTAATCCATAAATAGACCCCTACTATTTGATGGAACAAACTACACATATTGAAAAACACGAATGACTTTCTTTCTAAAGTCTCTTGACTTTGATCTTTGGTCCATAGTTGTTGACAGTTATAAGAAACCGAAACCTATAGTTATTGAGGGCGTACTTGTAGACAAGCCACATGACAAATACACAGACGAAAAAAAGTCAAAGGCTAGTCTAGATGCACGTGCCATTAATGCACTATTCTGGAATTGACAAAACGGAGTTCTATCGAGTTTCTACCTATACTACGTCTCATAATATTTGGAGACTTCTTTAGGTAACCCATGAGGGGACTTCCCAAGTTAAAGAATCCAAAATTAGCAGACTAACACAGAAATATGAATCTTTTAAGATAAAACCCGACGAGTTAATTACACAGATGTTTAATCATTTCCTAGATATTACTAACCCTTTGCAATCTCTTGGTAAGGATTACAGTAATCATGAGAAGATCAGAAAAGTGCTACGGGCTCTAACCAAAAATTGGAACCCAAAGGCTACTACAATCATTGAAGAAAATGATCTCACCACCATGACTATGGAGACACTCATGGGCAAGCTGATGACCCACGAGCTGGACCTACAAGAATTTGAAGAAGCGACCCCTAAAGAAAAATTGATCGCCTTCAAAGCACAAGCCAAAAGAGTTGCATATAAAGATTCTAACGAAGAATCATCTAGTGGTGATGAGCAAGCCCTGCTAGTAAAGAACTTCAGAAAATTCTTAAAGTTTGAAAGATCAAACCGAAGGAAGAAAGACGTCCACAAAAGCAATAAAGAAGAAACAATATGCTTTGGATACAAGAAGTTAGGGCATATAAAGAAGGACTATCCAATGTCAAAGAAAAGCAGTCCATATGATAGATCAAGATCAAGAAGAAAAGCTACAACTGGTCGAAAGTATGCAAATACAAGCATCTGGCACGAAAGTGATGCCAGTGAATCAGAGGAAGAGGACAGACCTTGCAGCACTGCTAATGTCTGTCTTATGGCACTCGATAAGGTATCAGCTAACCCTTTATGATGACTTTACTTTTGATGAGTTAGAAAATGCTTTTAGCGAACTACTTGAAGAACACATAAATGTTATAAACAAGTATAAGCAATCTCACAAAGAGGTTAAGGCATGCACAACCGGAGTAGCAAGATTATCTAATCTTCTCGAAGATATTAGAGAGACATCTACTACCAGTAACACGGATGAGATAGCCAAGCTCAAGGTAGACTATCATGAGGCTCCTCGCCATTGAAAAGAAATAAAGAGACTATGTCAAGATATAAGAACTTTATGACATAGAGAAGAAGAGGCACTTAGTCACAGAGCAAAGACTTGCTGATATGAGTACTAAATATGAGGAGTCTTGTGCGGTCTCTAAAAAATTAGAGATCAACTTAGGCAAGCAGGCCATTCTTGTGATACAGCCTAAGGTTAGTCCTACGCTAAGCATACAACTAAGAGGACTAAACTACAGAAAGCACGCAAACAACACATTAATCACAATCATGTTTTCACTTATAGGTTTTCAAAGAAGACACAAATGCATGTCAATACAGAAATAAAGAGCACTTTTTTCATAACTCACTTGCACGTACTGTGGTACTCACGGGAATATATCACAGTATTGTCTAGCAAGAAAGCTTGTTGACAATCAAACATTTGTTTGGAGACCTAATACTAATCAAAATAGACCCTTCAAATGGGTACCAAAGGATTTATCTACTCGTATTGTAGGTGGACCCTCAACCCTCTCATTCTAGAAGCAAGTGGATCCTCGATAGCAGATGTTTACGGCACATGACTGGTGATGCATCTTTGTTCTCTACGCTATCGATGAAGAAAGAAGGATACGTCTCCTTCAGAAACAACTTGAGAGGTGATATAATTGAAAATGGCACTGTTGGTATGTCTCCTTATCCAGTAATAAAAGACGTTTCTCTAGTTACAGAATTGAAACATAACCTACTGAGCATAAGTCATTTGGCAGATAATAGTTATGGCATCAACTTTGTAAAAGAAAAATGTATTATATATGAAATGTCGTATGGTAATCCCGTATATGAAGGGATTAGAGAAGACAATATTTATATTTTCTTTCTAGAGAATACTAACAATACAAGAAGGTGCCTAGTAGCAAATCAAGATGAAAGGTGGCTATGGCACATGAGGCTAGGACATGCCAATATGGACACTATCTCACAACTGTACACTAAAAAGTTGGTAAAAGGACTCCCTGAGATCACATTCAAGAGAGACATGGTATGTGCTGACTGGACAACTAGGTCTACTTTTAAATCCATCAACGCTGTAAGTACCTCTAAACCCTTGCAGTTCATTCATATGGATTTATTTGGTCCTAGTAGAGTCGCTAGTCTTGGCGGTAAACTCTACGCCTTTGTTATTGTTGATGATTTCTCTCGTTTTACATGGGTTTACTTTTTATCAAACAAAAGTGATACAATTTTTGAATTTTAGATATTTTGTAAAAAGGTACAAAACGAAAAAGGCTTCATGATTACTCGTATCCAAAGTGATCATGGTGGTGTGTAACGCCCAAGTCCCAAAATACGTAGGACTAGGAACGTAGACATGCCAGCTGTATTTATACGAAGTACATAGGCTTCGTATAGATACATAAGCTATAAAAATGTAGTAGAACCATAACTAATCTCATCCACGTAAAATAAATGAATAGAAGACATCATATAAAGATAATGAATTGTCTTGATATAATATGTTAGGCGGAGACAAATCTACTACCAACAAAATAAGGAAATAAAATACATGGAAAATAAAATGAGCGACGAGCGAAGCGAAGACGATCCAAATGCAATCATCCTCGAGGAAATAGCGAAGATCACGGCTAGAGCTAGAACACCTGCGAAAGACAATAGCACACACCTGGGGAGATAACCAGGTCCTCAGAGGGACGTAACAAGACACATAATATCATGCCATATAAACTAAATAAATATTGCTCAAATAAATAAGTAAATCGAATTATAACATGGTCCAATACGCACCTACTGAACGAGCGTACCATCCCCCCAACCAAACAAGGACAGGAGATGGTAAACTAATTCACGGTAACGTATCTTCCCATGCTATGAATCCAATATGGTATCCGGACCCCAACAAGGTTCAATACCTTCTCATCGAAATAGTAAGTCACACCTACAACCAAACAAGGATAAGATGTGACAAACTAGTCCGCGACAAGTTATTGTTCCAAGCCACGGTCAGATACAAGTACCCAAACCAAAAGTACTCGTACCTAACGGATAAAGGTAGCCTAACCGTTCTAAGTGAATGCAGTTTTAAGAACAGTTCATGGTCGCATGACTACCCAGTCAAGTCGAGAAAATAATACAGTACCTCAGTAGCGAGTCACAACACCATATACTATTCCTCAGTATCGAGCGAGTCTATAGCATACAGTCTACCTATCGTTCCTCAATAGCGAGCGAGTCTACGATAGATAGGGTGGTAGTCAACTTCCAATCATGTTCTTCCCGCCCAATGCTAACTCTATAACCGTTAAGTCAAACTAGCATGCAACCTCTATTAGCGGTTATTCCTATCGCATGACTTGTACGTACTGGTGGCCAGCCAATCACGCACTTCCGTATTCTATATGCGACACACAACTTCGTGGTACAACGTGTCAAGGCCATGAATGCAACACACAAAGGTGGTCCCTTAAATCTAGGTTTAATGTGTAAGAAAATAATACATAGCAAAAAACTGAACAGTAAATTCTAACAGGTTATGCCATGTATCACAGTTTATTTTGCATAAAGAAAATAATGAACATGCATGAAATATAAGCTAAAATAATTAAACAGCAAATGGCAAGGTGTCTTGCCTGATAGAGCGCCTGGTGTAGTGCAATGATCCAGGTGGCATGATCTGTGACTTCGGTACAACAACTATGCAAGGTGACCTCTGATGGTGGCACGGACAGTTCCATTGGGTTCAGAAGGGTCAAATTTGTTAAGGTAGGCATAAGGTGGGCTCGAAATTGGCGAGGGAATAGGAATAACGGGATTGGTTATGGAAAGGAGAAAATCAAAGAAAAATGGATAATAAAATATTTATGATTTTGGAAAACTATTTGTAACACTCGAAATTATATTTCTATTAGCTAAAATAGTTTTTTAGATATATATACTTGAAACATGAAAATCTTTTAAGGCAAACTCTAAGTTCGTCGAAAATATAATTGGTAGAAAACTATATATATATATATATATATATATATATATATATATATATATATATATATATATATATATATATATATATATATTTTTTTATTTTTTTTATTTTTTTTATTTTTTTTATTTTTTTATATATATATATATATATTATAGTAATAATACTTTTAAATAACTATACGAAATTTTTACCATAATAATAAATCTATGGCTTCTAGCGCCTAGTCCTTTTTGTTATAAAATAGTTTTGAAAAATAAAACATAAATACTAAAAGTGATAATACCTTATAATACAAAAATATATATATATATGATATAATACCATGGTACCATAGGAATTTAATTCTAGCAAACCTATGAAACAACCAGTAGTAAAAATAATAGTTTTAATAATAATAATAATAATAATACTAAGTAAAAAAACAACAACTGTGCATACTCATTGTTGTGCCTTTCTCGAGGGAGAGAAGCCACACAGCAATTATTAAAGAAAACACAACTAATATTATAGAATAAAACCTAAGAAGTAAAATATAAAAAATAAAAAGATAATAAAAAATTTTATTGTGCAACAGTCTACTGACTGCTGCTGTGTTCTTAAAAAAATAAGAAAGAAAGAGGGAGAGAGAAATGCGAAGGGGGGAGATGGAGAGGAGAGGGTTCGAGAGGAGGCTGGAGAGAGGAAGTCGGGGTTGGGCGCTTGGGCGGCGGAGGAAAGGGCCGCGGGGAGAGAACTCGGGAGAGAGAGAGAGGGAGACGGCGAGTAGGGTTTCTTGGAGAACGCGATGGAGGAAGCGGGGAGCGGTCGGAAAAGAGGGGCGGAGATCCGGCGGGGAACGGCGGACGCAGGCGGAGAAGGGTTTAGGGAAGGCCGGAGTTGGTGGATCGGGGGGGTCGGTCGTGGAGGCGGCTACGGGCGGTGGAGTCTAGGGCTAGGCCGACGGCCGGGCGTTCAGTCAAGGCGGCGCTGGCGGAGAGGGTTGCGCGCGCGTCGAGGTTTGGTGGAGGCGGCCGGGAACGGCGCTGCGGAGGATCGGCGCTGCTCGGCGAGGCGGGGTTCAGCGGCATAGGGTTGCGTCGGCGGCGGGATCGGAGTGCGGCGCTCGACAGGTAAGTCGAAGCTAGGGTTTTAATTTTTTTGCTTTTGGTTTGGGAAATTTTTGGTGCTGGTGGTGATGCCTTGTCGTGGTCGACGGAGGCGGTGGTGTGTTGCCAGAGATGGCTACGGCGGTGACGGCGGAGGGTGTTTGGTGGTGCTGGCGGTCGTGGGTGGCGGTACAGGGGGTTTGGTGGTCGAAGGTACTGGGTGTGGACGAGATGGGTCTGTGCGGGTGGTCGGAGTGGCCCGGCGGTGGTGGCAGGAGGTGATGGGTTGGCTGGTGGTGAGTGTCGATGGTTGGACGAGGGTGTTGTGTCGGTCGGGAAGGAGAACGGAGACGGGTTGGCCGGAGGGCGGTGTCGATTAGGTTAGGTTAGGATTAGGGTTTTGGATGAATCGTGTCGGAGTTGTCGACACGGGGAAATAAATGTATTTGTAATGGATGGAATAAGAATTTGGGACGTAGAACACGGACACTGACACGAGACACTGCACTTGTGGTGGAAGAAATATTTGTGTGGATGAATAATGAATTGGAGGAGTACCTGCCTATTTATAGGATGTGGAAATTCCCAATTAGATAGGATTAGGATATAGTTTAAACCCAAATTAGATAATGCAATCTATTTAATTTAAAACCAATCAAATCAAATCCAAATCCAAATCCAATTAAATCTAATTAAATCAAATTAAATTCTCGTAGTTTAAAAATCAAATCAATAAATCAAATTTTAATTATTTAACTATTTAAATAAATACATAGATTCAAATCAAGATTTAAATTTTCACAATAAATTCAAAATATGCTTTCCAAAAATACTAATAATATTAATTTCGAAAATTATATTTTTATTTAAAATAAACTAATAAATATTTATGAGCTATATGTATGCACAAATATTCTTTACATAAATATACTTTCTAACATACCACTTTATGGGAAAATACTTTATAATTATAACTGCATAAGTAAAAGGCTTTTCATAATTAAAACCATAAACTTGAAATGATAGCTAGAAATAATTATTACCTATATTATTTTAAAACCATAAAAATAATAAAAATAATATTTTTCAAAAATATGTACGCTCGCACATATTCGTAGTCGTCGAGCAAATTCGAAAAAGAAATAAAAGTCGTGCGCGACGTATAATACGACTTCGCGACGTGTATTATGAAAATTTTAAATCAGTACTAAATTTAACATAAAAAAATAGTAGAAATTTTGGGGGTTTTATATGGTGAATTCGTAAATATGGATTTCAAAAAGTTTTGTGATGATAATGGATATTACCACGAGTTTTCTTGTCCTAGAACTCTCCAACAAAATGGTATTATGGAGCGGAAGAATCATACTCTAAGCAAGATAGCTAGAGTCATGTTGAATCAGCATAATCTTTGTAAATATTTTTGGGCAGAAGCTGTTAGTATAGCCTTTCATGTTTTAAATAGGGTATTAATTCGACCTATATCGAAGAAAACACCATATGAGCTTTGGTTTGGAAGGATTCCAAATATTTCTTATTTTAAAAAATTTGGATGTTGCTGTTTTATCCTGAACACCAAGGACAACTTGGGAAAGTTCGACTCTAAAGCAGATGAAGGAATATTTTTCGGATATACTGCTAAGAGTAAGGGATATAGAGCTTTTAATAAAAGATCTATAATTGTTGAAGAATCTATTAATGTTACTTTTGATGAGCTCAATAGTCACAGGTCTAGATAGTGATGATGAAGATGCACAGGTTAAATCCAAGTCATCCAAAGATACTGGTACTAGAGAGAGCCTTATGGAAGATCTAACAGAGAGATTCAAATAATGAAAATTCTTGCCAGATCATCCAGAGACGCTCATCATAGGTGATGTATCAAAAGGTGTAAGTACACGTTCTTCTAATAAAGATACAGATATATCAGCCAATGTAGCTTTTATATTGCAAGTAGAGCCTAAGACAGTAGCAGATGCTTTTAATGGTGAATTTTGGATTAATGTCGTACAAGAGAAACTTAATAAATTTGAGAGAAACCAAGTTTAGGAACTTGTTCCTGAACTTATTGGTCAATCGATAATTGGTACCAAATGGGTATTTCATAATAAATTAAGTGAGGGTGGGCAAGTTCTACGCAACAAAGCACATTTAGTGGCACAATGTTATAATCAAGAAGAAGGTATTGATTATGATGAAACATATGCTCATGTTGCTAGACTAGAAGCTATCCGCATGTTTTATGAATTTACATATTTTCATAATTTTAAATTATTTCAAATGGACGTAAAAAGTAAATTTTTAAATAGATTTTTGAAAGAAGAAGTTTTTGTGAAACAACCCCCTGGTTTTGAAGATTTTCGAAAACCCGATCACATCTTCAACCTTAGAAAGGCACTCTATGGACTCAAACAAGCACCTCGTGCTTGGTATGAATGCCTAAGTGCCTTTCTACTTAAAAATGATTTTTCAAAAGGAAGAGTTGTTACCACTTTATTTATCAAATCTTCAGATGATGATATTCTTCTTATGCAAATTTATGTAGATGACATAACATTCAGTTCTACTAATAAAAAACTTTGTCAAGAATTTGCTAAGTGAATGCAGAGTGAGTTTGAGATGAGTATGATGGGAGAACTAAACTACTTTCTTGGACTTCAGATCAAACAACACTCATAGGGAACATTCATCAACCAAGCTAAGTATATGAAGGATTTACTGAAGATGTACGAGTTCGACAACGTAAAGCCTATCAGAACTCCAATAGCTACATCAACCCGGCTTGACATTGATGCAAGTGGCAAACCATTCGACCAGCGTAAGTATCGAGATATGATTAGTAGTTTATTATATAACTGCTAGTCGCCTTGATATTATGTTTAGCGTTTGTATCTGTGCAAGATATCAAGCTAATCCTAAGGAATCACACTTATGTGCCGTTAAGCATATCTTCCGATACCTTAAGGAAACTTCTACAGTCGGCTTGTAGTATCCCAAAACCACATCTTTTGACCTAATTAGTTATTTAGATGCTAATTTTACAGGATGCAAAGTAGACCGTAAAAGTACCAGCGGTACGTGTCATTTCCTAGGTAAAGCTTTAGTCTCCTGGTTTAGCAAGAAACAAAATTCAGTAGCGCTATTAACGACTGAGGCTGAGTATATCTCCACAAGACGCTGTTGTGCTCAAATTTTGTGGATAAAGCAAACCCTAAAAGACTACAATCTGCACTACACGAAGATTCCCATATTTTGTGACATTACTAGCACGATTAACCTGACTAAGAACCATGTTTGTCACTCACGCACAAAGCACATAGAGATTCGTCATCACTTTCTACGTGATCACCAACAACAAGAGGATATTTACTTAGAGTTCATTAACACAGATCTAGCAAATATTTTCACAAAACTACTGGCTGAAGACCGTTTTATCTATGTAGCTGCATTATGTATCAGTCCAAAATTTGATAGTTGGACATTTTTATTACTAGTTTCTTTTTAGCAGTCATAAACTTTAGTTATGACGTTTATGGACTTATGATGTACTTTCTTCAGTTTTAGTTCATCAGCTTATTAGTTGAGTTTATCAGTTTTATCCACTGCTACTGCTAGTTCTACTATCTTCATACTTGTATCTTGTGACTTGTATATTGGATATTAGTCTTTTTCTTTCCTTGTCTTTGTCTACATTATTGGCCTCACACATTACAGGGGAGCTACTCATTTTGTACATGACAGAGGGGGAGAAGAGCAATACCAAAATTTAATTTCAAAATAATCAATCAAAGAACAAGTCATGTATATATTTCAAAGTTATATTTTAGCTATATTTTGGTATAGACTCAAGTTTATCAATTATCAAAATGGGACAGATTGTTGGCCCATTGCCTAATGGTCACACCTGATTTTGATAATCAATGATGACTTAAGTCGATACGCAAAATATACGAACTGCTACTAATATTTTAGGTCAGTGAAATCAATATCAAAGAACGGACTGCATCTACAACAAGCTTTCAAGTCATCATCCATAAGCGATTTGTACCAGAATTAATATCGAGTCAAGTTTTACATTTCCTATGTATTTTATTCTTTATTGAGTCTAGGATATGAAATATAAAATCGATCGGATATTACTGGCTTAGGTTAACTCTAGTCTACCCTTCCAAAAGGCCTACCTATATATCAAAACTCTACATATCCAAAAAGCCCTAAATACCTATGCAATTTGGTCCATTCCATTCTGGTTCTGAAGTGACAGAACTCTGGCAGAACTCTGACCGAGTTAGGTTCGAGTTCTAACCGAGTTCGATCAAACCAAGTTTGAATTTTAGTTACCTCCAAATCTGTATATAAAGTTCGTTTGCGAGATCTTAGCATCCGAATTCTGCCTGAACTCTACATGAGTTCGGTCAGGAAAAATACCTATAAATAGAAAAGAATTTTTTATTTATAATCAATCATTCACTCTTCTCTCTATTTATCCTTCAAAGTGTTTTTCAGTAATCTAAAGCTTTCATATTCTACCTATACATCTCTTAGCCAAAGCCAGTAACATCGTGTTCGATTTATAGTCTTTGGTCTGCAGAGTTATAAAGAGGTTACAAGTTCAAAAAACATCTCAGTTTTCGGAGTCGGTCGTACGCTCGTCACCAAGCACGGTGTTGTGAAGTCAGTCGTACACTTGTCACTAAGCACGGTGTTGTAAAGAGACGACAAGCTCACATTTAGCTTTAAAATAGTGGATTAACAGCGGGCAAGAGTACTCGTGACTGGATTAGTCCTCTCAGAAGGAAACCAGTATATATCGCGGTGTTCACTAAGTTTGATCTTCTATCTCTTACTGCATTTATATTATTATCCCTTTATTCCTGCCATAGATTATAACTGTTAAATTTTTAATTGGTGATTATTTTTGCTACACTCACACACACTCTATTCACTCCCTCTAGAGGTGCTCAACGGTCCTACATTCTTGAGCAGCATGTCTTGATAGTACGGACATGCGGTTGGATCTTCTTCAGGCTGCTGGACCTGACTGATGAAGGACTCGGCATCCTTCAGTACTTCACATAGAGCATCCTGAGTATCTTTGGATAGTCGGAGAAGCTCAAACAGTGATAGCCGAACATGAGTACTGGCGAGCTGCGCCAATATGTCAAACTTGTGGGGTTTGGTCAACCCTAAAGCACCTTCTTTTTGCAGAGGCTTGTCAAAATGAGCCTCTCTCTGCTTATGTTTATCTGTTGTTGAAGGTTGAGATGGACCTTCCTTTTGGACTGCAGTAGTGGCGACGAAAGGCATCTCCTCAGTTGGGGCTTCCTCCTGCTGAGTATTTTGCTGAGACCGTATCACAAATGGAAAAGCTTCCTCCGGGGAGGAAGTGACCATTCGGCATGATTTGGTCTTCCTGTCTTTGGTTTTGCAGGTAGGACATACCTCCGGTTGAGTCAATTCTGGAGCCAGATCTAGGTGAGTGGCACCAACCCACTCATGTTGTCACGAGTTGGTGGGAGGTTGGTTACTTCCATTGTCGCCTTTGGGATGGGGACGACGCCATCTTGAGCTTCAGTCGGAGGCAGGGTGTCAAACTAGAGAGACACCATGTTTGCCGAAACTGTCTTGTCTTCATAGTCAACCAAGAGGATGTTTGCATTGATCATGCCTTGAATGTAGTTCTTCATTATATAACAGTCTCGGATCGGGTGCCCGATGAACCGTTGGTAGTGACAGGACCTCGGGTCGCCTATCATGTCCACATCATCGGGGCGCTTAGGATCGAGCAACTTGATCTTGTCGTCATGCATCAGCACCTCAAAAAGCTATAGAGTATCTTCGTCGTTAAAGGAGTAGACCTCCTTCTGTCTTGGTACGACTGGTGGCTTCTGAGTAGGAGCTGACGCGCCCTTGGAGGTATTCACAATCAGTGCACGCTTTCCTTTTGGCTCGCATCCACAGTTATTGATGTTGGCGGCGCGCTTTCTCTTGTCTTCAAATACAGGGAAGCTAACCCCCAGAAGACGAGCATCGTGTGCCGTCAACTCGGCAGCTTCGGTACCAATAATGAATACAGTCCAGTCTGCATACTGGTTAGCATCAACCCAAATTTTGACTGTCGGTGTCATGTTCTTCCTGCAAGAATCCATTAGCACAGACTCGGGGACGCTAGAAGGTAGCCTTAGAAACGCTTGTCGGAAGCATTCAATATAGGCCTGGACTATTTCCTTCTTTTTCTTGATAATCTCCATAAGAGAAGACATAGTCATATCTTTCCTACCGTCATAGAGTCGGGAAAGGAAGAGGCGCTTCAAATCCTTGAAGGAAGAGATAGAGTTGTCGGAAAGGCTGCAATACCAGTCGTAAGCTACCCCCTTCAGTGCTCCAATAAACAGACAGGTGAGTAGAGCGTCCTCTTTCGGCAGATGCCCCGTCATGGAGTAAAAATAAGTCAGATATTGACGAAAAGACTCTTTCCCATCGAATGGTATCAGGGATTGTGGTTTATACTTGGGGGGATAAACTATGTTGTTCCATTCAAGAGGATAGGGCTACCGGATTTCAAGCTTCCGGCGTTCCTTCTATTTGTCTTTGGCCTCGAAGCGATCACGTAGGTCTCTCGCCAGCTCGAACAGTTCTTCCATTGAGCTAGGAGCAGGTGATTGAGGTAAAGCACGATGTTCAGCACCCGAAGAAGCTGATGTCTGAGACAGGGTGTGATGACCCGTCCCTGAAAATACCCGCTGAGGGGTACATTTGATTCTCCATTAGCCCTTAGATCGGGACTGACATATAGGAGCCCTTGTCGATGGTTGGGCTGTCAGGGTGTTTCGGATCTCAAATACAACTTGAGTTAAAGAATGCATCATGGTGGAAAGGGTTTTCAGGCCTACTTCCAAAGTATCCATACGACGGACAAGATCCGGAGCTGAAGCATCTTCCTCTTATTCTTCGCTACCCCCTGTCATGTAGACATGCATGATATGGGTCAAAGTGGATGGATTGGTCGATGCTTCACTTTTAACCTCACTTTATTGTAGAAATGTTGGCATGAGAGCTTCCTCTTCTGATCCCTCAAACTGGCTACCTCCAGCCGTATCTGTGTCAGTTCTTTGATAAATACCCTCATCTTCAAATGAGGGGTTGTTGTAGATAATTGGGGTCTGACCACCCCCAGTTTGTGTTGTTGATGCAGCCTCCATCCTCAACTGAGTATTCTGGAATACCCCGGTCGATGGGATTATTGCTTTATTTCCTCTCAGTCAGCTCTTCGATGAACTAGCCGAGGTCGAAGGGTTGGTGATGTTTGTCTTTCTTCCAGGTGCAGGAGAACTAGAGATGATGTAGGACGAGGCGACCAAGGGCTCTTCTTTGTCGTCAATTGGCATCCTCTTTCCAAGGCGACGTCTGTTTGCCATCGAAAATGTGACAAGGTTTTGTTGATTGATAAAACTTTGGTATTTCAATTACAAATAAAATAGTATACAATGTAGGACTTAGACGTAGTCCTAGGAGTACACTTTTGTTATTATCTGGGAACTGTATCGGTGGAGCGAGTGGTAATGCATTGACTCCGTTGACGATCTGACGATGATCTTGAATTCTCTGAAGGTCTGGGTTGTTCTGGATGTTGGAGCGTTTGGAGGAGAATATTATGCATGTTGGTCATCTTTTTTGATCTACGTTTGTGAGTGATCACATTACGTAAATCGTGTGAAAAAAGTTTTACATTTGCACCCTCTTTAGGTGCATGGCAGAGCCAGGCGTCAGGGTGGTCACGTGAGTGATGTACTCCCTGATCCAGTTCCAGCACATGAAATACACCAGATCATTGGTGGGAGCGCAACACGTATTGCGAGTCAAACCCACTTTATATGCACAGCCCATGTAGGCGCATGGATTCAGTACCGCAAGATTTGCCCCACCCAACTTGGTTTCATACGCAGGAGATGTAAACATGTCATCTCCGCATGGAGGTATATAATCTCAACTCAATCACAAGACATCTAAGGAAGATAAGCACAAATATCATAAAAATATGATGGAAATAGATAAAGTAAAATATAAGCAAGTCACAGACAGAAGTTCGGAAATTAAGACATAACACAAGATCCCGAATATAAAGTATACTACAAGTTTCAAATATCCAGCTGAAACGCAATCCAGTCAACCTACTAGACTAGGTCACTACAGAAGGTACATCCTTTACGAGCACTGTCACCAAAGATAGATCTTGGTCAAAGTCTTCGTCTGTGCCAAACCCATAGAAGGTCGAGCAATCAGCATCTAAATCCTCTGTAAACATCAACGAGGTTATCCTGTCAGGATATGAGCAAGTACAAATGCTAACAGCAGTTTCATATGAATTGACAAATACTATAAGAGACGATTATAATGGAATACAAGATAAAATATCAAGACTGAAAGTAAAACTGGATATCATGTCAGGGTGTAGAATACTAGAATGTAAGTAGTATATGGATATTTGATGTATAAATATAAATATAAACAGTGCCTTGAGATATTAGAGCGTTATGTGATCGGCTTGGGTCAGGATCAGGCTGTTCCATTTGACCGGCTATGAACAAAAAATACATGAAAACATGATCAGGCCGGCCATAATAGAAAGCTATGAACAAGTAGTATTAGGTCAGGCTACACCCTACATACAGTGAGGGTAGTGTTATGAACAAGTAGAATACAAGAGGGGTATTGATCACATAACCACTAATAACTCCCCATCTCCGAGTAGTATATGGATCCGGACATATCACGTCATGACACAGGATTCTCTAAGAGGATAGCAAATCTCCTTAGGAACCGGCGTCTATACAAGTACAGGAAATAAGATCGAACAATGTACCAATATACCATGGTAACCCAGGAATGACATCTCATGATAGGATCCGACGTATACTAGTTCGTGTACCATCGTGTCGGGAATCAAGTAAAATACTACAACTGAATCGGATATAGTAGATATCATATGAGACTCGTCTCACAGTATCGGTATTTATATACGGATACGTATTTGGTGTCGTATCATGTATTTATTCTGTATTTAGTTCCTGTAATTACCTGTTAATTATTTTACTGTATTTTATTTTGTACTTGCGTAGCTCTTGGTTTATTTCGGTTCATGTTGAACCAACTTGGTTTAGCTTGGTTCATCATGAAAAGGGATAAATGGCTTAGATTGAGTGGAGATGAATGAATGGTGGAGATTACTTGGGCTTGGTATATATGCTACTTTTTCTCTCTCTTTCCTCATTCACTCTCATTCATTCCTCTTCCACCCAACCCTAGCCATAAGAGAGAGGCAAGTATATCTTGCCAAAGCCTTGAACAAAGTTATTTTTGTTTGTTTTATTCTCTTCCTTGCATAATTCTAAGCCTCTTTAGAACTTGGAATTTTTTATTTTGATGGCTACATTTTTGTAGATCTAAGTTTTGATATATTTTATTTTCTTGGTTTTGATCTATTAAAACTTGGTATTTCCTAAAAACCAGTCGTCCCAGGCTGTAAGAAATCTCGTTCTATGCAGTTTGGACCCTTTGAAGTCTCAATTCGGACTTATTTTGAGAAAGTTATGCTCTTTTGAAGTTTTTCGGGTTCCATGGAGCTTGGCTACTGTTTGGAGAAGAAGCACAGTATCGGGCGCCCAGTCTGGCACTAGCACCTCTTTTGGCCCAGATGCCCAGACATGATCAGGTACCCCTTTGACCCTTGCGCTCACGGTGCTTAAGCGCCAATATGATGCGCCTAGTCTGGCCCAGGAGCATTGCGTGCCTTGGCGCCTTTCCCCCTTACGCTCACGGTGCTTAGGTGCCAATATAATGCGCCTAGTCTGGCCAGGCGCCTTGTGCGCCCTGGCGTCCTTTCCTCCTTGCGTTTCATGGTGCTTAGGCGCCTATTTTGGTGTGCCATTTTTGCCATGGCGTTATTATGGTCCTGGCGCCTATTCAGGACATGTGTCCAGTTGGCCAAGCGCCTATCTGGCCATGCGCCTCTTTGGCCTGGCGCCTTCGGCCCAGCATCCATCCTGGCCTTGGCACCATTGTGTGCCTATGCGCCTCTCCTGGCCCTAGCACCCTTGTGTGCCTAGGCGCCATCCTGGCTTTGGCGCCCCTTGAATCTCGTGCCACTTCGCGTGCGCCACCTGACCTGATGGTCGTGCGCCATATGGTGTGCGCCCAGTGTGCGCCCACCTCTATGTCTCTTTCTTGTTCATTCATCTATATGTTTGGTGATTCCCGACTTGTACCTGAGCTTTGACCCGATCTTAGCATGGTTGTTTTGACCATTTTTTATTGTTTAAGCTGTTTTGTAGCTAGAGTCTTAAAAAACCTCAACATGAAGGTTGTAGATCTTTGTCTTGGCTTCAATACTCTTCTTGTTTTACTTTAATTGGATTTTATATGCAGCTGATAATTTCAATCATATTTTTGATCTTTTGGCACGTTTTCTGTACTTTGCCGTTTTGATATTTTTTTCGACTGTAATAAATTCTTAACATGATTAGATAATCTCATATTATTAAAGATTAATTGTACACCCTATATACACTTGACACTAATACATGTTCAACTATTATTCTATGTCTTGTACTTACTTTTATTTATTCCTTTTTACATGCCATGATATGTCTTTTCTTTCGATTCTTTCTTATATGCTATGATATGTATTGCCATGCCTTCCCGAATTTATTGTACTTTGCAGTCTATGCCATGTCTAGAAATTCTTTGTTATGGCCCATCGTGGTGCACTCATGTTACATGTCTTCTTTACTTACTAGATAGTGGCCCGTCGTGGCACACTCATGTTACATGTCTTTTTTGCTTACTAGATAATGACCCGTCGTGGTGCACTCTTGTACATATCTTTTCTTACTTACATGATAGTGGCATGTCATGGCGCACTTCCTATTTTTCTATAGTGGCTCGTCGTAGCGCACTTCTAGCTTCCAACTTATTATATTTTCTTGTTGTGACTTGTTATAGTGCACTTTCTTATATTGTCAAGTCTTGCATATCATGTCTAGGATGGATTCTGCGGAATGCCACACCCAGAATCCAACAAGAAAATGTTAACGACTAAACAACTAGCTTGATTATCTAGATCATTGGGAGGGAAGAATTTCTCAGTTACCTGCAAGCCCTTTGTCCCGGCCCCAACTTGAATGGATTTGGAGCTATCTGTCATGATGAGCACACTTCCAGCGCACCGCCGAGTGTTGCACCTTGTATATGTTTATAGGGTACATTTGTCTCCTGGGCGATGTACCCATTATTATATGTCTATAGGGTACATTTGTCTTGTCACGCCCCGGAACCAGAATACTGGAGAGCAGGGGCGGACACAGCCAGCTACGTATATTGAAGTGCAACCCACCTCGCTATACGGTCACGGCTGTCTAGATACATGAGGGTTTAACTACAAGCCATCAGTCTCTTATGGTCATGAACAAGCCTATTGTCTCAATCTCAAGCAAGTAATAGCAGTTACAAGATGTCAGAGCACCAAATATACAATAGTAAGGCGTCCCATACATTACATATTTGGATGATCATGAAGCTAGTCATACAAAATATGAAGACTAGCAAGAGTTTCAGTCATACATGATCAATCCTAGAATTTGTTAATCATGCTACAGCCCGTAGGCAGACAGTAAGTAAAGTGCAATCGAGCTAACACGTGCTCATCGGCTAAACGCCTCAACAGAATATTTTTACAATAGAGTGGGAGAGCAAAATAAAACCCACTCGTTGTCAGGGTTACGCCTGGTGGTCACCATCTGGCTGGAAGGTAGGGAGATCCTCTGGAGCTGCTCCGGTATCTGGCCATACAAAACCAGCTGGGTCAGATCCCAAAAAGAGCAAGTGCCACAAAGGATGCTTCACTTAAGAACTAAAACCAGCATATCAGAACATAAAATAAGAAGGATAATAATAAGACATGAAATCTAAATAGAGCAATAAATATCATGTGGATGAGAAATCATTCTGATTAGTTATTGATAAGGTAAGCATAAACAATCATGTTCCGAAGTAGCCAGATACTGGAACAATGACAAGGCTTGGACTGGTTAAACCCCATCCAACATTTACGGCCAATCAATATGTAGGGCTTGATACTTTAACTAACTAGGGTTATCACAGGCCTAGTTACTGACAAGATGCAATGAGATTGATCCAACAGCCACAAGCCCTGCAGACCATCCAGGTTATCCGGACGACGTTAAGGGTTGAGTTCATGTGGGTACATCATCCAAGAAACGCATATACGCTTAAGTAGCTTGGGGGATGCAACACATGACAGTGTGCTGAAAATGTGCCCTACTCGACGACAGACTACAAATTCCATGATGGGGCGCCCAGATAACGGGATTGCCTGTAGCTGGGAAATCTCTTCATGACTACTGGATTATAGTCTCTTCATGACTACAAATCCCATGATGGGGCGCCCAGATGATGGCAGACTACAAATCCCATGATGGGGTGCCCATATAACGGTGTCCAAGCCATTCATTCTTGTCATGTCAGGCTAGCCGTCGCAACAGCATTCAATAGTTCCCACCATGCTTACTTGTCATATCATGCCATGTCATGACACGTCAAATTACTTGTTATACCATGTCGTGTGCCAATTTGTGATTATCAAGCCCATGTCAAAGGTGCAAGAACATAAGAGGACAAGCGGGGTACGCCAAGGGGCTCAAAGCCTCTACGCGAACGAGATTACGCTAGGCCAAGGAGCCCCGAGCGTAAAAAATAGCTTTACGTGGGCAAGAACAAGGGAAGACAGCTCTACGCGAGCAAAGCTGCACGCGAGCGAGGCTCTATGCGAGCGAACACTCGAGCGAGACTCTATGTGCGTAAGCACTCTACGCGAGCGAGCACTCGAGCGAGCGGGGGTAGCCCCTGCGTAGAGCTCGAATGAACTCGGCGTAGAACGGATTACGCTGGCACGCAAGTGCGTGTGCGTAAAAGGGAAAACACTACGCTGGCATATAAAATGTGGGCATAAAGGGAGAACACTACGTGGGCACTTAAAACGTAGGCACAAAGGGCTCGTCTTCTCTCCAAGGCCAAGGCAAGCAGCCATGGGACTCAAAACTCAAGAACCCCATCTCGGCTAAGACTTGACCCAACCATTCAAAGGCCAAACTTGCGTAAAATCGAGATTCCTACTACATGGAACTCTCAATCTTCGGAAACAACCAAGTTAGTAGATCAAAACCTAAAAAATCCGAAAATACAACAAACTTAGATCTACAAGGAATAAACCATGGAATTTGAAAATGCAAAGTACTAAAGTGTCTTAGAATCTCGTGAGGAAGACAATGGAACAACAAAAATGGAGTTCCTCCATGAAGCAAGTTGCACTTGCCTAAGCCTCTCTCTTGGTAGGTGGAGAGAGTAATGAGGAAGAAGAAGGAGTTTAATAAGAAAATGAATGAGGAGAGAGAAGGGGTTGTTGGGTTAATAAATGAGGGAGGGTGGTAGGTAGGGGTTTGCATACTAACCCAAACCGAACCAAACCAAGCCGAACCCAACCGAACCCGATGCATGCCAAGGCCAAAATAGACCACACAAACCATAAAATGCTAATTAACCCATGCCAATGCAAAAACCTAAGACTAGCCATCCAGGACAAGTCGAAATACGGGTCAGAGATACGTACATGTATACCAAAATACGTATAACGATATCCGAGGGTGACATGTCTCTTGGGCGATGTACCCACTATTAGATCTTGGATACATTTGTCTCCTGAGCGATGTATCCACCATTACTTTCTTTTTCTTTTGGCCTGGATAAGTCGGGTAGTCTATAGGACAATCCTAGTTAGCTAATGTATATGTTAGTAATTAGGATTGGATTTCTCAAAAGTGTATATTATAGTAATTAGGATTGTGATAATCCTAGTTAGCTAATGTATAAAGCCGTACTCATTGCTTGGCCATGATTATTGTATGGAGTCCAGTCTAGTCTAGTTTTGTCTAGGCAGTGTCCGTATGTTTAATTCAGTACATTGTTGTTTATGTTTTACTTTTGTTGATAAATGATTAAAGGCTAAGTTCTGTTCAGGAGAAGGATTACAACTCTGGTCCTTGTTTGGTTTACGGGTTGTAACCTGGGTTCCGGATTAGTTCCCAAGTCATCTAGTCATTTGTCGTCCTATTCGGTACTCACACGCCATACATGATCTTTATGTTATACAATAATTAGAGACTATGTTCTGTTCAGAAGAAGGGTTACAACCTCGATCCTTGTTTGGTTTACGAGTTGTAACTTGGATTTCAGAATAGTTCCTAAGTCATCTTATCCATTGTCGTTCTATATAGTTCTAACATGCTCACATGTCCCAGTTACCTCACATGCTTACATGACCCGGCTACTTCATATGCTCATGTGTCAAGTTTATCTTACATGTTTACATGCTTCTTTTACTTTATGCTCCAGGTTGCTTTGCTTATTGTCTTTTCTATTATCGGAATAAGTGCATTGGTAGTGCACGAGTCTCGATCTGCATTTACTTATTTCTGTCTCTATCCGTTGCTATGATAGTTATACTAGCCGTGCCACAATTCCTATTCGATATGCATCTCTAAACTTAACCATGACTAATGCCATATATATACTACTAATAAATATTTGATAAAAAATAAAAAAAAAATCCAAAAATTACTATTTAATCATATATATATAATTTTTTTGGGGGTTTACAGTGTGGTAGGGCAGCCGGTTGGAGGAGAGAGAGAGATGTATAGAAATATTTTCGTTCATTTTTTTCAGGGTATCAAGTTGTACAAAAAAGGTTTAAGGTATCAAGTTGAAAAACTAAAATAATTGAGTGTATTAAATTAAAATTAAGCCATATATATATCTCAAAATATCCTCAAATCTCTACTCTTTATAAAAATGCTTGAAAACGGCTCAAAATGAGCATTTTAAGCCGTATGTATATCCACATATAATTAAAAATTAAAAAATAAATAAATTTTAACTAATTGTTTAACTACATAATATTATCTAATTATAGCTAAATACATCTAATTCATGTGATTAAAGTGAAAGACATTCTCATTGACTGCGAATGGATTCGATCCCACGTAACAAGATTGTCTATACCAAATTCGAACTTAAATTATTTTTTAATAATTTTGTTTTACCTGCGTTCAATGTAAGTACACGTTACTGGTTATTAGTAAAGGGGTGCGGCTATCCGTACCCCATGGATTACTGAGGACACCCCAAATTTTTTTTTCCTATTCTACCCCCCCTCCCATGCTCTGTCTTCCACCCCCGCGGGCGACCCCGACCGGTGACCCCGACGGTCCGACCTCCGCCCCCCTCCCTGTAGTGACCCGCTCCGCCCTAACGGAACGCCGATTCAAACGGCAAGTGCAACAACTCAAAACGAGCCGTCGACCCGAAGAGTTGCTTCGACCTGATAAAGTATCGATGCGAATCGATGCAAGACTTTCATTGGCCCGTCAAGATGAATCCAAACTTAGACTTTCAAAGGCGCGCTCGGAGTATCGCTCGGCCGATGCAAACATCGCTAAGGTGGGTGGCTCCGATGAACCCGTCTGTGCTTAGCCTAGACACATAACAATGCGGACACTATCACGAGAATCGCTAGGCGATAACACCATGCATGCTAATAAATGATTCAACGCACCTAGCTAAGGGAATAATCCCATCTTGCATGCTTGTTTAGAACATGGAAAAGAACTCGGCAATTATAGAAACGCTCGCACCACGCTCTACGCTCGTGCTAAGGCACAAGCTCACGTTCATGTCCCTTATGCGTTCAAACAATGAAACAATGAATGGTTTACAACAATGAAATGGGCAGGCTATCAACATAGTCGCTCTGAGTAGAGTTTAGCTACATTGGAAGGCTATGGGACCGATGGGTCGCCAAGGCGACTCCCACACTGGGAGTTGCATAATGTGTGAATGAATGAATCAACGAATGAATGAATAAATACATGAATGACTCTATGAACGAACGAACAAGTTAAAGAATGAAATGAAAGAAAGAATACATGAAAGATAAGACATGGAAGACGCTAGCGACAGGTGTGACGGGCACGTGCAACGGGGCTCGCTACCCGTGCTGTACGGACGCCAACCTGGTCGTTAACGCATTATGGCTAAGGGTTAGCCTACGACTCGGAGATAGCCGCTAAGTAAAAGACAAGATAATACGAAATGGTCGTGGACAAACGGCACGGGCGATGGGGGGGTAAACCGTGGCCGTCGAGTGGAAGGATTCTGCGGCACGGGCGTTGGGGGGTAAACCGTGGCCGGCCTAGGCAGAATCAATACGGGGCTTACGGGCTGCTTGGGTGCGGGCTTGGGCACCAAGAGACGTAAGTGCAGGGTATATTCAAGAGACTTAACGGGGTGTACCAGCCATCACCCTACGCTAAGTTGAGAATTACCACAGGGAAATGTCCTAAATGGCTTGTAAAGCCAGCGACCCGTGCATGTAGATTAAGTGGACTATGCTGGTGGCAATCCAGGTGCAAGTTCTTGCATTGAAATCAAAGTATTCTAAGTTAAAATGAACAAGTGCCTCCTGAACATGCTCGAATTATAACACTCCTGAACATGCCCGAAATGTAACACTCCTGAACATGCTTGTAAAGTAACATCCTGAACATGAACATGCTCGAAATGTAACATGCCTGAACATGCTTGAAATATAACACCCTGAACATGCTGGAAATGTGCCTCCTGAACATGCTCGAAACGTAACACTCTGAACATGCCTGCGACGTGAATGAACATGCCTACGACGTGCTAGAACCCGAGACATGGACACGTCCGTAACATTGAATGTTTACATGAATCACGTTAAGTTACTTCATGTTAAATTGTTGACTAACTTGGTTTACTTTGGACAGGGAAGGCCGGACGATAAGTATGGGTAAGTTGTGCATGCATTTTTCATGCGACACTTGAAAATCAGCTACACGAGATAGGTCATGATATGTGCCATGAAATTGACCCTAAGGCAAGATTAGAAAGACAATGAATGATAGTCGGTGCACGAAAGTAAATGCAATGTGTTTGGTAATGATAGCATTGTGGGCGAGCTAGCCTCCCCACCAGTGCATAACAATGTACTGATAACCCCACAGTCTGCTTGCAGGAAGCAGGAGACGTCGGCGGGTGCGGAGCTTTCCCCGTACGTGCTAAGGCGCGGAGCTATCTCTTGAGCCTTGGAGCGTTGCAGAAGCTGAAGCACCCTATACAGGACATAATGTATCGGAACATCGCCATGTATCATTCCATTTTGTAAGCCACTTGGCACGCCTTTTATGTTTCAGAGAGAGAGCTTGAGCGATTTGTAATATCGGCCTAGCGCCGCTTGTAACCTTCGTGGATATCAATAAAGAGTTCGAATTTGCTTCTACTTGTGTTTATTTACCTTCCGCTGCAATGGGGACACTCTGTGCGACACTGTGGCCTAGCTCAAATCGGCCGTTTCTGGACTTGGCCTGGCACGGGCGCAACCTAGGCCCGTACGGTATCACGCCTTAGCGAGGACGATCGCTCCTACGGGAGCGGGGCATGACATTTTGGTATCAGAGCTATAGGTCATGATATGTGCCATAAAATTGACCCTAAGGCAAGATTAGAAAGACAATGAATGATAGTCGGTGCACGAAAGTAAATGCAACGTGTTTGGTAATGATAGCATTGTGGGCGAGCTAGCCTCCCCACCAGTGCATAACAATGTACTGATAACCCCACAGTCTGCTTGCAGGAAGCAGGAGACGTCGGCGGGTACGGAGCTTTCCCCGTACATGCTAAGGCGCGGAGCTATCTCTTGAGCCTTAGAGCGTTGCAGAAGCTGAAGCACCCTATACAGGACATAATGTATCGGAACATCGCCATGTATCATTCCATCTTGTAAGCCACTTGGCATGCCTTTTATGTTTCAGAGAGAGAGCTTGAGCGATTTGTAATATCGGCCTAGCGCCGCTTGTAACCTTCGTGGATATCAATAAAGAGTTCGAATTTGCTTCTACTTGTGTTTATTTACCTTCCGCTGCAATGGGGACACTCTGTGCGACACTGTGGCCTAGCTCAAATCGGCCGTTTCTGGACTTGGCCTTGCACGGGCGCAACCTAGGCCCGTGCGGCATCACGCCTTAGCGAGGACGATCGCTCCTACGGGAGCGGGGCGTGACATTTTGGTATCAGAGCACGGCTTTACGTCCTTGGACTTCATTTCGATTCTCTCAGTTTTGAAAGCTCGGTTGGAAACAAAAGAAGTGTACGCTCTCTCTCGTTGTGCCTTGGGATGTTCCATACAATAAGTCTAATATTTTCAAAAGCTCGTACAAGTACTCGGTTGAACGGGATCAATAGGCGAAGGCCTTTGTGCCAAACCACGACAGACTTGAGTCGAAGGAAAACTAAAATGCTAGAAGTTAGCAAACACAAGGCTCGCTTGAATAACTGTACGCTAACAATGTCGAACGATGTTAAACTTGACTCGATAGAGAACATATGCTAAGTTAACATGTCGCGTGCGTGCCTGACTAGTCTTGCGTCGACCTAGCAAGTGAGCGTGCAAACTCAAATATAGTTCCGCACGAGATGGTTATGCGGCACAACTTAGTCCGCGTGTCGCGCACCTCGATTTTTCGGTGCAATCGGGTTGCGAGAGATATCAAGTATCGCTCGATCGAGAGCGAAGATACACTTAGAGTGTATATCGATAGGAATGCTATCGAGTTAACACTTAGGCGTGCACGAAAGATTGGCTTGGATTTTGAGGATTAGCCTGAACGACTTAGTACGTCGAGGCGACGTGAGCGATTACGCTAGAGATTCGTCGAACGAATCTGAAGGATGTCTTAGTGCATGACGCGAACATGATTGAGGACTAGATTATATGGCTTGAATTCGAGTGGTATATGTGATGGGTTCGGAAGAAGAATAAGAATGAGTGACGACGACTAGTCGAGTGGCTCGAACCCTGAGTGGTGTATGGACGTTATAGAAATTGTTCGAGCGAGACTACAAGATATACGGATAGAACGGGTATGTCGGCGAGGCGATGCGATCGCGCAAAGCCTTAGAACGTGTCACGCTTAGTTGATCGTGACTTCGAATGTCCCGAACGAGATGTCGTTCAGACAACTTGTGAATAGGCAACGTATGTTAGAAAATGATTCGGAACGATGAATGAAAGTGAATGGTCTTGATCGAGGAAACTTAGAGGATCGCGCGTACGATTTGGGATTGATTCAAATGAAATATGACTTGAGTTTTGAACAACGATCTTGAAACGAGCTTGAGGAATAGCGATCGAACTTGATCTTGAATATCGAAGAAATAGTGGATTATCCAACTCGGATAACAGCATCAACGCACGACTCGAAATCTGTTGCAAAGGAAGATCGTCAGGTTACGTATATCGTCGATGGTATTGAGGCGTATCAAAGATCGATATGCGATAACTCGGGGGTACTCTGACTCGACAAATGACGATCGTGCAAATGTCATTGTTCCGTTGGAAGCTATACTTGGGATGTTGAAACGTGTCGAGGAAAATATAGACGTGGCTCGTGGATTTTCTAGTTGAACGAAATGACGAATGGACTATCGATCTTGGCTTGAATGAAAATAAAAATACTTGGATTTACTTCGACGATAACCCCAACGTCGACATGCTTGTCTTATGCGAGCACAACTCCAGCCTCGCACATGCGTCGCGTCGAATAGGGCGATCACTCCGCGTGAGCGCTGGTATGGTGATTCATACAGCGGGGGTGATTGACCTAGCTTGGCGTGATAATTTGTGTGCTTCGATTTGTGGTTTGACGCGAAGGTGACTCGAGAATGGATTTATGTGCTTGAAGAATCAAATTTGAGGATTGAGTAGGTCCAATCTGCGTATCGAAAATGGGTTAGTCTAAACTCAAACAAGAGTTACGCTCCGATGAGAATGATTATTCCGCGGGTGCGTTGCATGGTGATTCATGAACCACCGTGGATAATCGGACTCGCGTGAGATTGGGGCGCAACATATTGTCGAGCTAGATGACCTCGTGATTGAATACATGAATTGGTTAGAATTGGTAATTTGCCTTGATGAGAATAGGTGATCGTGCTCGATGTTTAAAAATCTGAGTGACGCGAGCTTGGGTAGAAAATCCCGTACTACCGACTTTGGTTTGACCCTAGGATTGGGGTCAGTGTTGGCATTATTGTTGGGGAACTATGATTCCAATCCTGACATTGACTTAGCCTCGAAAAAGATGGCCTAGCAGTTAGGCGAGACGCCCCTGTTTCATGTGTTATCAATCAAAAGATTGATCTTGAGGATTGGCATGGACGTATAGCATGAATCACGAATATAGGAAACCCTACTCACGAGATTCGGCTGACATGCATATATTTTAGGGACGCTTGAGTATGTGCACGATGCGACTCGAATGAGAATGACAAATTCTCTATCATGCGGCTAGGCTGAATACAGGTATTTTGGGGACGCCTGAAATGCGTGCACGATCCGGCCAAGTGATACGATGAGTTCTAGCATGACTTGGGAGTGAACGAGCGTCGTGAACGTGAAATCGTACTAGTAAAAGTTGGTACAACGAATTAAACCATTGATAGGAAGATATACTCAAGGATAGTGCAATACTTAGTCTTGAATCAGACGGACACTTGCTTAAACTTGGTCGACCCCGCTAAGAAGAAATCATACTGATTTCGTAGACACAAACGCTTGAGAAGCGAATCGGGCCATCTCGATGACCGAGATAAAACGCAAGTAAGTTTGCCTCAGCCTACGACCCGCACATTTGACGAATTATAACGTGCCTCGTGCGATCAATTCGGTTCCATAACACAAAGAAATAACAACCAAGACGAAGAAACACTTGAATTGAATATGTACCATCAACTCTAAAGTGAATGAAAAGTTATGCAATAAAGATCGACCAAACGTATGCGACCCGGAACTTGGAAAGGTACCGAGCATGGTTAGATGCCATCGAACGATAGAGCCATTCGATAGAATTGTCAAAAGAAACACGACGACACGAGTTAAGAAATGGTAGGATGACCTGCACTCAAGAAGTCTCGAGGACGAGACTTATTTTGAGTGGTGTATTATGTAGTGACCCGCTCTGCCCTAGCGGAACGCCGATTCAAACGGCAAGTGCAACGACTCAAAACGAGCCGTCGACCCGAAAAGTTGCTTCGACCTGATAAAGTATCGATGCGAATCGATGCAAGACTTTCATTGGCCCGTCAAGATGAATCCAGACTTAGACTTTCAAAGGCGCGCTCGGAGTATCGCTCGGCCGATGCAAACATCGCTAAGGTGGGTGGCTCCGATGAACCCGTCTGTGCTTAGCCTAGACACATAACAATGCGGACACTATCACGAGAATCGCTAGGCGATAACACCATGCATGCTAATAAATGATTCAACGCACCTAGCTAAGGGAATAATCCCATCTTGCATGCTTGTTTAGAACATGGAAAAGAACTCGGCAATTATAGAAACGCTCGCACCACGCTCTACGCTCGTGCTAAGGCACAAGCTCACGTTCATGTCCCTTATGCGTTCAAACAATGAAACAATGAATGGTTTACAACAATGAAACGGGCAGGCTATCAACATAGTCGCTCTGAGTAGAGTTTAGCTACATTAGAAGGCTATGGGACCGATGGGTCGCCAAGGCGACTCCCACACTGGGAGTTGCATAATGCGTGAATGAATGAATCAACGAATGAATGAATAAATACATGAATGACTCTATGAACGAACGAACAAGTTAAAGAATGAAATGAAAGAAAGAATACATAAAAGATAAGACATGGAAGACGCTAGCGACAGGTGTGACGGGCACGTGCAACGGGGCTCGCTACCCGCGCTGTACGGACGCCAACCTGGTCGTTAACACATTATGGCTAAGGGTTAGCCTACGGCTCGGAGATAGCCGCTAAGTAAAAGACAAGATAATACGAAATGGTCGTGGACAAACGGCACGGGCGATGGGGGGGTAAACCGTGGCCATCGAGTGGAAGGATTCTGCGGCACGGGCGTTGGGGGGGTAAACCGTGGCCGGCCTAGGCAGAATCAATACGGGGCTTACGGGCTGCTTGGGTGCGGGCTTGGGCACCAAGAGACATAAGTGCAGGGTATATTCAAGAGACTTAACGGGGTGTACCAGCCATCACCCTACGCTAAGTTGAGAATTACCACAGGGGAATGTCCTAAATGGCTTGTAAAGCCAGCGACCCGTGCATGTAGATTAAGTGGACTATGCTGGTGGCAATCCACGTGCAAGTTCTTGTATTGAAATCAAAGTATTCTAAGTTAAAATGAACAAGTGCCTCCTGAACATGCTCGAATTATAACACTCCTGAACATGCCCGAAATGTAACACTCCTGAACATGCTTGTAAAGTAACATCCTGAACATGAACATGCTCGAAATGTAACATGCCTGAACATGCTTGAAATATAACACCCTGAACATGCTGGAAATGTGCCTCCTGAACATGCTCGAAACGTAACACTCTGAACATGCCTGCGACGTGAATGAACATGCCTACGACGTGCTAGAACCCGAGACATGGACACGCCCGTAACATTGAATGTTTACATGAATCACGTTAAGTTACTTCATGTTAAATTGTTGACTAACTTGGTTTACTTTGGACAGGGAAGGCCGGACGGTAAGTATGGGTAAGTTGTGCATGCATTTTTCATGCGACACTTGAAAATCAGCTACACGAGATAGGTCATGATATGTGCCATGAAATTGACCCTAAGGCAAGATTAGAAAGACAATGAATGATAGTCGGTGCACGAAAGTAAATGCAACGTGTTTGGTAATGATAGCATTGTGGGCGAGCTAGCCTCCCCACCAGTGCATAACAATGTACTGATAACCCCACAGTCTGCTTGCAGGAAGCAGGAGACGTCGGCGGATGCGGAGCTTTCCCCGTACGTGCTAAGGCGCGGAGCTATCTCTTGAGCCTTGGAGCGTTGCAGAAGCTGAAGCACCCTATACAGGACATAATGTATCGGAACATCGCCATGTATCATTCCATCTTGTAAGCCACTTGGCACGCCTTTTATGTTTCAGAGAGAGAGCTTGAGCGATTTGTAATATCGGCCTAGCGTCGCTTGTAACCTTCGTGGATATCAATAAAGAGTTCGAATTTGCTTCTACTTGTGTTTATTTACCTTCCGCTGCAATGGGGACACTCTGTGCGACACTGTGGCCTAGCTCAAATCGGCCGTTTCTGGACTTGGCCTTGCACGGGCGCAACCTAGGCCCGTGCGGCATCACGCCTTTGCGAGGACGATCGCTCCTATGGGAGCGGGGCGTGACATCCCCTGCTCCCCCGACCCCCCTCCCCTGCTCCCCCGACCCCCTCTCCTCCTCCTCCGACCCCCCTCCCCGCCTCCTCCTCCGACCCCCTCCCCTACTCCTCCCTCCTCCTCCGACGAACCCCCTCCCCTCCCCCTCGCTCCTTCGATCCCCCTCGGGTTGAGCGGGGCGGGGGGGGGGGGGGGTGTTTGGAGGAGGAGGAGGGAGGAGGAGGCGGGGAGGGGGGTCGGAGGAGGAGGCGGGGAGGGGGGTCGGAGGAGGAGGGAAGGGGGGGTTGGTGGAGGAGGGAGGAGGAGGGGAGGGGGGTCGGGGGAGCAGGGGAGGAGGGGGAGGGGGTCGGGGGAGGAGAAGGGGAGGGGGGTCGGGGGAGGAGGGGAGGGGGCGGAGGTCGGTCGGCGTCGGGTGGTGGTGGTGGTGGGGGCAGCAGCATGGGGAGAATGGGGGAGAGGGGGTAGAATAGGAATTCTATTTTTTTTTGTTTGTTGGGGTGTTCTTAGTAATCCATGGGGTGCGGATAGTCGCACCCATTAGTAAAGTGATCTCACAATTTTGAAACCCTAATCTAATATTCCCCAAAATAGAAACTACTGGACAAAAAGCAAGCACAACCAAATACTAGTAGCACAAGCACAACGAAGAAGCACAAGCCACAAACTGTTCGAACAAAAAGCGCAAGCGACCTCTTCTTCAGCCTCCTCGGCGTCCGCCCCGCAAGCCACCGCTGCCCCGCCGGGCCACCGCACCGTGTCTCTGAAAACCCAGGTGAGCCGGTCCACACCCCCGCCCCCCCCCCCCCCCCAAAACCCGGTTTTCCAAAACATTAGGGTTTCCTATAAAAGGTGGGGTTGGGGTTTCCCATATGAATGATAAGAATCCAGCCGCGGAAGGGGAATTAGGGCGCGACGCCGCCTCCGCCTCCCCGAGCGCCAATGGCGGGTTAGTGTTTCGGGAGAAGAAGGGATCGAAGATGGGTTCGTCGTCAAAGCGGAAGTCGTCGGCGGTTATGAAAGAGGAGTCCGGCGACGACGAGCTGCCTCTGGCGTCGATGCTGAGGTCCAAGAAGCTTAGGGTTGCGAAGAAGGAGAAGGTTGTTCTGGACGACTTTGCGACCGGGGGAGGAAGCCTTAGTGGAGGAATTGAGACGAGGCCGGCACTGCGGAGCGAACTCGGCACCACGCTGGCCAGTTTTAGGAAGAGGCTCAAGGGGCCGAGGAGGCTTACAGGATCTCGCGACGTTTCTGGATATTTGCAGGGGAAGAGATCTAGGAAGGGGAAGAAGGGTGTCGTGGAGGTTCACGTGGGCCCTGGAGGTTCTCCAGACGTAAGTTCCGGGGATTCGGATTCGCTGTTTGCATATATGCAGAGAGCCCGGACAGGGGGTTCAAAGCAGAAGCGGCAGATAGAGAGCGTAGCCGGTGGTAATGGTGATGATTTGGGGCAGAGTTCCGGTAAGGTTGCAGAGGATTCACCTGTGCCTTTGGTTGGAGAATTGATTTCGGGTGGTGCATTCAGTACAGTTTCTGATGGGGTGCCGGTGGGTACTGTAGGTCGTCGCCAGAAGGATAGGAAATCTTGTAATGGGTTTTCTGCAGAAGCGAAGGAGTTGGCTTTCAATGATTACTCTTCGTATGCTGGTGATAATTTGGACGGAAGTTCCAATAAGGTCCTGGAGGATTTGTCAGTGCCGTTGGTTGAACACCGGACTCCAGTTGGGGTGCCGGTTGGCACCGTACAGCGTCGTCGGAGGTGTAGAAATTCTCGTGGCGGTTCAGTCGCAGAGGTGAAGGAGGTGGACAGTGGAGTTGATGTTGATTTGGTGCATACCGGAGAAGGTGGTCAAGTTTTGGTTCCAACTCTGAATGGAAGTTTGGAAGGGAGGTTGCATGCTGTTGTTGGGAAAGGTCCATCTTCTTCAGGTCGGAAAGGGAGGGTGAAGACTCAAAAATCTGGAAAGATTTCAAGCGGTAGTTCTGGTAGAACAGGCAGAAAGTATCTCTCTAGGTCAGGCCTAGAAGATTCTTCAGTTTCTGCTCTCAAAGTTGAGGAGGAAGCTGTAAGGCTTGATGCCACAGGTTTTCTAAGATCCGAGGGAAATTTAGATTCTAATGAACCTTCTGTTCCAGAGCCAAAAGAGAGGTTTGGACCAACAAAAGAAGTTGGAGATGATAAGTTGAACCAAAATTCTGATGGAGCTTTGAAGGTCTTGCTGCCTCAGGAGAAGAAAGAGAAAGTACAGTCTATGGTGAGTGGCCTGAAACATTGTTCTAATGGAGACCTAGAGGGTTTGGTACGTGAACCTGTTTTTGGTGCTAGTTCAAAGTCTTCTGCCGAGGAACCCATGACATTGGCCACATCAACAAAGGATGAACCAAGTGAACCTTCTCATGGAAATCCTGCCTTGGTTCAAGACTCATGTCCTGGAAAATCGCTTGCAACGTCGGAGGTGCCTGCAAAATCTGAAGTCTTGTTGAATCAGTTATCTGTGGGTGAACCTCATGTAAAGTCTTTACTTCCAAAGCCGACAAGTGAAGTTTTGGAACAGGTAGCTGATGGCCATCTGGATGAGGTGGGCAAAACTCTTCCAATTGATAACACCAATTTGGACAAGGAGTATCCATTTCTACCATCAGAAGAAGCATTTGAAGAGCTGTATGCTCATTCTGAGAAGCTGCCATCTAATTACAAGAGAGAGAGTGCAGAAGAAACTGAAGGACGTGAACCATTGGAGAAACCATCTGAAATTGTGATGGAGGATTGTCCATCATCCCTGGATGAGAACTTACAGTCTATTGTACGAGATCAGGAAGGTATCTCAGTTCCTGGTGACGGGATCAATGAACAATGCGATGAAAATTTACTAGGTTCATCTTTGTCTTGTTTTGGCAAGGACAATGAGGATAATCAAAACTTTAATGGTGTTTCGGATCAACTTCCTAAAGAGGACCTGGTATGTACTAAGTCGCCATGTAGGTCGGACACTACGCACGCAGCGAACTTGGAATGTGACTACAGGTTACCTCAATCTTTCCTAGGGAGTGTTTCGATTATTACTTCAAATGCTGCTAAACAGTCAGATACTTCTTCTGCCGCCAACAGTAAGGTGTCATCAGCCTCTGATGATTCCCTAAACCAATTTGCTGAAGTGAACTTATTGGTAAATCAGTGTTCTGCTGGTGCATCCAAAGAACCATCTCAGGTTGGAAGTGGAGAGCTTGTTAGTATGAAAGATGTTCATGCACCCTGTTCCCAGAAAATTATAGTGGAAATCAAAGAGACCGGGGAGCTTGACGCGATTGCTGTATCTACCCGTGAAACTATTGATAATGAATTGGTGGCTCCACGAACAGCCCGAATTCCAAAGAAGCGAAAGCATGGTGACATGGCCTATGAGGGAGATTTTGACTGGGAAGTGTTGGTGCATGAGCAAGGGTTATTTACAAATGTGCCGAGTGTTGGTGGAGATCGGTTTGCTAGAACCAAAGAGAAGCTTAATTCTTCAGATACGTTGGGGGATGCCACCTGTGGAGGCATGGCAGCAGTAGCAGCTGGTTTGAAAGCTTCAGCTGCTAATCCTATTGAGAGGATCAAATTTAAGGAGATCCTAAAGCGCAAAGGTGGTCTTCAGGAATATCTTGACTGCAGGTCAGTTTTTTTTCTTTTTCTTTTTCCAATGAATGTAGAGAAAGGTGAACATGTTTCACACATTTATCCTTGCAAAGCTTTTTGCACTTGATATGATGTTTTCATTTACTTTCATTTTGTTAAACAACCCATAATGCTCTGGTTAGCTAGATTGCATGTTCATCGCACTGGCATCTACTCTAATCTTAACTCTCTAGTCAAATTTTGTATTTATGTTGAGAATCCACATTTTTTGCTATATTGAGTTATACTCTTGTGGGATATGAGTTGTGTGTTCTTTCACTCATCTTTCATCATTTTTGATGTTTTCTCGGCATTTTTTTAGACAAATTGAGTCACATAGATATATGTCATTTTAATGTCAATACATGAAGTACATCTTTTGCTTCTTCTGCAAATCTAACATTCTAAACTTGTACTGTAGATCTTTTTGATATTATTTGTTCGACGCTTGCTCAAATTTACCAGGATAACATTTCTTGCTTTTTTTTTGTTTCTAGGAATTGTTTCCATGACATTATTTAAATTGTCAATTGCTATTTGTTAATATGTTAATATTATGAGTGAAATAGCCTAACACCAAAACCTTGGATAAATGTTTTTTTGTTGTTATTGTTGTATTATAAGTGAAAGTTTTCTTTGCTGGAATTTTTATTTATAATAAATTTAAAACATGATCTTACTGCAATTCACCTTGTCCATAGTGGAATTATTTTCTAATAGAGCAATACTTTTCATGCGTCAAGTAGAGCCTGACACTCTATTTGACCCAATGCATGATAGCTGGGCCACAATATGCCCACACAGAAGTGTGGCCCAGTATCTTGCACTGTGCCCAATCTGTCTTTCTAGCATCCTTATCATATTAGCTACTAACCAAATCCTTTGACCCTCTCATAAAAATCAAAAGTTCCCTAGTAATCAGATCTCATCTTTAAGTAAGCTGCAAATCAAATGTTGTCTAATAATCGTATTTGATCTTTGTCTTTCTCCCTAGCTTATTGTGGTTAACTAGATCTTACCAAGCTGAATAGGATTAGAGATACCAGTGTTACACTACTTACCAACTAGATCGAATGATCTCTTTATTAGGCCGTAGCAATGCCACTTTTAGGTAGAATCCAACATGTTGGCCAATTGTTTTGACATTGTTGCCTGACATTTTAAACAGTGGCTGTGTAATGTATACCAATTAGTGACATGAGGTAGCATCTCTAATACATATCCTTTCTCAAAATTTAACACCAAAGGGAAAGAGATTTTCCTCGTTTCACATAATGCATGCTTTGATTGTGGGTCACTCTGGAATATAATCAAAATTTCTCCCTTGTACAGTAGTGTTCTATCAGCAAATATGGCATACATTTCCAGTACTAACTACCGGACATCTGTTTGGACCATATGCCAAACAGAAGTGATAAGCATTCTCATATGAAGGGGATCTCTCAAGTGTAAACGATTTTTAGTAGAGAAACTCTACTGTTAACAGTGACACTGTCAATTGATCACATTTTATGCTAGCATAATTCTTTGACATATCTTAGATTGATTATGTTAAAGGGATGTCATTTGCTTATGTCAGATAGATGGCCCTTAGAGCATCATTAGTAGTTGGGACTCTCAAATGCAATTTGGGGCCCAAAATTTCCAAAAAAAGGTAAATGTAGAATGGGTTGAATTTGTATGAGAATAGTAGGAAATGATAAAGTGAGCTCCGGTCCCAAAGATTGTGTGGTAAAAAATTGTGGGAAAAAATAATGTAAAGTCTAGAATCTAGAAGGTTGGGCTCCAAAGTGGGACTTACTATTCTACAAAATGAGTTCCTACAATCTAGAATCTAGAAATTGGGAGGCTCAACCCTTAGCACCTATGGGTGGGATGGGACTGAAATTGTAGAAATTGGGACTAGAAATGGGACTTACTATTCTACAAAATGAGCTCCTACATTCTAAATCTAGAATCTAGAAAATGGGATGAGCCTTACTAATAATGCTCTTAAAGAGCTGAATGAAAGATGAAGATTCATGTAGTTGACCCCAAAGATTTGGCCAAAGGCTTTGTTGCATAACTTATGATGTGACATCCGTAGTATACTCCTTTTTTGTATGATTGCTGGTGGAGATATTGCTTTGTGGTTTAATCTGGTCAAGGGTTCGGCAAAAAACAAGGGAATTGAAATTCAAGTTTCTGCAGGGTTGGATAGCAGTCTTATTAAAGACGCCCACCTCCCCACTTTCAGGCTCAGCAGCCGCCTCAACCGTTAAATGCAACTAACACATGCCAATTCCTTTTTGGATTTGGAAAGGTTCCCAATAACTTAATCTATAGATATTGTAAATATTTTAATATATATTAAACAAGAAAGGAACATTAGCCTTTTCCTTTTACTCTCTCGATTCCCTTTCTCTTTTGTGTCTGTCTTAGTCGATTCCGACGTCCATTGTTAGGTGGCAACATGTGAGTATCTTTCTCTCTTCCTCCTTCTAGCTTTCTCTCTCTCTCTCTCTCAATTTTCCTCCTCTCCTTACATCAAGTTAGTGATACTTATAATAGTTGTTTCTTGATTGAACACTTCATGTATTTGATGCGGAAGCTTCAAACTTGTGTATGTAAATATGCACAAAAAGTTTCATATTTGATCCTTATAGTATTTAAATTCTCAGTCATAAACCACAAACTTATCTCAATTTACCTACTACACACCCCTAATTTTGGTCTTGAAGCCTCTACATCTCCGCCTTGAGACCCCCACCTAGACCTCATTACCTCGTGCCACCTTAATAATCTTGTTGGAAATTAAGCATCACTATTTCTGAAGCTTCTTCACGATGTCTCTTTTTGAAGTTCATGATGGTAGTAGCCTTGTAAATTGGAGAAGTTGTATTTTGAGCTAAGAGATAAGTTTATTAGAAAATAAAAGGTTGGGCTGTTGGCATGTACCAGATGAGATTGTTATGTTAGACTTTTATTTTAAGAATATGAAGCTCGCTTATAACTGTTGAGCCTTAAATGCATGAAACTGTCGTACCTTATTCCTGATCCCCTTTTTATTTGATTTAACTTAACTGAGCCAGATACCACGTATACGTGAGAAACCCCACAAATCACGTGGATTCGTAGTAGGGGCACTAATTCACCCCAATTTATTCGGATTCATGAGTGTATTTTTTATAATTAAAAGCTAAAATACCCTTTTGGATTCACTGGGATTTGTTGGTATACTGCTTGGATATGGTAGATGCAAAAGAGAAGAATGAGAGGAGAAAAAAAGGAGAGGAAGAGAAGGAAAATCAACATGGATTCGGCAGTATCTCTCTCTCTCTCTCTCTCTCTCGTGCAGCGGTCAGAGAAGAATAGGGGAGTGGGGGAATCTTCCCACCTTATTTCTCTCTAGTAAGTGGTCCTGGTCCACCACTGGATTGGACTCTAAACTGGAGTCATCCACTAAAGGAAATAAGAATGAGGTTTTAGAGTAAATATATATATATATATATATATATATATATATATATATATATATATATATGGGAGCGGATCAAAAGCCCCCCTTAGAAAACCCCCTAAAAACCTCCCTCACTCTAATTCGTAATTTAATGTTAATATTAATGTTAAAATTAATGTTAATATTAATATTAATGTTAATGTTAATGTTAATATTAATGTTAATATTAATATTAATTTTTTTTATTTTTTTATGTTAATGTTAATGTTAATATTAATTTTAATGTTAATTTTAATGTTAATTTTAGTATTTAATGTTAATATTAACATTATATTACGGATTAGAGTGAGGGGGTTTTTTAGGGGTTTTTCTAAGGGGGGCTTTTGATCCGCTTCCTATATATATATATATATATATATATATATATATAATCAACATGGATTCGGCAGTATCTCTCTCTCTCTCTCTTCGTGCAGCAGTCAGAGAAGAATAGGGGAGTGGGGGAATCTTACCACCTTATTTCTCTGTAGTAAGTGGTCCTGGTCCACCACTGGATTGGACTCTAAACTGGAGTCATCCACTAAAGGAAATAAGAATGAGGTTTTAGAGTAACATGGATATATAATATATATATCCATGTTACTCTAAAACCTCATTCTTATTTCCTTTATATATATATATATATATCCTTTATATATATATATATATATATATATATATATATATATATATATATATATATAAAGGATATATATATATATATAAAGGAAATAAGAATGAGGTTTTAGAGTAACATGGATATATATATATATTTTTTTGGAATAAGGGTGAATTTATTCCTCGCATATAGCGGAAAAGGTATTACAGTACATAATATCACAACTTCCCAAGCCCCAAAGTATAGTATTATGGGGTCATTACTGATACATCGAATTCTATATTATGTAGAATTCCAATAGGGGGTAGTCAAGCTCTCGAAAATCCGTCTGTTCCGCTCGTTCCAGATGTGCCAAACGGACGCGGCGAGACGAACTCTGGCTCTTCTGGCCCATTCCGGATCCCGGCCTCTGTGATCTCGGATCCAGTTGAGAATGCTCCGGATGTCTCTATCCACCCCAACTCCTCTTCTCAGCTACGCGCACTGCTCAGTCCAAATGTGCCAGGTCACCGGACATACAAAGTACAGATGCCCCATAGATTCATCCTCTTCATTACATAGCACACATTTGGCATCCGGGATCTGCATCCCAAACCTGAGGAGTCTGTCTCTCGTCATCAGTCTACCCCGTAGAAGTTGGTATGCACATAGTTGCATTTTCGGGCAACCCCCTTGCCCCAAATGAAGTCCACCTCCTCAGCTCGGTCGTGGTGGGTCCGAACCAAGTCATAGCAGCTACGAAAGCAAAATAGGCCAGACCCGCCCCCCGTACCTGGGCCGGCTCAGCTCCAGGAATCCTCATGCTGGCTAGCGTCAATAGTAATAAGGCGAATCTCCTCGGCAAGCTGAGCAGTATATGGATATCCTTCTGGCCTCCAAACTCCATCTCTGATAATCCGACTACATGTGAGCCCCCTGCCCGCTTCTCTGTCTAGCTGTCCTCCCAATAGCTCGAGCAGGGATGTGGAACCCAACCAAGGGTCTAGCCAGAGGTCGGTAGTCGTCCCATCCTTCATGGTCCTGCAGATAGCGGTCTGAAGCACAGGTCGACACCTTAGAATGGCCTTAAACGTGACCGAAAAATTGTTGTCTATCCTGCAGGCCCAAAAGTTAGTCCTCCTTAGGTATCTGTTCGCCATCCATTTCGCCCACAGCGACCCCCCTTGATGAATCTTCAGGCCATCTTCACACAAGCTGCCTTCCTGACCGCATGGAGAGGCCTCAACCCCACTCCTCCTTCCTCCTGAAGCCGACAAAGCTGGTCCCAGGAGATCGCATGCATCCCTCCCCTCCAGATGAAGTCAGCACAGATGGTCTCCACTTTCCGAATAGTAGCCGTAGAGATCTGGATAGACTGCAGCCAGAACATCGTGATGCCCGCAATAACCGAACGCACCAGCTCAATCCGTCCGCCAAATGATAGACCCGCAGCTTGCTAGCCTTCCACTCTCCTCTGAGCAAAATCCACCAAGCTGTGACAATCCTGCTCTCTGGCATAGTTGACCGTCAGTGGGACCCCCAGGTATTTCACTGGAAGCTCGCCTCTGTCCACTCCCAAGGTGAAGGCTCTCTCCTCCTGCTGTGTACACCGGGAGCTGAAGTAGACTCTGATTTTCTCCCTGTTTAACTGTAGTCCAGAAAGCCGCCCGAACTCCTCCATAATGTCAGAGAACGCTCTCATTCCCCGCATGGAAGGCTGAAGTAGCACCAATAGGTCGTCAGCATAGATCAAATATGATACAACCGGTCTCACCAACCGGAAAAGGGGAACGATCCTCTTGCTATGCACTGCCGTATCCATCATGCATGTAAAGTACTCCATCACCAAGGTAAATAGATACGGGGAGAGGGGGTCCCCCTGCCTCAGCCCCCTGTTGCTCCTGAAGTAGCCATGCGGCATGCCCTGGATGAGGACTGAGAAGGTAGGGGAGCAGATGCACTCCCTCACCCTCTCAACCCACCTCTCGTCGAACCCCTTGGTAAGCATCAGGTGACACAGGAAGTCCCTGTTGACCGTATCATAAGCTTTCCGGAGGTCAAGCTTCACACAAGCCTTCATCCTCCCAGGTTTGCTGAATTTCCTCACCATCTCATGAGCTAGCAGGCTGTGCTCCGCTATCGACCGGCCCTTGATGAACGCTGCTTGATTCTGGGACACCAATCCCTGCATAATCTCCTCCATACGCCCGCACATAAGATGAGTGATAATCTTGTAAAGAAAATTACAGCAAGCAATGAGCCGAAAATCTGCAAGTGAGGTCGCTCCCTCATTCTTAGGAACCAGCGTTAAGAATGTGTGGTTCATCTCCTTCAGAAGCCTGCCCTCCACAAAGAACTCCTGAACCGCCGTCAGAACCGGGGCCTTAAGCACACCCCAGTGTCGCTTAAAGAACCCTGAAGAGAAGCCATCAGGCCCGTGAGCTTTGTTGGGATTAGCCTTCATCACTATGTCTTCCACCTCCTCCATCCTCACAGGTGCCAAAAGCAGACTGTTCCCATGGCGGGACACCAGTCTCTTTGGGACAAGGGCTGGGAACGTGCTAGTGTAGTCCGTCTGCTGATATAAGTCAGTGTAAAATCTGACGGCCTCCTCCTGGATCTCCACCGGGTCTCCTACAAGACGTCCCTCAGCATTCAGAAGTCTGGGGATGCTGTTCCGGTGCTGACGGGTGCGGATCACATCGTAGAAAAATTTGGTGCAGCGGTCTCCATCTTTGAGTCAGGTACATTTGGCCCTCTGTGCCGCACTAATCTCCTCCTGCAGTCTCATGATACTGACCTCCTCAATCAGGATCTTCTCCTTAGCCGCCAGCTCTCCGTTCAGAATGTCAGCTTGGAGGGCCACCTGGGTGACCCGAAGCTCGGCTTCCTTATCCGCCAGGGAAGTCCGCGGTCTCGTCTTCACCCACCACCTGATGGCCCGCTTGAGCTGCTTGAGTTTGTGAACCATGCAGAACTGAGCCGTGCCTTCCCGGAAGTACTGCATCTCTCCCGTAACCACCTCCTCATATCCAGCCGACAAATACCAGTTGTTATACCGAAACGGCCTCGCCCTCAAAGTGAGTCTCTCACAGAGGCCAACCCGGATAGGAGAATGGTCGCTAGTACCCGCCGCAAGACCTTCCGCCACCGAGTTCGGAAAGCACCTGAACCACTCACTATTGCCCAAGGTCCGATCCAACTGACAAGCAATCCGATTATGAGTAGCCTTGTTGTGCCAGGTCCAAATATGTCCAGCTCGCTCCAGCCCTCGCATCCCTGACATAAGCAGACATCTCTGGAAGTCATATAAGATCGAGTCCGGAACAGGTCGACCTCCCACCTTCTCTTGACGAAGCAGCATAGCATTGAAGTCCCCCATGATGAGCAGAGGGAGATGCATGTTGTCCGCCATAAGACTCAGATGCACAATGTCCTCCCACAAAGCCTCCCGGAGTCTCCGGTTATTGTGCCCATATACAGCACCCAGGATGAAACGGAACCCACCTTTGTTCTCGAAGGTAACGCCGATGAGTTGTTCTGATTTATGGATCTGCACCCCCTCCCAGCTACCTTTGTTCCACCTAACCCAGATCCTCGCCATACCGCAAAGATCTAAGTTGTGAATGTGATCCCAGTTTGCCGGAGTCCTACGCGAGAGCATAACGGCTCCTCTAATCCTTGTCTCCAGCATGATAGCAATGTCATACGACTCTCTCCTCAGAATCCCTCCAATCTCCCTCCATCGTCAAATGGAACACCCCCTCTAATGTTCCATGCTAGGACCGACATCTAATTAAAAGATGAGGGGTCCCCCTGGAACTCGTCTGGATCGACACTCGAGGGAAGTGTCTCATCCGTCTAATCAATGACCGCATCTACCATGGAGGAAGGAGCAAGATGGGCCTGAATCCTGCTAAGAGTAAGTGTCCAGTCAGGATTGTCTTCAGTCTGGTCCTCCATATCCCTCGTCTGAGGGATATCCTCCCGTGTGGCCGGAGCGTGTCTTTTCCTGCTGCTGTATACCATGATCGCCGGGGAGGCCTCCATCACCATCCGACAACTACCAGCCGCGCTCATACCCCCTGGTCACGATGGTCCTCTGTGGCCTAAACGGGACCAGTGCACCCTGCGTGCTCTCGTGTCTCTGCGGTGAACCTGACTCCAGCCTTCTATCGACCTCCATCACTGTATCCTCCTCCATATGTCTGTCTGGCTCCGTCTCCCCAGGCAAGTGACTGGGGGCCGTCTCCTTCCCAGGTGCCTCCGTCTGAACCGCCTGTGGCCTGGCAGTCTCCTTCCCCTTGTATTTGCACGCACTGGTAGTGTGCCCAAAGCACTCGCAGGAAGAACACATGGGAGGGACTCAGTCATACTCCACCGCTTGTGTCAGAACCTCCCCTGACGGTACCTGATACTCAAGCATACTCGGTAGCTCCGAGCCCGCCTTGATCTCTACGAAGATCCTGGCATACATCAGTCTGGTGCGAAAAGTAGTGGCCTCGTCTGTTTTGATCGGCTTTCCCACAAGGCTGGCAAGTCTCATGAGAAGCGGGATGCTCCAATACTTTACTGGAAACTCAGGGAATCTGACCCAGATGGGAATAGCGTTCAGCACCTCCTTCTCACACCTCAGCTCCGGCGTCCACTCCTTCAATATAATGAGTCTCCCATCAAATGACCAAGGCCCTTCCTGCAGGATCCTGGACACATCCTCCGCTAATCCAAATTTGACATAATAGAACCCGTTCTCCCGGGAGAAGAATTCCATGCTACCTTTGGGTCTCTAGACAAGCTCCGCATAACCCCGAATTTGGCCATAGAACGGCTTGTTCCCTAACACATACAGCACCAGGGTGTTCTTCCAGAATTCTGAGACCACCGCTATTTCTTCGGTGGGAAAATATGCCCGAAGCCCTCCTCCAATCGACATCGGTGAGACAAACTCCATCGACATCGGGCTTTTCGTAACCACAGGCGTGCAGACCTCCTTCCATGACCGAGGCCTCTGCTCCTCAACGAGCGGCCTGGTCGGGGGGTTCACAGGACCCGGGCCTGTCCTGCCGGTATCAGTAGCAATCCCCTTAGCCTTCTCGGTCGCCGTCGCCTTTGGCCTCCAACCAGAAACAGATCGCACCGTACCTCCCCCACGACGACGGGGATCCACTGTGCCGATCGAAGATCGATTCCCATGATTTCCTGTCCCTGCCCGCCCCGAAACTTGGGTCTGGGCCCCTCGCCGCCCTCCAGCCCGTCGTCTCGTCACCGTCTGCCAGCCTGCATCACCAGTGTTGTACCCTCCGGACCCGAACTCGAACACTGAAGCCGCTCCGCCGGAAGAGGAACCTCCCATGCCCCCCGCATCCGCCCGCCCCCCGACCCCTCCCCGCCCGGGGGGGTCCCGCCGCCGCCTCCGCCCGACCCCTCCCCGCATGGAGGTGTCCCGCCGCCACCCGAACCCCCCCCCCCCCCCCCCTGATCGGGAGGGGGGGGTCACCCCCCCCCCCCCTGATCGGGAGGGGGGGGTCACCCCCCCCCCCCCCCCCGATCGGGGGGGTCCCGTTGCCGCCGCCGCCGCCCTTTCCTCCAACCCGCCGAACAACCCCCCCCCCCCCCCTTTCCCCCCCCCCCCCCCCCTCCCCCCGCAAGCGGATCGGGGGGCCGGGGTGGAGGCGTGGTATTGTAACATGGATATATATATATATATAAACAAAAAAGATATATATATATATATATATATATATATATATATATATCTTTTTTGTTTATATATATATATATATATATCCATGTTACAATACCATATAAGTTAATCCAAAGAGTATTATATCCCCTATCTGTTTTTGAAATTCTGAATCATTGCTACGTAGCTCCTGATACAACCACTTGTGAATATGCAGGAAAAGAATGTTATACCATATTGACTGATAATTTTGTGTAGTTATTCTCTATACTGCAAATACTTTATTCATTCTTGACACAACTGAATGGAAGTAAAGGGCTCATACAGTGGACCCCAAGAATTTGGGATAAAGGCCTTGTTGTTGTACTCTTCACATGATTGCTCAAATTCAGCAATCCTTTGGCATCTGTGAGAATTGTACTAAAATTTGTCAACATAGTAATGGCTTGCAAATGTTAAAACTTACGTTAGTCAGTTCTCTTTTTTTTTTTTTTTTTACTATAGCAGTACAATGACTGAGATTCATTTCTTCAATTTTCACTTGAACACTATGTGATGGTTTTCTGTGTTCCCCTAAAACCTGTTCTTTTGTTATGTAAATAGGCATATTGGCATAATTATGAGCAAATAGAACTCTTTCTATTGTAGTAATTTTGGGCTTCTTGACATGACAATTCATCAACGTACCGTGTTTCGTATTGTATCACAGGAATTTTGTTTTAGGGCTTTGGCATAAAGATGTGAAGCACACATTGCTTCTTGAAGAATGTGGTATATCACCTGCTCCTTCGAAAGATGAATCCCCACGGGCATCCCTACTTCGAGAAACTTTTATTTTTCTTGACCGCAATGTAAGTTACTTGTTGCATTTTTTTTGTTCTTTCCTGCTTTTTCATATCTAATTCTAGTAACTGTATGTCCTATTTGTCTTGACAGTGAGGTTGACTGCTACTTTGTGCTAAATTTATATGGTTTCCTCTGTTTTCTTTAAGGCCTCGTTTGGTTCGCGGAATCATAGGGTTGGGAAAGGAAAGTGATTACTTTCCTATGTTTGGGTGTCAAAAGAATTGAGGAGGAAAGTAAAGTGATTCCCAATGGAAGGGAAAGTAGGGGGGAAATGATTCCATCCATCCAAGCAAGAAATCACTTTCCCACCTTGAAGTATTCACTTTCCTTTCCAATTTCCTTGAAATTTCCAAACATCGGAAAGGAAAATCAATGGAATTGTAATTTCGCAAAGGAAAGGAAATGCCAAGGAATTGATTTCCTTTCCATTCCTTTCTGTGAACCAAACGAGGCCTAAGTGTATCCGATACTGACTCAGTTGTTGAGATGTGCTGGAGCAAGTACTGTATAGTATTGATGGTGATTTGTGTCTTTTAATTTTGTATTTTCATTTGGGCAGACTATTGTCATCAAACTTCTTGATGGCTATTCTTGCCCAACTCATATATTTCACTTTCATCTCTTTATCAAGCTAAAACTAATCTATGCTGATGGTGATAATTGAGGATTTGCCTTTATTTTTCGGGAATGATTTTTTTTTTTTTCTCTTTCCATTTTTCCTTTTAAGAGCTTTATCTCCTACATGTACAATGTCCAACTCCTAACAAGTTCCTTGCAGGGTTACATAAATGCAGGAATTGCATTAGGAAAGGAGAGGCCAATACCTTATGGGTTACCTGAATTTGTCCTTTCAGAGGGATCCAAAGCCAAAAGCACTTGCACGGGGAAGATTGGTAATCCTAAGGATGAACTTGCCTCCCTTCCTAATCAGTTTGAGATTTCTGAAAACATCGGCTATCCAGGGGTTGGGAGAACTGTGAATCTAAATGCATCTACCATAGGATCTGAGTTGTTTACGTCGGTTAGATCGGAAGAATATGCAACTTGTAGTCTGGAACTAGATATCAAGCCTATTTCGCCAACATGTGAAATACAACCATGTGACACTGTTGCCGATGGGAATGATACATGCTTAGATGGGAAAGAGATTCAGCATCATGATCAAGAACAAGGCAGAATGCCTACATCTGATTCTCCTAATGCCGATCCTTCTCATATGATTACTGGCGGGTTAAATTATTTTTCTTCCCTGAGCTCTGATATGCTTCATCTGGGTAAAACTGATCAAACAGAAGTTGCAAATAATGAAAGTTCTGGAATCATGTCTGCTGCAGAACAATTGCAAGAGAATTGTAACACAGAATGTGACTATGATGATCACAAAAGGGTTATCATTGTTGGAGCTGGTCCGGCTGGGCTTACTGCAGCACGCCATTTGCAACGACAAGGCTTTTCTGTTATTGTGCTCGAGGCTAGAGATAGAATAGGTGGTCGTGTATATACTGATCGGTCTTCACTTTCAGTTCCTGTAGATCTAGGTGCTAGCATTATTACTGGCGTTGAAGCTGATGTTGCTACCGAAAGAAGGCCAGACCCTTCATCTCTAGTTTGTAGTCAACTAGGTCTGGAATTGACTATTTTAAACAGTGATTGCCCTCTCTATGATGTAGTCACAGGTCACAAGGTGCCTGCTGATTTAGATGAAGCTCTTGAAGCAGAATATAATGGTCTCCTTGATGATATGGTGCCTTTTGTCGCACAAAATAGTGAAAATGCAGTGAAAATGTCACTTGAGGATGGGTTAGAATATGCCCTGAGGAGGCATCGTTTGGCTTGTTCAGCAGCTGCAGCTGTTGAGCTTGATCATTCCAAGGTGGGTTCTGGAATTATAGATTCATGGTTGAGTGCTCCGACTGATCTTCGAACTGTAAAAGGTGATGATAATGCTCGTAGAACAAACTCATTGAGCCCTCTTGAGAGGAGAGTGATGGATTGGCACTTTGCAAACTTGGAGTATGGATGTGCTGCTTTGCTCAAGGATGTATCCCTTCCTTACTGGAATCAGGATGATATATATGGAGGATTTGGTGGTGCACATTGTATGATTAAAGGGGGATATAGCACAGTCGTAGAAAGTTTAAGTAAGGGGCTCAATATTCACTTGAACCATCCTGTTACAGACATCACATATAACACAAGCGACTCTGAAGGAAGTTGTCAACAGAAAGACATAGTGAAAGTATGCACATCAAACGGCAGGGAGTTCTTAGGTGACGCTGTCTTGATTACTGTGCCTCTTGGTTGCCTAAAGGCAAATACCATTAAGTTTTCTCCAGTTCTACCAGAATGGAAAGAATCCTCAATACGAAGGCTTGGTTTTGGTGTGCTAAACAAAGTTGTCTTGGAGTTTCCTGAAGTTTTTTGGGATGATGCTGTTGATTACTTTGGGGCTACTGCAGAAGAAACAGGTCGCAGGGGCCAATGTTTTATGTTCTGGAACGTCAAAAAGACAGTTGGGGCACCTGTTCTTATAGCACTTGTGGTTGGGAAGGCGGCTATAGATGGAGAAAATATTAGCACTTCTGATCATGTTAATCATGCATTGAAGATTCTTCGTAAACTTTTTGGTGATTCTTGTGTGCCAGATCCTGTTGCATCCGTGGTCACAAATTGGGGTGTTGATCCTTTCAGCAGGGGGGCATATTCCTATGTTGCTGTTGGAGCGTCAGGAGAGGATTATGATATTTTGGGAAAACCAGTTGCTAACTGTTTATTTTTTGCTGGTGAAGCAACCTGCAAAGAGCACCCAGATACTGTTGGTGGAGCAATGATGAGTGGTCTTCGAGAAGCAGTACGCATCATTGACATCTTCACAACCGGTAAAGATTATGCGGCAGAGGTTGAGGAGATGGAGGCTGTACAAAGGCGCTTAGATAGTGGAAGATCTGAATTGAAGGATTTGTCAAAGAAATTGGATGGGATGCATGCAGTATTGAGCAAGGAAGTCATACTTCGGGACTTGTTCTCTAATGCAAAGACTACATCTGCACGGTTGCATCTGGCTAAAGAGATGCTTCGTCTTCCTGTTGAAGTTCTGAAGTCCTTCACAGGGAACAAACAAGGACTCAGTACACTCAACTCTTGGATCCTTGTAAGTTGTTTCTACTTTCCTTTTTGTTTGATTGATGAATAATCATTGCTTATGTTTTTAATTTCTATCATAAGGACACAAGTACGTAACACTGAATCTCACCATCCCAAACAGGATTCTTTGGGGAAAAATGCCACTCAACTTTTGCGACATTGTGTCCGTTTACTTATGCTTGTGTCAACGGATTTGCTGGCTGTTCGATTGTCAGGTATCGTTTTTCTTGCAATTAATTCCTTTTCTGAAGATACAAGTTTCTAAGCATTGAACCGATATGAATTTGCTAATTGAGATTGCTATTATCTTATTAGCAGTCTCTTTTTGCAAATTTTTGGTATCTTTCTTACTTAATATGGTAGTGCAGGATAAAGCGGATGCTTGCTTCTAATTCCTCCGAGTTTTATCTTTCTACTAGCAATAGTGCAGATAGTCTTCTAATGGATTATTTTCTCTTGTTTTTCCTTGTAAATTAGGCAAACTAGTCATCTTTCAAATATAGCTGTCTTTCATAAGGACTAACTGAATAATCATTTCCTATAGTTTCTCCGTATGAAGTGTTGATGAATAACATATGCTGTCAATTTTCATTAGTTGTCATAAAAGATGGAGTGATCTACAGGCCCGTTTGAGAAATGTAATATACATAAAAAATCTTCAAGGGAGTAACATGCTGAATGGAATAATCAAATTAGCTTGAAATGATAGACGACAGTTTCCTGCCTTTCAAAAGTCAGCAGCAGAAGCAGCTTTTGACAACCGCCTCTCATCAGCTTTCAAAAGCTGCCCAAGATTGAACGAATTTTCCAAAAGTTTTTTTGTTAAGCTGCTGTTACCAAACAGCTTGTGGGAATGCTTTAAAAAATAAGCAGAAGCAGCAATGATGAGCAATCCCAAAACCAACCTATATGCTCTCTACTGTTGCTGCGTCCGCTTCAACAGGCAGGTTGATCGATGTCAGCTAGCGGGTAGGTTATTGGAGTTCTTACCCACTGCTTCAAGGGATTGCAACTCAGTTGTGGATTCTCTCTCTTTTGCGAGTCTTCCGTGCAGGTCATAAAAATCTTTGTGAAATTATTTATGGAGGTTGCTTATGTGCCATAGCCAACCCATTGTGATGGGAGAATGCTTGGATGATGATGAGGACAAAACAGAGATTATGAAGTTCCTGAAAATGTTTAGATTATATTGCTGAAGTTTAATGGAGATATAAAAAGGGAAGAAGAAGATAGGATTAAGATTTTCATTCATTAGTAACTCATAACAAATGACTGCAAATATAAAAGTTGGCTTAGAGTGATCAGTATGCAACTTGTTCCAGAGCGGTATTGGAGAAATCCAATCTTGATAAACAGTACTCCTTTGGTTAAATCATAATTCTATTAGAACTGGAGTTCCAATTTTTCAAATTCATGATACAAGTTGATTTTTGCCTGTGAATTATAAGTCTGGTTAGCCTATTCTCTGCTCTTCTGCTCAAGCTGCTGCATAAATGTTATGTAATCCAGTTTGTTACTCCTGCCAAATGATTTGGTAAACAAATTTGCCAACTTATTTCCTGATGGAGTATGAAACGAATCGTGAAACTTGTCAAACTACTATGATGTAAATGTCAAGGAAACATAACAAGTTAGTCATGTACTTAAATGGTATTCTTCTCCAAAGAATACACACTGGAAGAACATAACTATATTATGTAATATTTGTGCCTTTGTCCCCCTACTATGTGTAATTTCAGTTCTCTGTCCAAGTTTCCTTTGTGTTTATAACTTTATATACCTTAAGACTACTTCTGCAAGATCCCACTTTGCATGTGTCACTAATCTAGTTCTCCAACAAAAGTAACAATAAACATTTACTGGTCTCCCATAGTCAGGAATTTGCCATTCTATTAGTGAATTATATTAAAACATATATTTCTGTACAATAGGTAGAAGAAAGGAACTTCAAGTGGACATATTTCACATATTTTATAAACTATTCAAGTGCTTAGTTTTGCCCATGCTTGTTGCTAATATAGAATGAAGTTATGGTTAGTGACATGCACACTGGTGTTGGATGAGCACGAGATCTGACAAGGCAGCTCTCCAACATCAATACATGAGGAACATTTATCTTTTCAAATATACATGTGTTTAACATGGATATTTATATCTGATGAGTTTGTTTGTATATTAGAATTTAATAACAACAAACATAGCAAATACGTTGAATCATGGAGACTTGTTTTGAGGTTGTTGCTTGGCACGGGTAAGACTTGTTTGCATCATGGAGACTGCAGTTCAAGTTGCAGAAATGGCCTTTCTATGTATACATGGGTAAATGCATACATCTTGGGGCCATATATAAGTGGGAGCCTTGTGGCACTGAGATGCCCTTTATCTTTATTCCGATAAATGAAGAAACTCTTATATATTGAAACTGGAGTGGATACGGATGGACATGTGTGATGTCAGACATGGATGGCACATGAAATTTTAGTGCAAGTGTGTTACGTATCATAGAAATTTTGAATCGTACTTTCTTAAATGATCAGTTTCTTGTGACAGCTGTTTGGCATATCTGTGAACTAACATGCTGGACTCTCAACATTTTACTTCCCCTGTTTTCAGGGATCGGAAAAACCATAAAGGACAAAGTCTGCATGCATACTAGTCGGGATATCCGTGCTATAGCAAGCCAGCTTGTCAATATGTGGATTGATGTTTTCCGCAAGGAAAAAGCTGCAAATGGTGGTCTTAGATTGTTGAAGCAGCCAACTTCAGAATCATCAAAGTTCAGATCGAAAGACATAACAGCAGGAAAGGTCCGCGTGACCAGTGAAGCATCAGAAATTAGAGCAAATTTGTTGGTACCCTCATCTGCTGGAAACCAGTCACCTTCCATACAATCACACAATAAGAAGATTGATAGCAGAACATCGAGGTTAGAAATTTTGATAGACGCAAAATCTGTGGCTAACTCCTCACGTTCCCATAGTTTGATTCAGGGTCAGGATTCTAAGGTGGAGGAGGACATGGTTGTGTCTGAAGAAGAAGCTGCAGCCTTGGCTGCTGCTGAAGCTGCTCGTGCTGCTGCTCTTGCAGCAGCAGAGGTATGCACACACTCTTATATCTCTGTATTCTTTATCTCAATAAATTATTGGACTGACATTAAATTGTGGTCATCTCTTCAGGCATTTGCCTCTTCAGAAGCAGAGATAAATACTTTGCGTGAGCTGCCAAAGATACCATCATTCCATAAGTTTGCGAGACGTGACCAATATACACAAGTGGATGATTCTGACCTCAGGAGGAGATGGTCTGGTGGTATTCACAGCAGGCAGGATTGCATATCTGAAATAGACTCCAGAAACTGCAAGGTTAGAAACTGGTCTGTGGATTTTACTGCTGCATGTTCCAATCTTGAAGGTTCAAAGATGTCTGCTGATAATTATACCCAACGGAGTAACTCAAATGAGATGGCATACCCAAATAGTTTCAGAGAGCATTCAGGTGAAAGTGGAGCAATGGACAGCAGATTAACAAAGGCATGGGTTGATATGGATGCAGTTTGTAGTGGAGGTGTTAAGGATTATCTTGCCATTGAGAGGTGGCAATCACAAGCAATGGATGCAGATGCTGATTTTTTCAGCCGTTTGCACGTAAGAGACGAAGAAGATTCAAACAAAATGTTTGTGACACCCCCTGCAAAGGGCAACGGGCAGATTGAACAAAGTTCTGCTTCTCAAACTGCTGAGAATAAATTATCAGTTGAAGGTCAACCAAGAGGAGTAGAGCATATAAGGCAAGGCCTTCTGGATTATGTTGCATCACTACTTATGCCTTTATATAAAACTAGGAAGATTGATAAAGAGGGTTACAAGTCAATAATGAAGAAGACTGCAACCAAGGTACGTTATTGTATGAAGGATTTAGACCAGGAAATGATCTAAATTTCAAATTCTAACTTAATTCCATGAATCTTCCTCTGGCTGAACCAAGTTCATATATCTCATAAATTTTATCTCAATTCTTTTCCTTGACCTGCCATAAATTTCTCAAATTACCTTCGTCGCAGTTTAATACTGATGAAAAAGAATACTTTTGACATATTTACTTGATTAGTAGAAAGTGACTTTTCATATGTAACTTGACGAGCTAAAATTGTGTAATTTATGTATAAAACTTCTTATTTCTGCTGGAATTTGCTGCGAGACTAATGTATGATTCTATTTCCTGCATTTTTCTGTGTAATATAAGAGGTTTTTGGCTACTTTCTATCTTCTGATTCTTTTCCTCTTTGTTGATGTTATCAGGTCGTGGAACAGTTTAAGAGGTTTTTGCTACCATCTGTCTTCTAATTCTTTACCTCTTTGTTGATGTTATCAGGTCATGGAACAATGCACAGAAGCAGAAAAGATGATGACTGCTTATGAGTTTCTCGATTTCAAGCGAAAAAACAAGGTTTGTTCATGATTTGTCATGCACGAGTCATATTTTGCTTCACTTTATCTCTTCAGTTGTAACCATTCTCTAATAAAAATCAACTATAACTGGAGCCACTCACTTGCAGAATGGAATAATAACTTCTTTTGATTAAGGGATACTGTATGTAATTTTGCAGATCCGGTCTTTTGTGGACAAGTTGATTGAAAGGCACATGGCAATGAATCCAAGTACAAAGTCTTGATGCTTCCAAGGGGAACTTTGCAAGCATTTTCGGCATTTCAAATGACTTGATCATTGTTAAGTATCTCTGTCCAAGACATGAAGCAAGCAATGTGTTCTTATCTCAAATGGTAAATGAAGAACTTGCTGCACATGGGAGTCACTACGATAACATTTTAGGAGGAATGTGTGAAGTTATCAGTTACATGTGGGTTGCCCTGAAGGATGGGGACTGGTACAAGTAGTAAACTCAGAGATGTAGTCCATTCAGCAGGAAGACCTTTGAACCTATGAGCTTCGACCTTTAGCAGAGCATTTTCAGTATTGGCACCAATAGTCCTTCAGATACTCCTTTGAGGACATAATGGTTTCTCTTTTGTTCAAGTGCCCTGGCGTCCAGGAGGAATGAGGACGTTGAAAAGGAGGTGAAGTTGTACCTGCACATGGGTGCTGAGCTGCTCAACCTTTGAGCTGGACCAAGGGTGAAAATATAAATTTTGATCAAGGATTGCTGGCGTCATGTCATTGTTTGGATGGAATTGATTTTTGTGGCAGTTCCATCACACCTGTCAAAGCTTGTAATTTAGGTTTGCAGATTTAACCCTGTTTCTTTGTTTCGGGATCTTACAAGGATACTAGATCTCTGTCCTTTTGTACAGTTTTTGGTTGTTTAACACCAATATCTTACATAACATGTTGCTCATTTCTTTTTACGTATAATTTAACTCTATTTTCTGAAAAAGAAAAGCAGGTCTCGTCCTTTCTGCCCTGATTTTGCATACTGGTTAATAGCTTCAGTATTCACCTCATTTTTATACATTTTTTGGAGTTTTGTTTGTCAGTGTGCATGAGCGTGTTCCTTTGAGCACAAGACCTGCCCCTTGTAAACATTTTACCTCCTTATTTTCTTGAGTTTTTTTTCTTTTCCAGATCCAATGGTACCAAAATTTGTATGGAAGGGGTTTTCCTCAATGTTTCATAGTAAATGTGCACACGCCCATATTTAGGCCATCAGTTATCCGTTATAAATAATGGAACATTCTTATTGCCATTTCCTATTGATTCCAAATAACATTTACTAATTCATCTTAAACTTCTATTCAGTTTGTTTAGCCTCTAGTGTCTTGTATATACTGTTTCTACCTGCCACTTTCTTGTCGTATATTCTTCGTGAACTAAATTAGTGTGCTTATGAATTTAATTTCTATTTTCTGGAATTCATTCTTTATATTCTTTACCAATAGTTTTCTATATATTATATGCAAAAAAAATCTCTAATATCATCAATTAGAATCTGCTTTAATGTAGTGCTAATCTTTCTGAGGTTATTCTCAATCTTTTCTCAGTTCGATATATGGAGGTTATTCTGGTGTCAGTTGGTGCATCTTAAGAGTATCTCCATCTTTTTAACAGCATGGCAGGTACCTTCATTTTCGTTTTTCAATTAATGACAGTGTTTTAACATATTATTGGCATAATTTTAATATGCGTTTGCATCTTTTTGATTAATCCACTTTTGCCTTTAGAGACGCCGAAAGTATTTTATCTACTCCCTTGTTTTGATTGCATTACCTTCCAGGTTGATGCTGGGTTTGATTAGTGTGAAACATGCAGCGTGTGCAGGTTGACGGTTTGATTTATGAATTGGTACTAATCACAAGGATGGTTGTCAGGTCTAGGCTGCTTTGCTTGCAGATGCTGCTTCTAGGAAGGTTTTTCTATTCGAAAGAGGTGACTTTCACTTGTGTCCCTTTTTCAGAAGAAGCATGTTTATTGTTTCAAATTTAAGTTGCCAAATACCAGCGTCAGATGCCTGCTGATCTTAGGTTTCTTGCCAACAGTTGTCACCTCTTAACAGGAGCAGAACTGGTTCAGGTGTAAGATTGACGGTCAGCTGTTGGTGAGGTGGATGCACAATGCTAGTCACATTCAGGTGATACCTATCATGGTATTACTCATTTCCTTGCCCCTTTCACTATACCCTCGTTATTCTTGTTCTTACATGGGAAAAAAATTGCTTGTTATAATCATGAACGTTTCTTACTTCATGGACGTTTCTTACTACCATATTACATTGCTTGTGATGCCATTACAATAAAACTTCCAACAATTTTAGCATATAGATCTGTTTAACTGCCAGATGCATGCTGCATGATCATCCAAATTAAGTATCCATGGCGATTTGTTGAATTGAACATTGACTTTACAGGTTAGTTTCATGTGAATTGTGATTGAAATTTTTGACACAGAATTTATTCTTCTTCTGTTAAATTTCTGGGTAATATATAGATATGCCTGTAGTAGGAATTGAAGAAGTTAAAAGCACTGTTAAAGCGAGCCTTTTTGCCAGTAAGTTTTCTTGTTTTGTTAATGCCCCAGTACCCACAATTATTGTATGAGATTTCCGTTGGAAATAGTGTGAGTGTGTGTGTGGGCACTAAAGATATGCTTTATATCAAGAAGGCAGAGTTGGATGATATGCGCATAACTGCAGCAAATGATGCGAACCCTGAAGGAACAATGATGCAGAATAAAGACATTTAAATATATCTTACTTTTCCATGTGATTCAGGTTGGATTTCAGATTCTATTACAAATATATTATATTTAAGTTCTCACAAGTTTGAGTCTCAAAAAATATATTTGAGAAGAGCGTATTAAGCAAATTAGATTTTATACAATATTGTTATATGTCACCGTAGTTTCTATTTATCCTGAAGGAAAAACCACGATGGATAACAAACTAAATAAAATTTGAAGAGTAAAGATTTGTTCTAGATTTATGAACCCATAAACATTTAAAGAACCAAAGCTATAAAATTGTTTACTTTCTGCGTTTCTCCATCCTATTTTCTTTCCTTATTTGCTTTCATAGAAACTATTTTTAGTGAAAAAAACTTTTTTTTCTTTTTCTTTTTCTAATTTCGGTATTCTTATATTATTTCAAGCATCATGATATTATTCTTTATTATTCTCTATCTTTGCATCTCACTAATTTTCTTTTTAGAAAGCATGATTTGGGAGTTAGCTTGAGACTTGCAGAACACGAGAGAGGAGACATTCCATTTCTCTACAACTTCATGTAAATTTCTTTGAATCTCTGTTATTGATTTGTGAGTACTCGTCATATGTATAAATACAATAATTGACAAATCTCTTATAGTCATATAGATGATAATTAAAATATAGTTGATATCTCCTATAATGGATATTTTATATAATCATGTAGGTGATAATTAAACAAATTTTTTTATATTTGACAGATTTTAAGCAAACATTTGACTGTCATCTAACACCCGTTCACAAGCTGAAGCATAAATAAACTACGGGCAACGTGTACATGAACAAGCCGGAGATGGATTGGGTTGGCTTGCACTATTGATTTATGGAGGGTTTTTTTAAAATAAAAGTTGCCTTCAAATTAAACTATGTAATAGAACTGCTTTATGCTGCTGCTGCTTATTTTAGAAGTAACTGCAGTAATAGTTCGATGCACCAGCGGAGTGTCTGGCTTTTGGCGAGGACTGCACGGAGGAGACGTTGGTTCCGCGCTGCGTAACTGGTCGGCTGTGAGGTCTCTTTGGACGGTTGAGGTCATCGTAGGGAGACAACGGAGCGGTGCCGATGCAAGACTTGTGATGGGTCTCGGCAATGTTCTGCAGGCGCTGGCGAGTTCTTTGATCAGCCCGAGGACTGCCAACACAGGGGAGACGTTGGCGAAAGGTATCAGGGATTGATGCGGATGGCCGTGGCTTGAAAGATAAAACAGGGTTGCAGCATTCCGCAGGGAAGAAAGAGCTAGTTTATTTTTTTAAAGTTAGTTTGTTATATACATATGGCTTAATTTTAACTTGATACCTTCAATTATTTAAGTTTTTCAATTTAATACCCTAAATTTTAAAACTAGACAACTTGATATCTCAACTATAATTACACAACTTAATATCCTACTAAAGTTAACATAAAATGGTAAATGACAAAATAATTTCATTCTCTTCCCTTTCCCCCTCTCTTCGGTGGCAACGGTGCGACAACGGACGGAGAACGCAGCGGCAGGGCGGCGGCAATGTCGGGAGGGGAGGGGGCGCAGGGGGGAGGGGGGCAGCAACGGGTGGTGGCCAGGGAGCGGGGCGGCGGGAGGGGGACGCCGCGGGACAAAGGGTGGGTGGGAGGGGGTAATTTAGTCAATTTTTTTAACGGAAAACTTAACCCCCGACTAACGGAGAGTTCAAGTTGAAAATATTCAACAATTGATAGTATCAAGATGTCGAATAAAAAATTTACGTATCAGGTTGAACATATTGGAATATATATATATATATATATATATATATATATATATATATATATATATATATATATATATATAAAGAGAGAATATATGGGCTTACTCAACTACTTGTAGGAGATATGATTAAGTTTATTTTTATATGATGGTTGGATGTGTAGGACCGATATATTAAACAATATATACTCTAGAGGAGGGGGGGGGGGGGGGGGGGGGGGGGGGGGGGGGGGGGGGAGGGAGGGTTGAATAGAGTGTACAGCAAAATATTAGCAATTAAAACAAAATTACTACTATATCACTATCATGTCACAGTGGCTATGTCACAGTTATGTAAAAGTAGTTAATGAGAGATAGAGAGCAAACACAACACAACGATATATCTTCAATTGTGAAGTGTGAACTTTTTGATTAAGTCTCTAATTACAATTTTTTTAAACTTTTAGACCGTACCGTACTGGCAAGCAGACTAGAGGTTGTAAAATTAGCTTGGGATTTGAAAATGAAAGCTTTGAATAGCTGAGAAAATTTATGTAAGAGAAGATAGAAAGTGAATGAGTGAATTGAAATGGAAAAACTCCTCTATTTATAGGATTTATGAAAACAGAGTTATGGCCGAATTCGGATGCCAAACTTTCAAAAATTCGACCGTTGCAGTTGAGTTTGCAGGAAAAACAGGTTTATATGGTTTACTATTTCAGGTACCTGAGTTTGGGCCGAGTTTGATCTGAACTCTGGTGTTTTGTTCTTGGGTCAGAAACCAATTTTGTATGGGTTTTGGGCTTTCTGGGCTGTTTTTCAAATATAGTTTTTGGGATGTTTTAAAAACAAGTTTATTTGTAAACAAAACTGGGTAGTTTAAAAAATATTTTGGGTCAAGCCTATTTATCAGTACAATGCGGTTTACATTTTTCCTAGACTCAATAAAATTGTGTAAAATATATTTAAAAATAAAAAATAAAAATAAATACAGACGCGACGACTGAGCAAATCTTGAATGGTAGCAGCATTGGTTGTCGTAGTCCGTTCGAGTAGTCCTTATATCGAGTCCGAGTTTAGACGATTATCAAATTGGTTCGACCATGACCAATGAGCCAACAATATTTTCCATTTTGATAATTGACAAACCTTGACCGATATAATATCTTGATCAAATTAGGTCTGAAAAATTCTTCAAAGTTGTACCATCTCCTTTTGATAAGTGTTGTATTTTCTCTTCTGTTGGCATTTACCAAAATGCTCTCCCGCAAATTGGGCGTACAAAAAGACGAACGTAAATAAAAAGATAATAATAAAGCATATATTCACAGAGCAGCTATATTGAAGAAGTTGTATTTAAGCTAAACTACTAAGCATAAAATATGTGCATATTGCCAAAAGAGAGAATATGAATAAAAACTACTAGCTTCCATAAAGAAAGCATTCACCAAGTACAGATGAAACTGAAAGAGTTTTAATCCATACAAGCAACTAGTGAAATAAAATGCATAAACTGCTACTACATGTTCTCAGAATATAAGACATGATGATAATAGATAGAAATATACTAAACATGATATCTAAGCTAAAGATAGTGACAACTAGATATCATTAATCCTCGCCTCTATATCTTGATCAATAGCATCGTCATCACTATCAGAAGTGTGAGCAGGCTCACAAGAGGCTCACTAGAAGATCTGAACCAATTAAAGGTGCTAGTAGGATTGAAGTATTGTCGTACTTCCCTATCCTCAACACGGTAGTCGAAAAATGTAGGATCTCTGGGAAAGAAGCCGGGGCCGCCAGGCTGATGAGACTGAGCAAAGTGGAGATCAGCTAGTGTGCTAGAGATCGCCTGAGTGTGAATGACATCACGGTATTTATAATCCCTCAACCGTTCAGTCCAGCGAGTCTCTAAGGCACTAACTCGATCAACAATAGCCTGATGCTGAGCCTTGGTCAGCTGCATGTGATCTCTCATCATATGGTGGAGACCCTCAATAGTCTGTGGATAATCAGTGGATGGGACGACAGATGCTGGAGCAGGAGGTGGAGCAATAAGAGGAGGAATAGCAGGAATCTCAGAACGCTTAGCCGCACTAAGATGTGCAGGTTCAGCAAGGACGTTGCACTCATCTAAGTCGATATCAAAGTGCCGAAAGACAAGTGGCAAGTACATCGCAAAAATAATATTTCTCTTATTCTTGCGAGCACGTACCATCATCTCGATCATAGTCTTTGGGAATGAAAAGGAGATACCAAAGTAAATATGGTAGATGGCAGACAGCTCTAGAACGGTGATATCATCTATGGAAGTCTGCTTCGGAATCGTAGCAGAAAAGATGATTCTGTGGAGGTTAAGAAATACAAACTCAAGTGTTTAGCCTTAAGTTTACCAACAGGACAAGGTCCGGGATGGCAGACAGAGGCTTTGAAAGTGTTTAAGATTATGTCAGGAGGAAAACTAAATTTAGCGAGGTCGGTTAGCACTTCTCCTTCATTGGGAACTCAAATGATCGCCGCTAAGTCTTCCGCGTCAAATTTAATATCTATTCCCCCGACTGGAAAGAGATTACTACAGAGTCAAAAGTCATTTTGCAGTAAAATAATCTAACATTAAAAGCGACAGGAAAAGATGTTGCTACTAAGTAATTAAGTTGCAGAAGCTGAAAGGCTCCGAGATGGTCCGAAAAGATATGAAATTAATCGGGGCTCCGGCACAGACGGTGCCATCATGAAAATCACTAAACCACTCTATGGATTGGTCTAGTGTCGCAAATGCGAATCCGCCAAATGAACCGTCGTCCGATTGGACCGAAGAGAAAATGGAAGGTTGTTGAGAGGATGAGGATCCTATCATTCTTTCTTTTCTTCCTAAAGAGCTTAGGGGCCATTAGAAAGTAAAGTATATAAAAATTGAAATTGAGGACGGAAAGAAAATATGGATTATACCTTCCAGAAATTTAGTATGTTGTGGAGAATGAACCCGAGATCCCGAATCCAAAGTTTGGAGTCGAAATTCCAAGTAGATTGAGAGATAAAATTGAATTAGGGTTAAGGTTAGAGTTTTGGTGGGTTTGTTCGCTGCTGTTCGTGAAAGAGGAGAGAAGATGGAAGAAGATGATAAATAGGAGAACTAGGGCCCACTAGTTCGGCTGTAACTTAGCCTAACCGAGTTCGGACCGAGTTTGGTCTAAACTCTGTTGAACTCTGTTTTGGCTAGTTTACAACTGAATCATTGTTCAGTTTTGCAAATATATCAATTCCTTTCAACTTTTTAATTAAAAAAATTATTACTTTTAAATGTCAATTAATATAATTAAATTTATTAAATAAATTAATTTTTGATACGCATTGACCGTCTCATATTAGCTGTAGGAATACTTTTCCAACTAGCAGAGATCCACATGGGGATACTTAAGTTCCGTTTCACTTAAGCTCTTATCGCCTTGGTGACAGACAGATCCTTTATAAGCTTGTCCCTAAAACAATCGTTATGTATTGGAATTAATTCCATAAAAGAAATTAATTAACATTATTGATATATAAAATTTCTAATTCTTGATATAAATAGTTGAACCTATCTTCTGCCAAAGGTTTAGTAAAGATATCAGCTAGTTGATGTTCTATGTCAATATATTCTAAATTAATGTCTCTATTTAATTGATGATCTCTAAGAAAGTGATGCAATATCTCAGTATGCTTGGTGCGTGAGTGACATACATGATTATTAGTCAAATTGATCATGCTAGTGTTGTCACAGAATATGAGAATGTGTGAATATTGCAAGTTGTAGTTTTCTAGGGTTTGCTTCATCCACAAATTTGTGCACAAAAAATGTCCTACGACGACATACTCGATCTCAGTAGTTGATAATGCAACAAAATTTTATTTTTTGCTAAACCAAGAGACTAAAGCTTTGTCTAGAAAATGACACGTGTCACTAGTACTTTTTCTATCCATTTTGCATCTAGCAAAATTAGCATCCGAATAACCGGTTAGGCCAAAGGACGTAGTTTTAGGATACCACAAGCCGACGGAAGAAGTGCTCTTAAGGTATCGGAAGATCGCTTAACAGCGTGCAAGTGTGATTCCTTAGGGTTAGCTTGGAATCGTGCACATAAGCAAATATTAAACATTATATCAATGCGACTATCAGTTAGATACAATAGACTATCGATCATACCTCGATACTTACGTGTATCAACTGGTTTGCCTTGTTCAACTACGTCAAGCTTAGTTGAAATTGCCATCGGAGTTCCAAGAGGTTTGACTGACTCCAGATCGAATTTCTTTAACAAATCCTTTGTGTACTTGGCTTGGTTGATGAACGTCCCATTTGTGGTTTGCTTAATTTGCAGTCCAAGGAAGAACTTCAACTCCCCCATCATGCTCATCTCAAACTCAATCTGCATACGCTTAGAAAAATCTTGACACAGATTCATCAGTAGAACAGAAAATAATGTCGTTAACATAAATTTGTAATAATAAAAGATTATTATTCAAAGATTTTATGAAAAGTGTTGTATCAACCTTGTATTTTGAATTTTTGTTTCAAGTAGAAAAGAACTTAGGCGGTCATACCAAGCACGAGGGCTTGTTTCAGTCTGTATAAAGCTTTCTTCAACTTGAAATCATATTCAGGATTTTTGAAATCATTAAACCCAGGAGGTTGAGCAACATAAACTTCTTCTTTTATAAAATCATTTAAAAAATACTTTTAACATCCATTTGAAACAATTTGAAATTGTGAAAACTGGCAAAAGCATATAACATGTGAATGTATTCTAAACGCGCAACTGGGGCATATGTTTTATCGTAGTCGATACCTCCTCTTGGTTGTATCCTTGAGCTACGAGTCGAACCTTGTTACGTGTGACTAAATCATTCTCATTAAGTTTATTTCAGAATACCCATCAGGTGCTAATCATCGGATGATCAATGGGCTTGGGAACAAGTTCCCAAACTTGATTCTGTTCAAATTGGTTCAATTTCTCTTGCATAGCATCTAACCAATAATTATCACTACAAGCTTCTTCTATGTTTTAGGCTCTAGTTGTGAAATAAATGCTACACTAGAAGCTATATCTCTACTAGATGAACGAGTACTTACACCTTTTGTAATCGCACATATTACCTTTTCCTTGGGGTGGTCAACTATGAACTTCATCTTCTTTGGCAGACTCTCCAAGTAGCTTCTTTCGGGTTCCGCTTTGGTAGGTGCTTTGCTTGTTGTACCGTGGTCCTCATCGTCACTATTGTTGTTCGTTTGACTGTTCATCTCATCAAAGGTGACGTTGATTGATTCTTCAATCGACATTGATTTCTTGTTGATGACTCGATAACCTTTGCTTTTAGCCGCATAACCTAGAAAAATACCTTCATCGGCTTTCGAGTCATATTTGCCAAAAATAATCTTTTATATTCAAAATAAAATATTTGCAACCAAAAATCTTAAAATAAGAAACAGAGGGGTCCTATTAAACCATAGTTCACAGGAAGTTTTTTCGATTTAGGTCGAATTAGAACCCTATTCAAAATATATCATGTTTTATTGACAGCTTCAGCCCAAAAATATTTAGGTAGGCTAAACTGATTTAACACAACTCTAGCCATTCGACAACGTCATTTTGTTACGGAGTCCTAGGACAAGAAAATTTATGCAAATATCCGTGTGTTATAAAATTGCTCATAGTCGGCATTCTCGAATTCGCAACCATGGTCGCTTCGAATGTGAGTGATCATGAAGCCTTTCTTATTTTGTGCCTCTTTTTACAAAATGTGATAAATTTTGAAAGTGCGTCATTCTTATGAGCAAGGAAATACACCTACGTGTATCTAGAGTAATCATCTACAATTACAAAGGCATATAGCTTACCATTTAGACTAGCAACTCTACTGGGTCCAAACAGATACATATGTAATAATTGTAGAGGTCGAGTAGTACTTAACGCGTTGATCGACTTAAAAGTTGATTTTTTAGCTTTGTTCTTTTCACAGTCGCTACATACCATGTCTTTCTTGAAGGCGATCTCCGGTAAGCCTCGTACCAATTTTTGTGTGGATAATCTCGCAATTGTGTCCATATTTGCATGTCCTACCCTCATGTGCCACAGTTGACTCTCGTCATTTTTGGCGTATAGGCATCTACCTACAGTGTTAGTATCTTCCAAAAGATAGAAAACATAGATATTATCTTCCCTAATTCCTTCAAAAATAGTACTCTCAGTTGAGCTATCAACTATAACACATTTGTCTTTAACAAAATTAATACCATAACCATGGTCAACTAAATGGCTTATGCTGAGTAGGTTATGCTTTAACTCTGTTACAAGACATACATCTTTATAACGGGAGAGGGAGCCTTACCATGATTACCAATACCTATAATGTACCCTTTCAAGTTATTTTCGAAGGAGACGTATCCTACTTTCTTTTTCAACAATGTTGCAAACAAAGATGCATCGTCGGTCATGTGCCGTGAGCAACCGCTGTCGAGGATCCACTTGCTTTTAGAATGGGTTGGATGTTCCACCTACAAAATAATTTGCAGATGAAACCTTTGGTACCCTTTTCTTATAGGGTCCTGACACGTTAGTTTTTGGTACCCAAGTACAAATATTCAAATTTACTAATCTTCTAACTCCACATGCAGAAGATATATGACCAGGGGTGCCACAATAGTGACATCCAGTATGTGCATGAGTGTTAGGTGAAGTGTTGGTCTTGTGTACTTGTTTGGTATTCCAAGGGGCTTTTAGATGATACTTATAATAAAAAGCATGTCTTGAAGAACCATGTTTAGGAGTGCCATATCTTTTGGGTTTGATAGTCTTTGGTTGAACAATGTTCCTTTTGGGTAAGTGACACGTGTTAGGAGAGGAAGCAGTTGATATCAGCTGTTTTCTAGCCTAATTTTTCAACTTTTTGGAAGTGTCAAATAATATATTATAATCAGCTGTTAGGACATTATTCCTAATCACCGCATGGTCTTGTCTTTTTCCTCAAGTGTGCGTGATGATTCGTGTAATTATAACTTGATAGAGGCTAAGTCACTAGTCTCACTAGAGAGTTGACTCTCTCTAACATCTTCTAGTAGTAGGATAAGTCTTTCTATCTCAAGTTTGTATTCCTTGAGTATCTTCTTGAAACTCTTATATTTGCCTAGCAATTTTCTATGGTCTTCTAAGAGGTCACTAAAGGCATCACCTAGCTCACCAAAAGTAAAATTATCATATAGGGGATTAGTAGTTACCTGATCGAACACCATTAGGCATACATTTGCAGCGTCTTGTGAACGGTCGTCTTCTGAGTCGCTGGCTTCACTTTCGTGCCATATGCTTGTGTTTGTATACTTTCTGGACGTTGATTTCTTCGTATAACTCTTTTTATATTTGTTACCTTTCTTGGTCGATGATATTGACGAACAGTCTTTCTTGATGTGTCCTTTCTTTTTGCATCCGTATCATATTTGCTCTTCGTCGTCATTGTTATTGTTGTGGAGGTTCTTGTTTTGACGATTGAACTTCAGGAACTTTTTGAAATTTCTTACCAAGAGAGCTTGTTCTTCATCATCTGAGTCACCGTCTTCAGACTCCTCTTCAACTATTCTCTTGTCTTGCGCCTTGAAAGCAATTGATTTCTCCTTGGGTTCTGATTCTTCAAAATCTTGCAAGTCCAGATCGTGAGTCATCAGCTTCCCCATGAGTGTTTCAAGCGACATTGTTGTGAGATCGTTTCCTTCAATGTTTGCTGTAGCCTTGGGGTTCCAGTTCTTTGTGAGACCCCGCAGTACTTTGCGAATCTTCTCGTGATTGTTGTACTTTTTGCCGAGGGAAGACAATAGATTTACGATGTCAAGAAAATGGGTGAACATCTGAGTAATCATCTCATTTGGCTTCATTTTAAACGCATCGTATTCCTGAGTCAATCTACTGATCTTTGATTTTTTTGATTTGAGTCGTGCCTTCATGAGTCACCTCTAGAAGCTTCCATACTTCATGAGATGTTGTGCAAGTGGACACCCTGTTAAATTCAGTCATTTCTACTGCACAAAACAACACATTAATAGCACGAGCGTCAAGACTAGCTTATTTTTTTCATTATCAGTGTACTTGTCGTGTGGTTTATCAATAAGTGCACCATCAACAACTATACTTGTTGGCTTTTTGTAACCATCAATAACAATTGACCAAAGCTCAAATTCTAATGATTTCAAGTAGAAGCTCATTCGTGGTTTCCAGTATGGGTAGTTGGTTCCATCAAACAGTTGAGGTTTGTTGGTGGATTGTCCTTCACGTGTATTAGCCATGTGATAGTGTCTCTAGAGAGTATGTGCAAGTAAATGACAGAAAGCAGTTAACTTGTAAATATATACTTGTCAATTAACCACGCTCTGATACCAATTGTAGGACCGATATATTAAGCAGTATATACTTTAGAGAGGGGGGGGGGGTGAATAGAGTGTACAACGGAGCATTAACAATTAAAACAAAATTACTACTATATAACTATCATGTCACAGTGGCTATGTCACAGTTATGTAAAAGCAGTAAATGAGAGAGACAGAGAGCAAACGCAAACACAACGATATATCTTGGTCTCTCTCTTGTGCGGACTAATCCAGACCGGAGGACTCTTACTCTGAGTTGAAATCCACTATTGGAAACACAAGCTTTTATCCGAAGTGCTTGTCGAATTCATACAACACCAAGCTTTAATCCGAAGTGCTCGACCGACTTCAATTGTGAAGTGTGAACTTCTCGATTAAGCCTCTGATTACAACTCTCTAAAACTTCTAGACCGTACCGTACTTGCAAGTAGACTAGAGGTTGTAAAACATGCTTGAGATTTGAAAATGAAAGCTTTGAATAGCCGAAGAAGCTTATAGAAGAGAAGTTAGAAAGTGAATGAGTGAATTGAAATGGGAACACTCTTCTCTATTTATAGGATTTCTGAAAACTGAGGTCTGGCCGAATTCGGATGCCAAACGTTCAAAAATTCGACCGTTGCATGTCAGTCTACAGGTAGAATAGGTTTATAAGCTTTACTATTTCAGGTACCCGAGTTCGGGCCAAACTCTATTCGAACTCTGGTGTTCTGTTCTTGGGTCAGAAACCAGTTTTGTATAGGTTTGGAGCTTCTGGGCTATTTTTCAAATATAGTTTCTGGGCTGTTTTAAAAACAAGTTTATTTGTAAACAAAACTGGGCAGTTTGAAAAATATTTTGGGTCAAGCCTATTTGCTAGTACGACGCGGTTTACATTTTTTTTCTAGACTCAATAAAATTATGTAAAATACATTTAAAAATGGAAAATAAATACAGTCGTGACGACTGAGCAAATCTTGAATGGTAGCAGCATTGGTTGTCCTAGTCCGTTCGAATAGCCCTTATATCGAGTCCGAGTTTAGACGATTATCAAAATCGGTTTGACCCTGACCAATGGACCAATATGATGTGTCGGTTTATAAATGAATAGAAGATGATGCTTAATAAAAGAGAATTTACTGGATAAGGTTTTTGTTCTTTTTAGATTTAAGTTTTTATTTAGTAATTCTACTTTTTTAATTTTATTTTATTTAGCAATTATCTTTTATTAGTTTTGTAGCTTGTGCTATTTAGGGTAATTATATATATATATATATTTTATTTTTTATTTAATAATTTAATTCTAATACTTTTATATATTTCTTTGCTTAGTTAGATGAAGTGTTGGAGTCTAACATAGCCTCTGGTGAACTCATTTGGCGGCTATTATTCGGTGACGCTTCGAGAATAGGCCCCAAAGAACAGTTTGTGGCAGGAGTGGGGATCGTGCTAATATCTCCAGATAATTTGGTCATTCATAGGACTTATTATTTGACTGAGTCATGCTCTAACAATGTAGCAGAGTACAATGTTTTGCTAATCGATCTATAACTTTCTCAACAGTTGGGGTTCGAATATTTGTACGATGACTCTAAACTTATTTTTTGTCAAGTTATAAGAGAGTATGAAGTTCGACAAAAGGACTTAATACCCTACCATCGAGTGACTCTAGAGATCACCAATATGTTCAAGGGGCTTTATATTGACTATGTACCCCGCCTACAAAATATAGAAGATGATGCTCTCGCAGCGTTAGTAGCTTCTCTTGCCATCCCTACCAAGACTAAACACTATGTGGCAATGTTGGGTTGCTAGTTATTCTGTGCTAAGAATAAGTTGGAGATTCAATAAGCCTGGTTAGCGGTGATAGAGTTTGAACCTCATGATTGGAGATTCCAACTCATTGATTTTGTTATTATGGAATCTTGCCTGAAGATCCCAAGGAAGCATCATCCATCATGAAACAATCACTACATTTCTACTATGATTCTTTTACCAAAATGCAAAATGCTCTATCGTCATCTTATGAAGGAACCTTACTTCGATGCTTGGCAAGTAAAGAAGAGAAAGAAGCAAACGATCACATGATGGTACTTAATTATGGTGCACATCAACTCGGCCATTTTCACGTCTCGATTCTATAGAATCGATAGTCGTCCCCTAGACGTGATGCTGTGCGAGCCTATGTTGCACTCGCACAAGACAGGGTCATAAGGTTATCTGAAACACAACAAAATAGAATACGTATAGAAATTGAACACTTGCACATAAGGAAACTTTACTTTATTGATAATAACATAATTATAAGACTCGATTACAAAGGATGCCGCGCGGGCTTACAAACTGACTCAGATGAGATAGTCGTTCCATATGTTTACATTACCTTATACAAAAATAAATCATTCTCTTGACCTTGAATCGGGGAAGTTGAGGCATCAAAGCAGGTCTTGAGCAGAGTCTTCAAAATGTTAGAAATTACCTTCGCACACTAGCAAGGCTTCAAAATGTTCCAAGTGTCACCTTCAGTTCCTTGGCATGCTTTCCTGGTTTGCAACACCTGTGGAGAGCGAGTGTCAGTACATTGCTGTGTACTGGTGGATGACTAATTAATCCCACGATCTTATTTGTTATAGAAATTATGTGAGTAGGCAATAATTAAGTGATCTTTCTAGATATCCTAGTCAATTTTATGTAAGCAGTTGATAAGGCATAAACAATATAAATTACGACAGAATTTACCAACGATAGAGCGTGCTATTGCAGTATAAACTTACCATGTTCTTTCATGTTCAATTAGGTAACATTATCTAAGCAATATATAAATGTGAAGGTCACAAGATAATAAGTCATCATGGAGATAGCGTGGTTAGACGAGATCCTTTCAATACGAGTAGCGAGCTTCGCTGAAAGTCCCCGAATTACCGGTACTTTAACCAAGCATTAGCTGTATCATGTTTTCCCCTAGACCGAATCGATCCCGTGGCCTCGGGGTACCATTCGAAGAATCATCACCCTTGTGCACAACCCGTCCATGACCGCGCTAGACAAAAACTAGTTATTTAAGTATGGTCTACGAATTCATAGGAAACTTAAACCTATTTCAGTGTGTTCCGCCTTATCATTGCAACATTTACTCATCCATTCATTATTTGCTTAACAAAGTTCTATAACAGGCATAACATAAGTAGGCATGTAGCAGTTTTATGGTATAACAGTTCTATAGCAATTCTATATAAGTAAACAAGTAATAGTTCCATGGAAACAAGCATGCAATATGGTATCTACGCCTCTATATCTAGCATTCATGTTGTCGGTATCGTTCATTGATTGGAGAGCAAGAGGGTCAATGAGAAAAGGGTCAAGCCACTCACCTTTGATTGAATTAGCTAAGAAAACCATGTCTTATACACTATGAAGCACTTACACGGTCACCTGTATAAGCAAAAGATCAATACTCTTCCCTTTTCTCGTAGAATTTGATATGAAGTGCGAAGCCCAAAGAACACAAGCAATGAAATCCATGAAAAATATTTCCAAAAACGCATTCAAGAAAACCAACGAAAAAGAAGCAAGTGTGACATAAAAACAGAGCAGCAGGAGGTCCCTCAAGCCTCAGCTGCATAATCTTTCCTCGAGACGCAATTCGCTGAATATGGGACTTGATTCCGAAGAAGCAGATCCATAATGAAGAAGGGATCTTGATTCAGTCTGTCCCAATCAATCGATATAGATAGTATTTCTTAACTGCGCTTCCCGCGAACGAGGAATGGAGCACGGTGTTGGGACGAGGCACTATATTATAACCAACTAAAAAAAAGTTTCATCCTCGAAACTTAAGAATAGAACCTACCACTAAGAAAATAATAAAGGAAACTTTTCCTTCATCTCAGATTCAAGTTTCCAGGTTGACTCCTTGACCGAATGATTTCTCCAGAGTACGCGAATGAGAGGGATCGTACGATTTCGAAACAATTTGTCCTTGCGCTCCAAGATTTACACCGGTTCTTCCACGTATGATAAGTCTGCCTTCAGATACAGCTGACCAAAATCTACCACATGGCTCGAATCGTGCACATATGTTCGTAGTTGTGAGACATAGAAGATATTGTGCACATCGATAGTCCTGGCGGCAATGCGGTCTGGTAAGCTACTGTTGGTGACTCGCTTGAGTATCTCGAAAGGACCAACAAATCTTGAATCCAGCTTGCCTTTTGCTCCAAACTTGGTGACTCCTTGCATAGGCGTTACCTTAAGAAATACGTGGTTGCCCTCCATAAACTCGAGAGGTCGCCGGTGGGTGTCGGTATAACTCTTTTGTCTACTCTAGGCTATCTTCAATCTCTCTCGTATCGCCTAACTTTTTGAACAGTCTGTTCCACGAGCTCTGGGCCAAGAATATGTTGTTCCCTGACTTCATCCCAACAAATGGGTGATTTGTACTTCCGTCCATACAAAGCTTTATATGACGTCAAATAAATACTGGACTGGTAGCTATCATTGTATGCAAATTCTGCTAGTGGTAGATGAACGTCCCCGTTTGACTTCAAGTTTATTGCACAGAGCCGTATCATGTCTTCAAGAATCTTATTCACTGGCTCTGTTTGGCCGTTAGTTTAGAGATGATAAGTTGTGCCGAACTTCAACTTAGTTCCCATAGCCGACTGAAGGCTACTCTAGAAGCATGACAAGAATCGTCCATCCCGATCTGAAATGATGGATACTGAAACTCCATGCAGTCACATAATCTCGTTAAGGTAAATTCTGAGCGAGGCAATCGATGCTCCAAGTAACTTTGATGGCAATAAAGTGTAGTGACTTGTTTAATAGATCGACGATGACCCAGACGACATCGTTCCCTCGTGGCGTCTTTAGCAAACCAACAATGAAGTCCATATTGATGTGCTCCCACCTCAATTCTAGAATAACAAGGTTCTACATCTCCCCGTTCCGTCTCTGGTGCTCAGCTTTCATCTGCTAGCAGGATATACACTGCGACACAAAGAGTGCGACATCTCTCTTCATCCCGTGCTAGCAAAATGTTGTGTATAGGTCCTTATACATCTTGGTACTTCCTGGATGTAAGAAATATTTCACGTAGTGCGTCTCCGACATTATCTCCTTTATGAGTTCTGCATCATCCAGAATGCATAGTCGACCCTTCAATCGCAGCATTCCGGTCTTGTCTTTTGCAAAGTTGGTCACCTTATCCGTTGAAATCTGCTCCCGCATCTTCTTCAAGTATGGATCGTCCTTTTGAGCGGAGTTGATTTTTTTTAACAAACTCGGCTCCACGTGTAATTAAGTCAGTTGCACAACCACGAATTGATCCCGGAGTTCGATGCTCCTTTCCTCTAAGTCGTGCAGTAGCCTGCCGTTGATGGATAGCGAGGCCATGTACTTCTGTCTCAGTGCGTCCGTTATAACATTTCTTTTGCTCGGCGTGTAGTCAATCGTCAAGTTATAATCTTTAATTAGTTCTAGCCAACGCCTCTGCCGTAAGTTTAACTCCTTCCGAGAGAATATACCTAAGACTCTTGTGATCCATGTAAATCTTGCATGGCACACCATAGAGGTAGTGCCGCCACAAGTTCAACGCGAACACAATCACCATTAACTCCAAGTCGTACATGGGATAGTTTTTCTCGTACGGCTTCAACTGTCTTGAAGCGAAGGATATCACATTGTCTCGCTGCATGAGCACGCATCCCAAGCCCTGGCCTAAAGCATCATTGAAGATTTGAAACCCCTCAGTCCCGTTTGGAAGTGCAAGTATCGGGGCAGAAATGAGCTGCTACTTTAGCTCATGAAAACAAGCTTCACAATCGTCTGACCACTCAAACATGACTCCCTTTTGAGTGAGGTGAGTCAAAGGTGATACGATCTTCGCGAAGTCCTTTACGAACTGTCTATAGTATCCAGCCAAGCCAAGGAAGCTTCGGATCTCACTAGCTGACGCGGGTCGTTTCCAGTCAAGAACGGCTTCAATTTTTTTTCGGGTCGACTAAAATGTCTTCTGTGGAAATGTTGTGACCAGGAAATGATACATTGTTCAGTCAGAATTCACACTTGCTCAACTTCATATACAACTGGTTGTCTCGAAGGGTCTGGAGTACGGTCCGCAGATGCTTCACGTGTTACACTCTGTCCTTCGAGTAGACGAGGATGTATTCGATGAAGACTACTATAAACTTGTCAAGGAAGGGTCGAAACACCCGGTTCATTAAATCCATGAAGGCAACATGCGCATTTTTCAGACAGAACGATATTACCAAAAATTCATAGTGGTCGTAACGAGTACAAAAGGCTGACTTCGGCACATCGTCTGGCTTGATCTTGAGCTGATGGTAACCCGAGCGAAGATCAATCATTGAAAACACCAAGGCACCTTGTAACTGATCGAAAGTGTGTATCATGATATCGATGCATATTTGTAGAATAGGAACATATCGGTACACTGCGGTACATGTCATGTGAAGTGGAGTAGGTGTGGGGAGGATTACCTACAGATTTGTGTGGTATCATGTGCATAGAGGATTCTTAGAGTGAGTAGTAATCATGTTCAGAATGTATATGAGTGTGTTAAATTATGTGCAGAAATCATGTGTAACATTTCCTATGTATAGTTTTAGTATCATGTGGGATTAGGAACAATAGTGCGGAGTGCTAGGTTGGTGGTGTATTAGGGATATGCAACAATAGATTAGTTTTGTATGTATATGCAAGAGTGTGACACTGCAGACATGAATTACAAGGTGCAACAAACCCGTACCCAGGTAAAACTTGTGTGTGTGGGTGTGCTACAGAGTTCAAGGAAAAATGGGTAGCATGTGAGTTGACTATCCTATGCAGGTCAGAACCAATATGAGTGATAGGTGTATTAGCATAAAACATGTGTGTATCTCGCGTATCCTATGTGCAGTGCGGGACCTGCATTAGTCTATGTAGGGGTAAGTGTCTGTATGCATATAGGACACCAAAGAAACTTGTGTGCGGTGGGGCTAATTTCAATTATCTGCAGTGATACACCATCGATATCCGGAGCAGAAATAATTAAATTTCTGCGTTAGCAGTAGCCATTAGGACAGTTTTATGTGCACAATGGGTAAGCAACCTTGTGTGCCTAGAGTGTGTTATCTTGGATGTGGTGTGAAATAAATGTTTTTGAAGAGTTAAAGAAAGTATTGAGTATTAGGAGCATATCAGTAGATGCATGTAGGTTTGTATCAGACTTTAGGATTACTACATAATGCAACAACATTGTTGCTGTAGTTTCAAAACTGCAATTGTGTCTGTTGTACAGGAAGCTCTGGTGTAGTTCCGGTAACTAGAAAGTTGGAGAGTGTGTGTGTTGGCATGCAGTGCACAGTGTTCCTATGTTCCAGTGTGTCTGCAGAATACATGTCGTGGGAAGTGGTATGGGAAACATAACAGATTTGGAGCTAAAATTTACAGTATCCACAGGGTGTATCAGTGTTGAGCTCTAAGTGTTTGGTGCTCTAGAGTGTCAAGTATGAGGATGGTATGTAGTATCAGTAAGGGATATCCTAGACTAATGAAATCTAGTATAGGACATGAGAGATCATCTCTCTCTCCCCATACATATACATTTATAAGTTATGGTACCATAGGTTGGTTTGCATAAAGAGAAAGCAATGCTATCTTAAAGTATCTAATCCTGAGTATCAAGTTATGTAAATTGACTTAGTTATGTATAATTTAGGTTCTTTGGACATGGATTCAGTGTCAGACCCGTACCATCAGCTCAGGACCACAAGCAAGTACTTATACTAATTGCTTTTGTTTTCTAATAGATTCTCCATTACATGTTGTAGATATGCATCTCTCGATTTTTGACACGTTTGTTACACAAGAGATTCTATTCACGTTACCGTGTTTCATGATTACTATGTTTTGTGACTATCGTGTTTACGTGATTATTGCGTTCATGATCTTTTCATGCCGTGACTTAAATCCATAAGTACAAGTACATGTTTACTTATTACATCTTTATAATCTTGTGATCACAAAACATGATTATTTGTGTTTACTTGTTCTTTTTCTACTTGTCATATCATGATGTTAGTTTTTTTTACCATATATCATATATTTTATTTCATGTTTTGTAATTTCTATCATATTTTGAATAGCTTGTCATGTATGTACTTGTTCCAATCCTGACTAGATAACCACATTTTAGGCGATTAGTTGAAAGATTTATGTCCCACTTATTATGGACTTTCTGAGCATACTACAACGGAGGTTGATATTGACATACATGGTGATCAGGAGGCGACCTTAGCCGAATTGCCATAAGCGGATGATTAGTTAGCATATATTACATATATAAACATTGGACATATTTGTCTCCGGGACCATTGAGATATTATATTTAATTTGAGGTTGAGATTGATTTGTTTTATTGGATCAATAGACCTGGATTCAGCACTTTGTGGCTACAATTGAGATTGTTTATTCCATTTATTTTGTATACCATATTTATCTTCCTTGGCGTTGTGATTGAGTATGTTATAGATGTTCATGTCTTGCTTCAGAAATTGGAAATTATATTGGATATAATTGCATGATTATTAGATGAATTCGTTGAAGGTTTAAACAGTATTCTACTGTCGATACTGCGGCACATGCTGGACATACCTATAACTCATGCCCGAATCTCCGGGTGCCGGTCGTGACACTACGTCTCCGGAATCAATTGACCTAAACAATTAAATTAACTTGTTTAATTATTTAATCAAGAAACTAATAACACCACCACAATTGTTTTGTTCTTGAAACCCATTATTAGTCATATGTAACCAAGTCTAATACCACATGTGACACATGAATTCTTGACACGACAATCCATATGCTTCCATAGGATACAGCGACCTAGTTTCATGGTTTTTGACATCCACAACTCAAACTAGGTCCCAACTTGAAGACATGTATATAAATCATATAAAAATCATAAAAATACAATTTAAACATGATTTATACTCAGTTTAACCTCTGAATTTCAGAATTAGGTTTTTGGGACACGGTACATGGTAATGGCTAGTTTACACATATTAGTTTTGCATGGATCATACTAATGATGTTACTAACCATTGGTCATGACCTATATCTATCAAAACATATATAATAATATGTCTAATCATGATTAAATATCCAAAAGTAATTATATTTTCAAGCATTAAATTCAGCACCTATTTTATGTGACAACCTATGTCAAAACACGCTTAAGAACCAAGTTTAATGGTTGCAAAGTCAGAGTTCATATTTGGGCATGTAATAATCATAACCACAAGATAAAAATAATAAAATTTTAGATTTTATATTGGTTTAATTCCATAAATTAATCCATTAGGGTGCTCTCAAACAATTCTACGAACAACTAGCAATCATTCTGTAACTACCTAAATTTAAAATTTCTATTTTTGGAAAACAATGTTATAATTTTGGGAATTTATAAAATCATTTTCAGATTTATTGTGAATTTATTTCTAATTCATTTATTATTATTTAATTAGTTAATTTTATTTCAGAATTAATCTATTATTAATTAATTATTGTGAGCTTACCAAGCCTTGGACTTGGATTGTTGGCTAGCTATTCTATTTTCCTACCAAGCCTTGAGCTTGGATTGTGGGCATATTGTAAACCCCTTGAATCAAATTCCCTCATGTAAATTTTTTTATATTTATTTAATTACCATGTTACACTAGACATTATTTCCTAAACACATAGATGTATAAATATAAGTTTGAGAAGGGACTTCCTTGCTCAAAGAGTATGGTACAAAGACTTGTTGCTATTTCCTAAATAGTTAAATCTCATTTAATATTTTAGCAATTTAGTTGCTTGGGAAGTTAACAATATAGGATGATTGTTTAATATACAAAAAGGGTGGGGACCTTAGTGCAATTAAGAGTTTTAAAACTCTCAAGCTGAGTTCGATCCATGAAAGATGTGGATTTAAATTCAAATCTTTCTCTGAATTTAAAACAACTCCAAATCCTATCCTAGCCGAGAGAGTAAATCTCTCCAAACCTAATTCAATTCAGATTTCCCCTCTATCCTTTCCATTTGAATCCCCAACTATATATATATTCATACACATGAAAGGTTCGGCCATAATTGGAACCCTAGAGATCTTGCCTCCATCTACCTCTCTGTGAACAAGCCCTGAGTGCTTTGGAAAGGGGATTGCTCACGTTCTTCAATCAGGTATTTTTCACCACCCTCTTGAACATCTAGTAATATCCTGTGCTCGGCATAATGTCAAAAGGACTAGATATGAACAATTAGTGATAACTAGTAGGTCAGGGAATGAGAGCTCCAGGCCATAGGTTCTCGGGAGGGGGACTTTGTGGTGGTAGCAAACACCTACCAGAGGTACAGGGGATTTCCTAGTTGAACTAGGAAGAAGTAGGATGGTACACACTGTCATAGGCATCACTTGAAAACATGAGTTTTCACATCAGGCAAGATAGCCAACGAGTCTTTGACAGAAAATCAACTTGGTTACTCAGAAAGCCTTAGACCCTGGGTTTTTCCTTGTATCCTCACTAATGATTCACCAGAGATTATGTGATGTGATATCCAGAATCATGAAGGGATACTTGGGGTAGCAGAGAATAGGCTGGCACTCTATGGTAAGGGGTCTAAGAGCTATAGGATGAACCTGGAGCCAGACTACCACATAAATTCTAAGACCCTTGACCTGTACCAGCATACCAGTCTTTTGTACACCCTCAACTCTCAACTGTAAAACCAAGATACTGAGTATCCTAGCATTAATAGGCAAACAGATGAAGAGGGGAGTTCAGATAAACCAAGGACTTAAGTGTCAGACCCCTGCACACAGGGAAGTCTGATACCCAATGTGTGTACCAGGTTTAGGAAGACCACCAAGTACCTGGGTGCCTAGAGACAGGGAGGGACTTCGTGGAGGGTTGTGTAGAGACTTTCTGTCCCAATGTGACAGGTTATTCGTTTTAAACACAGGTTAGAGATGGTGTCAAGAAATCCTTGGCTGAAGGGTCCCTTGTACCAGTCAATAGAAGACTAGATCAACCTATAAACCAAGGAGTAATGACATGTATCCCTTGCCTTGCCAGTTGTACCAAGTATCAAGTTGGGGGCAAGGTTACTGATAAACCTTCATAAATCAAAGCCTTGGACAACAGCTCAGAAGAAGAGACTTATAGGGAAACTTAGAACAGAACTAGTAAAAGCTATTGCCTAGATGTAGGTATTCAGGAAACACAGTGGTCAGGGAGGACCATATCTGAAAGAATGTTCCTTGACCCAAAATTGAGGCACTGGGTGATACCAAAATAAGACATGTAAAGGTGTATGGGGCTGACACTGGTCGAAACCTAAAACCTGCTAACTTTACCTATAACTGAATGATACAGAGCCAACCTAAGGGTCTGCCTTTCCTCCACCTGAGTACATAGACCATAAATCCAGGGGATACTGCTATGAAACCTATTTACTTAAGTTCTAAGGCCTCAATGATACTTAGAGATAACCTCTGAAATGGGTTTATGTGGTATCATGGCCTGTGTATGGACTCAAGTGCCAGGTGCAGGACACAGAGTAGTAGAATAGAACTAGGATGACAGGTAGTACTTGTAGGATAACACTTAGTATCCTTTCCATGGCTTTTCAGTACAGACTTAGCATTAGGGTTAGATTCCAACCTAAGGGAAAGGGGTAACATAGGCCATGCATTAGACCAATACAAAATTATTGTTTTTACACCTTCAATACTGTCTATTGATCCTTATAAATCATTAAATAGGTCTTGTGGGCTCAGACTTGGCATTGGATCTATTACAGCAGTTCGGGACATCAGGCGAGTACAGTTTATTATTTGTTTTCATTATTGATCTTTATTATACATCAGTGATTAGTGGATAGATGTGTGATTCTAGTTTTATGATTTTATTCTTTGTTGTGTCGGGAACAGTGAAGTACCAATGATGTGTGATCTGACCTTAGACCGTGTAGACCGTGATCTTTATTTTATTTACATCTTGTAGACCGTGTAGACCGTGATCTTTATTTCATTTACATCTTGTAGACCGTGTAGATCGTGATTATCATTTTTACTGCATTTAAACTGTATAGATCGTGAATACTATGTTATAGACAGTATTTCTTTATTTGTAATATATTCTGTAGACCGTGTAATTGTAGACCGTGTAACTGTAGACCGTGTAACTTTAGACCGTGTAGACCGTGTCGCATAATTGTCCCGAGACCGATCACATATCAAAGGTACTTCAGTTGGTTGGTGAGTATTTTACTGCATTTTCATTTCTGTTCTTATTCAGTTTTATTGTTTTTCTTCATTTTATTTTATGATTCATATGTCTAAAAGCTAACCCCTGTTGTATAGTCATCTTCATATATTTGGAACTGTACTCAGTGAATTGTACTCGTTCCATCCTGACTGGGTAACCAAACAAATTTTAGGTGAAGGCGATGAGATCGTGTGTCCAGAGGAGTATGGCCCATATGTGGGAGATGGCTTAGAGACGGACCTTTTTTTACCAGGAGGATTATTCAGCAGCTGACCCCGCTGCTCTAGCTTAGACATTTGTTAGTGCTGAGACCTTGTATTTGATTTTATGAGATGAGTTGAGACATGTAGTAGAGATTACCTTGATTTAGACTTTCTTTCATTTTGAGACAAGTCTATTTTTATTCATGGCAGCTGAGTTGGGATTTAGAATTACTTGTTTTTCTTGTGATATATTTTACGGCGTGGATTGTTTATCATATTGATACAGCGTTCTACCATCGACTCTGCGGCGTAGGCTGGGCGTGTACACTGATTCTTGCCCAAATACTGGTGCGGGTCGTGACACGTTTTTATGGTGGCCCATGCAGGTCGACGTTTCGCAAGACCAGCAAAACCGTGGTAGTACTTAAGTTAGTCGTACTACTGCGGGCCTGTGACTAGGATTAGGAATAGGGACTTAAGGACTGTCTTCGTGAGTTAAAATTTCGTCATTGACTTCTATATTCGATTTCAAGTATCTTATGCATCCTGTTTGAATCATTCTATCGTCTAATGATTTTCTTTGTTTTCAGCAAATGGACCCACAGGACATGAACAACGCCGCACTGAACACGCCACCGGTAGCTGGCGGGTTTTTCACCTATGAGACTCCTCCGACTCAGGGAGGCCAGCTTACTCACCAGGGCGTACCGGCCCCTTCACAGTACTCGAGTTTCCGCAGGAATGACATTCCACCTCCGCCACAGTTCCCTCCGCAGACGCCAGCACCAGCACCCATTTCTCAGCCGGTACCAGCAGCGTATCCACCACCTGCCACGTACTCTACACCTATGATGTAGCAGGCACCCTATATATACCCATCGCCTGCCATGCACCCAGCTCCAGCGATGTATCCAGCACCTGCTATGCATTCCGCGCCAGCGATGTACCCGACACCTGCACTCCCCCGCCACCAGCCCTGGACAACATTACCATGCTGGGACTTATGCAACAACAGGCCAACATCATTCGCGATACTTTGCGAGAGGTTCTCCAGCAGAGGGATGCTCCCCGACAGCAACCGGGGAATCCCAAACACTTCATGGACTTTAGGCCCATGCCATTCTATGGGACAGAGGGGATCGTCTATGCTGACGAATGGCTAGAGAACGTGGAGAGGTATCTGAAGATGGCCCAAATTTCGGAAGATCTGAAGGTGGAGTCAGTCAGTGGACAACTTTTCGATATCGCACGAACATGGTACCAAGGCGAGCCCCGCTTTTCTGCTCCAAACATAACTTGGGAGAAGTTCAAGCGGTTATTCAAGAAGAAGTTCTATCCATATGTAGCACGAGAGGCGTTAGTGAGCCAGTTCGAGCATCTGGAGCAAGGCAACCTCACCGTTGACGAGTATACATCAGAGTTTTCACGCCTCAGTCGCTTTGCGGAGAACTTAGTCAGCATCCCAGAAGACAAAGCACGGTGGTTCAGGAAGGGATTATCGCATGAGATTCGCCTAGCCATCGCCACCAGCCGAGCTACTACCTATGAGAAGATCCTGGAGGTCGCCTAAGCAGTTGAGGAAGAACTGAACTACAGGCCGAAGAGGAGTCGAGACACTTTTAGCGGAGGCAGCCATCAGCAAACACAAGCAAAGCGTCCACAGTCGCAGCCAAGGACTTTCCAGCACCAGTAACAATTTCAATCCACCAGTAAAGCCCCAGCACATCAGCAGCACCGAGGTCCGGTCAGAGCCCAGACACAGCAGACGCAGAGGCAGTTCCAGCAGACACCGCGTTGCACCTTTTGCGGAAAGAACGGACACGTTTGGGACGACGGACACGTTTAGGATGATTGCAGAGCAAGACTTGGATCGTGTTTATACTGCGGATCACCTTCACATCAGCTGAAGGATTATGCAGTGGCTCCCCAGGACGAGAGACGGCTCCAACACAGAGAGGACCAGCTGCCCCACAGCCGCGAGGACCACCGCTACCCACTCAGCAGCAGCGGTTCGCCCAGCACCAGCAGAGAGGAGCACCCCAGCAGGGCCGAGCTTTTGCTATGACTATTGAGGAGCCCGAGCCCACACCAGATGTGATAGCAGGTTCCATACTTCTCGATTCTATTTCTGCTATAGCCTTGTTTGATTTCGGCACATCCCATAGTTTTATCTCTGTAGCTTTTGTATTCAAGCATGGTATAGCATCTGTATCTTTGGGTGGTAGTTGCAAGATCATGACAGGCGGAGGCATTATCCTAGTCAAGGATATTTGCATGAGGAGGCGCATCACCTTGGGAGGTAGGGAGTTGCGTGCCAACTTACTCGTAATGCCACTACCGAGTTTCGACATCGTCCTCGGTATGGACTGGTTGAGTAAGAATTTTGCCAGTATAGACTGCCACCGAGGATGTGTTGTATTCAGTCCTCCGGAGGAACCGGCATTCGAGTTCGCGAGAGGAGCAGTCTAGCAGCAGTGCGGAGCTATTTGCGGAGCTATGATCGAGGGAGAGGAGATCCCACATCCCATCATCACGGAGTTCATGGACGTTTTTCCCGAAGACTAGCCAGGATTGCCGCCAGACAGGGACATCGAGTTTGCTATTGATCTAGTGCCCGGCGCAGTGCCAACATCACAACCGGTGTATCGAATCAACAACAAGGAGGCTGAAGAATTGAAGAAGCAGATAGACGAATTGCTAGAGAAGGGGTTCATCAGGGAGAGTTCGTCGCCATGGGGCTCCCCTGTACTTTTTGTCCCGAAGAAGGATGGTACGGTGCGAATGTGCATCGACTACCGAACCTTGAATAACCACACTATCAAGAACAAGTATCCGCTGCCGAGGATAGACGATCTTTTCGATCAATTGAGCGGCACGCGGGTATTCTCCAAGATAGATTTGAGGTCGGGGTACCATCAGTTGAAAGTGAAGAAGGAAGACATACCGAAGACTGCTTTCCGGACCAAGTACGGACAATACGAGTTCATGGTGATGCCGTTCGGATTGACGAATGCCCCGACGGTTTTTATGAACTTGATGAACAAGGTATTCCATCCGTACCTTGACAAGTTCGTGGTAGTATTTATCGATGACATACTCATCTATTCGAAAATACCGGAGGAGCACGAGGAACATCTGAGGATCGTGCTAGAGACCCTCAGAAAGGAGAAGCTCTATGGGAAGCTCTCAAAATGTGAGTTCTTCTTGGACAAGGTGGAGTTCCTTGGTCATGTGGTGACTGGCGATGGTATATCTGTCGATCCGAAAAAGGTGACAGCAGTAGAAGCATGGTCTACTCCGACTACAGTGGCAGAGATACAGAGTTTCTTGGGGCTAGCAGGGTACTATCGGAAGTTTGTACAGGACATCGCCCGTATTGCAGAGCCGCTTACTAGGCTCACAAGAAAGGATGTAGAGTTCGTATGGACAGAAGACTGCCAGGCTGCGTTTGACGAGCTGAAGAAGCGTCTGACTACAGCACCTATCTTAGCCTTGCCATCAGGATCGGGAGGCTTCACCATTTATAGTGACGCCTCGGGCAAAGGACTAGGCTGTGTCCTGGAGCAGAACAAGAGAGTGATAGCCTATGCATCTCGACAGTTGAGACCGCATGAGAAGAACTATCCCACTCACGATCTTGAGTTGGCAGCCGTGATCTTCGCCTTGAAGCTGTGGAGGCATTATTTGTACGGAGAGCGAGTGAAAATCTTCACCGACCACAAAAGCTTGAAGTACGTCTTCACGCAAAAGGAGTTGAACATGAGGCAGCGCAGATGGCTTGTGCTGATGAGTGACTATGACATATCACTGCAGTATCATCCGGGAAAGGCCAATGTTGTTGCGGATGCTTTGAGCAGGTATCCCGTAGCAATGTGCTTGACTCGAGATCGTCACTTGTTAGCGGATTTAGAGAGCTTGGGCATCGAGATCGTTATTCCAGGAACCGAGATGCAGATGATGGGCATGCAGATTCAGTCAGGACTGATGGACAGGATTCGAGAGGCACAGCATCAGGATGAACAACTGAAGGAAATCATAGCACAAGCACGAGCTGGATCGCGGGATGATTTCACTATTGCAGAGGATGGTTCGTTGCGGCACGGGACGAGACTTTGTGTACCTAGTGGAGAGTTGAGAGAAGAAGTTTTGCAGGAGGCGCACCGTTCCCAGTATTCTCTATACCCAGGATCCAATAAAATGTACAGGGATCTGCGCAACCACGTATGGTGGTATGGCATGAAACGCGAAGTAGCTCGCTTCGTTTTTAGGTGCATCGTATGTCAGCAGGTCAAAGCCGAGAGGCAGAGACCGGGAGGATTGCTGCAGCCACTATCGATACTCGAGTGGAAGTGGGAACACATCACAATGGATTTCGTTTCCGGTCTTCCACGGTCATCGGGCGGTAAGGATGCGATTTGGGTCATCGTTGACAGATTGACCAAATCAGCCCACTTTATACCATTTAAGGTGGGGTTGTCTACAGAGAAGTTGGCGGATCTTTATGTGAGACAGATAGTCCGACTACACGGGGTTCTAGTGAGTATCGTGTCGGACCGTGACAGTAGGTTCACCTCGCATTTTTGGAGGAGCCTACAGGCCAGTCTGGGCACAGCGCTCAAGTTCAGCACTGCTTATCATCCGCAGACAGATGGACAGTCGGAGCGTACCATTCAGACGCTCGAGGATATGTTGCGGACTTGCATGCTAGATTTTGGCGGCTCATGGGAGGACCACCTTCATCTCGTAGAGTTCTCCTATAACAACAGCTACCAAGCTAGTATCGAGATGTCCCCTTTTGAGGCGTTGTATGGTCGGAGATGTCGTATCCCGCTGTCTTAGGATGATGTGGGAGAGCGTGCACTATTGGGACCGGAGATGGTAGTAGATGCTGCTGAAAAGGTCAAGATGATTAGAGAGCGGCTTCGCGTGGCTCAAGACAGGCAGAAACACTGGGCCGACAGTCACCGTAGGCCGTTAGAGTTTGAGGTATAGAATTTTCTTAAGAGTATTGGTGTGTATAATTATGAGTTCGTGTTAACCCCTTTGTGCATCTAGGTCGGTGACTTGGTGTTTTTGAAAATTTCTTCGACACGTGGCACTATTCGTTTCGGTAAAGGCGGCAAACTCAGCCCACGTTTCATTGGGCCGTTTGAGATTCTCGAGAAAATCGGTGCAGTAGCATACCGGTTAGCCTTGCCGCCTGCACTAGAAGGAGTGCACAACGTGTTCCACGTATCCCAGCTGCGACGATACGTGGCGGACCCCAGTCATGTCTTGGACCATTCGGAGATTGAGGTGGGACCGAGTCTCAGTTACCAGGAGCAGCCTGTGGAGATTTTAGACCGCAGAGAGAAGGTGCTAAGGAATCAAGTGATTTCTTTGGTACGCGTCGCGTGGAGACACCACTCCCCAGGCGAGTCCACTTGGGAGAGGGAGGACGAGATACGCGAACGTTATCCTTACCTGTTCGAGCCATGAGGTATATTTTCCACCTCTTATCTATCCTGAAATTTCGAGGACGAAATTAATTTAAGGGGGATAGATTTGTAAACCCCTTGAATCAAATTCCCTCATGTAAAATTTTTTATATTTATTTAATTACCATGTTACACTAGACATTATTTCCTAAACACATAGATGTATAAATATAAGTTTGTGAAGGGACTTCCTTGCTTAAAGAGTATGGTACAAAGGCTTGTTGCTATTTCCTAAATAGTTAAATCTCATTTAATATTTTAGCAATTTAGTTGCTTGGGAAGTTAACAATATAGGATGATTGTTTAATATACAAAAAGGGTGGGGACCTTAGTGCAATTAAGAGTTTTAAAATTCTCAAGCCGAGTTCGATCCATGAAAGAGGTGGATTTAAATTCAAATCTTTCTCTGAATTTAAAACAACTCCAAATCCTATCCTAGCCGAGAGAGTAAATCTCTCCAAACCTAATTCAATTCAGATTTCCCCTCTATCCTTTCTATTTGAATCCCCAGCTATATATATATATTCATACACATGAAAGGTTCGACCATAATTGGAACCCTAGAGATCTTGCCTCCATCTACCTCTCTGTGAACAAGCCCTGAGTGCTTTGGAAAGGGGATTGCTCACGTTTTTCAATCAGGTATTTTTCACCACCCTCTTGAACATCTAGTAATATCCTGTGCTCGGCATAATGTCAAAAGGACTAGATATGAACAATTAGTGATAACTAGTGGGTCAGGGAATGAGAGCTCCAGGCCATAGGTTCTTGGGAGGGGGACTTTGTGGTGGTAGCTAACACCTACCAGAGGTACAGGGGATTACCTAGTTGAACTAGGAAGAAGTAGGATGGTACACACTGTCATAGGCATCACTTGAAAACATGAGTTTTCACATCAGGCAAGATAGCCAACGAGTCTTTGACAGAAAATCAACTTGGTTACTCAGGAAGCCTTGGACCCTGGGTTTTTCCTTGTATCCTCACTAATGGTTCACCAGAGATTATGTGATGTGATATCCAGAATCATGAAGGGATACTTGGGGTAGCAGAGAATAGGCTGGCACTCTATGGTAAGGGGTCTAAGAGCTATAGGATTAACCTGGAGCCAGACTACCACATAAATTCTAAGACCCTTGACCTGTACCAGCATACCAGTCTTTTGTACACCCTCAACTCTCAACTGTAAAACCAAGATATTGAGTATCCTAGTATTAATATGTAAACAGATAAAGAGGGGCGTTCAAATAAACCAAGGACTTAAGTGTCAGACCCCTGCACACAGGGAAGTCTGATACCCAATGTGTGTACCAGGTTTAGGAAGACCACTAAGTACCTGGGTGCCTAGAGACAGGGAGGGACTTCGTGGAGGGTTGTGTAGAGACTTCCTGTCCCAATGTGACAGGTTATTCGTTTTAAACACAGGTTAGATCAACCTATAAACCAAGGAGTAATGACATGTATCCCTTGCCTTGCCAGTTGTACCAAGTATCAAGTTGGGGGCAAGGTTACTGATAAACCTTCAAAAATCAAAGCCTTGGACATCAGCTCAGATGAAGAGACTTATAGGGAAACTTAGAACAGAACTAGTAAAAGCTATTGCCTAGATGTAGGTATTCAGGAAACACAGTGGTCAGGGAGGACCATATCTGAAAGAATGTTCCTTGACCCAAAATTGAGGCACTGGATGATACCAAAATAAGACATGTAAAGGTGTATGGGGCTGACACTGGTTGAAACCTAAAACCTGCTAACTTTACCTATAACTGAATGATACAGAGCCAACCTAAGGGTCTGCCTTTCCTCCACCTGAGTACATAGACCATAAAACCAGGGGATACTGCTATGAAACCTATTTACTTAAGTTCTAAGGCCTCAATGATACTTAGAGATAACCTCTGAAATGGGTTTATGTGGTATCATGGCCTGTGTATGGACTGAAGTGCCAGGTGCAGGACACAGAGTAGTAGAATAGAACTAGGATGACAGGTAGTACTTGTAGGATAACACTTAGTATCCTTCCCATGGCTTTTCAGTACAGACTTAGCATTAGGGTTAGATTCCAACCTAAGGGAAAGGGGTAACATAGGCCATGCATTAGACCAATACAAAATTACTGTTTTTACACCTTCAATACTGTCTATTGATCCTTATAAATCATTAAATAGGTCTTGTAGGCTCAGACTTGGCATTGGATCTATTACAGCAGTTCGGGACATCAGGCGAGTACAGTTTATTATTTGTTTTCATTATTGATCTTTACTATACATCAGTGATTAGTGGATAGATGTGTGATTCCAGTTTTATGATTTTATTCTTTGTTGTGTCGGGAACAGTGAAGTACCAACGATGTATGATCTGACCTTAGATCGTGTAGACCGTGATCTTTATTTCATTTACATCTTGTAGACCGTGTAGACCGTGATCTTTATTTCATTTACATCTTGTAGACCGTGTAGATCGTGATTATCATTTTTACTGCATTTAAACTGTGTAGATCGTGAATACTATGTTGTAGATAATATTTCTTTATTTGTAATATATTCTGTAGACCGTGTAATTGTAGACCGTGTAACTGTAGACCGTGTAACTTTAGACCGTGTAGACCGTGTCGTATAATTGTCCCGAGACCGATCACATATCAAAGGTACTTCAGTTGGTTGGTGAGTATTTTACTGCATTTTCATTTCTGTTCTTATTCAGTTTTATTGTTTTTCTTCATTTTATTTTATGATTCATATGTCTAAAAGCTAACCCCTGTTGTATAGTCATCTTCATATATTTAGAACTGCACTCAATGAATTGTACTCGTTCTATCCTGACTGGGTAACCAAACAAATTTTAGGTGAAGGCGATGAGATCGTGTGTCCAGAGGAGTATGGCCCATATGTGGGAGATGGCTTAGAGACGGACCTTTTTTTCCAGGAGGATTATTCAGCAGCTGACCCCGCTGCTCTATCTTAGACATTTGTTAGTGCTGAGACCTTGTATTTGATTTTATGAGATGAGTTGAGACATGTAGTAGAGATTACCTTGATTTAGACTTTCTTTCATTTTGAGACAAGTCTATTTTTATTCATGGCAGCTGAGTTGGGATTTAGAATTACTTGTTTTTCTTGTGATATATTTTACTGCGTGGATTGTTCATCATATTGATACAGCGTTCTACTGTCGACTCTGCGGCATAGGCTGGGCGTGTACACTAATTCTTGCCCAAATACTGGGTGCGGGTCGTGACACATATGGGTTTGGGCTAGAGAGTAATAAATTGATAGTTAGCTTAATTGTTTGTTAGTTAGTCCTAATTAGGAATTAGTTGCTAAATACAGATTAGTTAGTGGTTAGCTAGGATCTGTTGGTGGATTTCACTATTGCCCATTGATCTATTATATTTTATAATTCTTCCGTTTAGGCTTGGAGAGCACTACACTATTATCCTATTAAAATATTGGAGATTCCCCAATATTTTATTACAAAAATTCTACTCTCTCTCACTCTCTCTCTTCTGCCACTCTCTCTCTCTCCTGTCCAGTCTTTGTCCGTCGATCGGTCCGTTGCACGCCGTCGTGTTCCAGCCATGCTCTGGCGACTCCGCCGTCGCCAGAATTTTTCATCACCACTGCTGCCTCATCTGCAACTGGCCGCCCCACCTCCGCAGAACACACCAACACCACTACAGCACCACCAGTCACCACCACTACCCCTCCACCCATACTAGCCACCAGTCTCCACCCTAGCTACGCCCTAGTCCCGGCCTATACCGCACAACCCTACTGACCACCACCTCGCCATCACCACCTCTCTAACACTCATGTCACGACACAACCCCTGTTCCGGCCAGCCTCATCGTCTACTCCTTCCCGATCCAACCTCGACTTAGCCAGCATCACCACCCCCACCCCAAATTCCGACCACTACGACCCAAATGTTTAGATCTACTCACCACTGCCACGGTTTCCTCTGTCGCCTAGTTTCGTCGACCGCACCGCCTCGATGAGGTTGCTTCCTCCCAGATCTGCTCGTCGACGACCGGTTCCCGACCACACCGTGCCAGATCTGAGTAGATTGGACTGCCTCGACGTTGTCTTCACCGGTGCCGTACTCGTCAACATCTCCAGCGTTGTCGGCCCACCTCGGTGTGTCCCTGCTTCTCTCCACGCTTGACCCCCTTCTCTCTCTAACTTAACTTCGTTTTCTTCTTCCTTTTTCTTTCCTCTAAAAAAATTGTGTCGGCTGCTTTGCTCCCTCTCTCTCTAATAGAAAAGAGCCTTTAGGGTTTAAACCTGAATGTTTTGTTGTTGGGTTTATGGGCTCAAGCCCAGTGAGTTATTTGGGTGTATATTAGATTTGGTGATGGACTTGGGCTTAAGCCCAATTTTCATTAATTCTCTGAGTAATAAATGCTGGCCTGGGCCTAAGGCCTAGGTAGTTGTTATTATTATGTGAGTATATATGTATTTGTATACATTATTTTTTTCTTGTATAT